>JACEEZ010015035.1:5000-51056 GCA_016584305.1 Chionoecetes opilio
GTGACTACCATTCGCCAATTAGTAGATAACATCAGAGGCTACTTAGTGCTAGTTAGTTGTAATAATAAAGTGGTGGTTGGTCATAGGCCTGGCTACGCGTCTTGGCTGACCGAACTGACGGCACTACCACCACATAATATATAATTAATTATTATCAACTAGCAATTATTTTAAGTTACGTAATCATGCTATTAATATTCTTTTTGACATAGCTATCAACTAAATCATAGCGGAATTAGATAAACATTCATTATCGGCTAAATTAGGAAGCAATCAATCATTGGGGGCATACGCCGGGGGCTGCGTCGCTTCGCCCACCCTACGACGCCACTCGCGTGGGTCACCAAGCGCGAGTCCTCATGCAGGCTCCTTTCCCATACCAAGCAGCTCACGACAAGAAACATCAACTTGCCTCAACCACGAGCCTTGTGGGCACCCCTTGGCCTCCTCCACGCCGGATTGTCTCTTACAGATACAACCCGATGGGAAGGAGCGGTTTCAGGGTAGCGTGCCACATGCCCATATAGCCGAAGTTGGCGCTGACGGACTATGCAGGTAATAGATCTCGATTCAGTCTCACGGTGCAATCGCTGATTTGACACGTAATCATCCCAACGATACCCCATGATTCTGTGAAGACACTTATTACCAAAGGCATCGATTCGTTTCTTCAAGTCGCTATTTAGTGTCCATTAGGGTACGCCGTAGGTCCAATGAAAAGTGAAATATAGATTATTTCGAATTTGGCAGGGTGTTTTCTTATGTAAAATTGAATTTTAAGCGTGGTTTGTCCGCTTCAACTTTTTGGTTTGAGCACTTCTTGCTTTGGAAAAATGGACTTTTATATTTATATGCAAAACATAGCTTAGCCCCGCTAAAGTAACGGCTTCATTCATCACCAGGGTACCAAAATAGTTGGATTGGGTTACGATGGGAGGAAGGACAAGACCAGGGCGATGGTGCCCGACAGCTATGGGAAACTGCACCCAAGGTTGATCAGGGAGGAGCATGTGTCAGTGACAGAGGAGCCATCTGGAAGGTACCTTTGGCACTTTGTACCAGAGGACCCGGTGCCACCTGAGAAGCCTGCGTTCAAGGTGGCTCAGGCTCTCTATGATCTGCTGGAGACATACGACTTCACCGACTCACTGATCGTACTGCAAGGTGACTCAACTAGGGCCAACACGGGGTGGAAGGGTGGTACTCACGCCCATTTGGAGAAGATGCTGGGACGCAAGCTCTTCTGGAGTATATGCGTGTTGCACATAAACGAGTTGCCCCTGCGCCACCTTATCACCAGCATCGACGGGCCTACCTCATCTGACACTGGCTTCACGGGTCCAGTGTGCAGTCTGCTGTCCAGCGTGAATGAGATGCAGTACAACGCAGAGTTCAGAGGAGTGCCAGGCGGTGAAAATCTCACGGAGATACCGGAGTATATCCTGGTCAACATGTCCACTGACCAGCAGGTCTCCTACCAGCTGGTCCAGGCTGTGAAGCGGGGCGTTCTCCCGTCCGAGCTGCAGGAGATCAAGTGTGGCAAGGTGTCCCACTCCAGATGGCTCACCACAGCCCAGTCGCTCGTGTACATGTGGACCAGAAAGCATGGACTGACTGGCAAAGAACTGAACACCCTGGAAATCCTAGTCAAGTACTGCCTGCAGGTGTACTTCAAACTCTACTACGACATCAAGGTTCACCACAGACTAGAGGACGGCCCCAAGCACATCCTCATGCAGCTCACAGTGATGAGGTCGCAGCCCAAGAAGGTCCAAACAGCTGTGACCTTTTACCTGCGGACAGGAGCATGGTTCGCACACTCAGAATGTGTCCTCCTCTCGCTGATGGCGAGTCAGAGTGAGGACGACCGCAGGCTCGCCGTGACCCAGATTTTGAAGCTGAGGGCTGGCGAGGAGCATGGGGACACCAGTGTAAGACCTTGCATCACACCCAAGCTGAACTTGCCAGCCACCAGTTTGCAGACACTGATCAGCTGGCAGCCTGGCCAGGTGCACGAGCCGGCATTCACCTGTTCACTGTCCGGGGATCAGATCCAGGAGATCCTGGTCAAGCCGTACGAGGTTCCGGAGCTCTCTATCCGACTGGCTCAGATCGGATAGAGACTCAGAGCACCGAAAGAGTCGTGAAGCAGGTGACAGAGGCTGCGGCAGCAGTGGTGGGGCAGCAGGCCAGAGACGGGTTCATCCGGGCTCGGCCCACCACCGGGAGACCATGCCCTGCTTCAGGTCTAAGAAGGACATGATGGACACGTTCTAGGCCAACGTAGAAGCTGTGACACTGTGATGTAGTGCCTGATGAACCAGCTGATCAGAAAGAGCTTACCACGCTAGTCATTTGGAACTCATATTGGTGCATGATGCAATACACAGGACCAACCGGACACTGCGTACTCATTTAAGCATTATTCGATAAGGGTGCAATATAAAAGTGCGATTTTGCATAGTAAGAATTGCTCATATGCAAAAATGGAACCAGATAAAATCGTCTTAGAATTCTATTTTACATAGGAAATTAGCATGCCAAAGTTGAGAAAAAGAATTTTTGTTATACGGCGTACCCTAGTGTCCATGTCTCAACCATAGAGTAGGACAGGGATCACAAGTGACTTGAAGATCCGGATCTTCGTCCTCCTGCACAGGTACCGACAACGTCAAATACTCCTGCTGAGCGAGTCCATAACACCGTGGGCTGGGCTATGCAATCCGCCGTAGGACTTCTTGAAGTGACTCGCCGTCATTATGGACTGCGCTACCAATGTATGTAACACTTTCCAAAATCTCAATGTCTTCGCCGCACGCATGAACAGACTGTATTGTTTCATCTAGTAAGCCTCCAAACACCTGGACCTTGGTCTTAACCCAGGAGACCTCAAGTCCCAAAGGCTTTACCTCCTCGTGTAGCGCCTCGAGAGCCATCACCAGGACCTCCAGCGACTCAGCAAAGATTACTGCCTCATCGGCAAAAACAAGATCAGTGATCTTGGTGTTGCCGAGGGATGCTCCACAATCACTTTGATCTACAACCTTGCCCAATACTCAAGTCCATACAAGTGTTGAAAATTGATGGGGCAAGGACGCACCCTTGCCTCACTCCTGTATTCACAGGAAAGACGCTGGATACACCTCCCCCACACTTCACAGCACTCTCAGTCCCAGAATACAGACCAGTCATCAAACCAATAGTCCTTGCAGGAATCCCGCGAAGTCGCAGAAGATCCCAGAGTGACTCACGATGCACCGAGTCAAACGCCTTCTTGAGATCAACATAGGCTGCAAGCATCCCCTGTCGAAACTCACGTCGGCGTTCCACCAGGACACGAAGCGCTAGGATACGGTCCGTTGTTGACTTACCAGGCGTGAACCCAGACTGCTGAGGTCTCTGATGCTTCATCAGATGACTGTGGATCCGTGTCAGCAAGTCAGCAAAAGATGGGCAAGCACCTTGCCTGGCACGCTGAGCAGTGTAATACCGCGGAAATTGTTGTAATCCTGACGGTCCCCTTTCCTTTTCCAGATAGGGACGACCAGCCCCCTTTTCCACCAGTCAGGAGGAATGGTACCTGATTGCCACACGGCAATCAGGACAGCATGCAACCCGCGGATCATGGCCTCACCCCCAGCTTTGAGGAGCTCTGCACTGATATTACAAACACCAGCTGCCTTTTCACCCCTCAACTTTGCTACGGCCTCTCTGACTTCGTCAAGAGAGGGTGCGGTTTCGTCAATGGGAGGATCGGCATCCACTGCCTATAACCCAGTGGTGTGAAGCTGCGCAGTTGGAGGGTCCATCGTGAACAACTGTCTAAGGTACTCAACCCAACGAGCCATCTGCCCATCCATGTCCGACACGAGGCGCCCATCTGCTGTTCGAATAGCACTCGCCCTAGATGGAGACTTGCAACGGAGCTTCTTCAGGGCTCGGTAGGCGGGTCGGAGGTCATTAGCGTTCAAATGACCCTCGACATCCTCAGCAAGACTCCTGATATACCTCTCCTTGTCTCTCCCCAGGAGGGTTCTAGTCCGGTGTGACAGAGCCCTGTGCTGTTCCTGGTTCCAAGCCAGCCTGGCAGCGCGACTCTCCTCGATTTTCTCCAGCGTCTCCATCGAGACAAAACCACGCCTTGACCTCGGGCGCTCCCCAATACACTCCTTGGCAGCCTGTAGAATTTCACTTTTGAAGGTATCCCACAGTTCTACAGGGTCCCCGAGGGCACCGAGCACATCAAACCGATTTGAGACTGCCACAGCATACTCATGGGCACATATCAAGTCCTTCAGTTTCTCAAGATGAAACACAGTATGGTTACCTCTTGAGATTCTTCTGGACTTGACATGAAGCTTAAGTGTAGCAACAACAAGTCTGTGATTTGTTCCAAAGAACTCAGCACTCCGGTAAACCCTGCAGTTCTGGAGGATCCTCCAACGAGTACTAAACAGGACGTGGTCGATCTCCTTAGCTAGCCCTCCAGCATTACTATACCATGTCCAGTGGTGCAGCTCTGGTCTCTGATACCAAGAACCTGCAATTCTCAACCTTCTGGACCTTGCAAAATTCAGAAGCAGAGAACTGTTAATATTTCTGGTACCGGAGCCATGGGGACCAACATATAGCCATCTCTCACAGTGCCAGTAGCAGCATTGAAGTCACCCAAGACAATGCGTGTGTCCCGAGGAGGACACTGGTCTAATACAGAGTCGGGTTTGGCGTAGAACATCTCCTTCTCTTCAGTTTTACGCACCTCGGTAGGAACGTACACTGCAACAAGAGACATGAAACCCAGAGTGTGTTTCATCCTCACCCGCATTATATGCTCATCAACCGGAGTAACCTCAACAACTGACGGCTGCAGTTTACTGGAGATGCCTATAGCTACTCCCCGAAAATGGTCGCCATTGCTCATGCTGGACCAGTAGTAGGTGTAACCCCCACTGCTAGTCTCGCCACTGCCAGGTCTACTCGTCTCAGAGAGTCCCACTATATCTACCCTCAGCCTACTGAGCTCGCCCGATAGGAGAGGTAGCCGACGATCGTCTGAGAGGCTGAGAACGTTCCATGAGCCCACACGAAGAACCCTCCGGAGGTTTATCCCAGAAGTGATTCGACGGGCAGGCGCCGCCTCTGCACCACCCCGGCCACCCCCATAAGAAAAAGTTGGGCTAGGGGGTCCTACCACTCGATTTAGAGTGCGGGACTCCCGAGGGCTTTGCCCAGCACTCGTCATAGGCAGACCCCCCCTCTGCTTCGGCATTGGAGGGGTCTGCATGGTCGGGCCCCCGGGCAAAACAAGGTCGGGGGCGCGGTCACCGCGCCCCCGGCCTCTACCTCTTAATATGTTTGTGGCTAAGTTAGGTTTTTACAGGGAGGGGTCGCAAACGCCTCCCCAACCAATCTATGTCAGGGATTGGCCTTACTGCTCACCGTGGCCAGGGACGCCGAACCCCCTGTAGGGATTAACCCCAGGCTGCCCACTGTTTCACCCATAGCTGGGGCTGGATGGCCATTGACTCAGTAGTGAGTTCGTCTGCCTTTAAAGATGGTCTTATTTATAATCCATCTGGGTGTCCAGCACACCCTCCTCACTGGTAGAACCAGTGGGGTAGCCGGTTTAGTCGCCGACGATCCGACCATGCGGCTGGTTGTACTGGGTTACATGTTACCAGTAGCAGGGGACAACCCTGACCAGACTGCTATTAGGAATGCTCACACTAATATATAATAAGTGTGAGGACACAGTTAAGGCTATTCTTATTGATGATATTAATTTAAAGACTGGTCTGCCATTGTTAAAGAAGCAATGGGATAAATATGAAGAGGCTTACTTCCTATATGAAGTTGAATTAAGAGAGGCTGGGGATAAATAATCAATTCACCAATGCGTGATCAAGTATGAACAAAAGTATCAAAAATATTTTGATAAAATAATTGAATATGAGGGAATCTTGGAGTCCAACAACAGCTAAAGCCTCCTTACCCCAAATTAAACTACCATACTTGTCATTACCTCAGACCCGTCAGGGTGGCTCGATTGGTAGAGCTGCGAACCCGCGTGTGCAGCGTCCCTGCGCATTCGGTCAGCGGTTCGAGCCCACCAGGTTCGTCCTGGCGTGGTGGCGCTTTGTATAGTCAATAACCTTGTAGTTGGTACTTGCAAAGTGTCTAGATAGGATCAAAGTATTGAAGCGAACGCCCCCCTCTCCTCCTTCTTACCTTCACTATCTTCAGCTACACCTACTCCGGGCTGCTCTCTTGCGATGCAGGGAAGCAGGCAGGTGCTTAAGACAGAGGGGGGGACGCGTGGCAACATAAACAGGGCTCGTGCTAGGAATTGAGGACTTACCAGGCTGGGTTCTCCTTCTCTGGCTGTTCACACACTCAGAGGGGAAGGGTTTAGGCAAACACAAGGGGTCCTTTCACGGTGGAATATTGAAGTAACTCACAGTACAAGTTGCAAGGTCACTCACTACAAATCTACAAGTCCTGACACCATTGCAACGTCACAACCCTGACCTCTTCCTCGGCCGTCGTAGGTAGACGCTACATAACCCCCACACAACCCCAGTACCTTTCACCGGCACACTACAGTGGCCGCCTCATCAGGCGCCACAAACCACCGCGACCGCCACAAGCCAGGCGCCGCAATCCTACCACAGGACCTTACCTCCTCCCAAGTACAGCCTTGCGACTATTCACTGTGGCCGCCTCCTTCTGCGTCGCCGTCAGGTGCACGGACAGGCGCACCACAGTCCACAGGAGCAATTCCTCTCCTAGGAAGTCTCCTGTGCTTCCCTACATGCCAGGAGTCGTCTCTCCACGCCACTGGCCACGTAGATTCCCTCCGTCAGCGACTGCCTCGCCAGCAGCCCACTGCGACACACCACAGTCCCACCCACAGGCACTATACCCCTGTGAACGCCTCGTTCCGGCGCCACACAGTGCCACAGTAGACGTCACCCCCTCCCCCCCCCCCGCGGGAGACACCACCTTACCTCCTTCAGGCACAACACCAGCAGGGCCTTCAACTCCCGCGGGAGACACCACTTCGTCAGCCTCGTGTGTCCTTCCTCGGTCTCCAGCCAGTCAGCCACAACAACACCTCGTGGCCTCTCTCCGATCTTGAGCTCGAGTTGTCCTCCTTGAACGTGAGCTCGAGTTGTGCAGAAGCAGGTTCGTAACAGTATCTTATCTTATCATTACCTCAGTTCTCAGGAGAAAAATGGTTCTCCTTCTGGAATAAATTTAAATTTATTGATGATTGAGCTGACTTAACAGAGGTGCATAAATTAACATATTTGTTGGGCTAGCTGAGAGGTCCTGCATATTTGCTGGTAGAGGAATTAACAGTTGAAAATGCCAATTATAGTGTGGCCCTCAAGATTGTCAAAGATAATGTTGCAGATAGACTTAGTTATAAAGATTTTTTTTTGCAAGTTTATGAATCTACCAAGTTCTTATCATAATCTCAAAGAATTGGAAGAGTTCAGAGTAAATTTTAATTGCACCCTAAGAGCAATTGAAGCACATAAACCCTTGATTGAGTCAGACTGGATGGTCAATACTATGATATGGAGGAAACTATAGTCTTTCTATTTCATCGAGTCAGTTTAGATGTGGCTGCCTGAAGCGTATGACCGCTAGCTGTGTTGCCACTTCACTCCCGCCACCTACAATACTCCTCTCTCACCTGCCCACCCTCCCTCCTTCCCTCTCTCCTCCTCCTCTCCTCCCTCCTAAACGATCTCTATTTGCCTTATCTTCTAATAAATATTTATTTACGTTGTAGATAATTTCCTTGGCTTGGCTGTGGAGAACACGTGAGCGAGATGTAGGGGAATTAGGCTTCCATGGTGGATGACCTCGAATGAGTGAATGACCGCAGCCCACAGGTCAGGGCCTGAACCCTGACCTGCTCACCCTACCTGACAACGTCGCACAAGCAATCCTGCCGCAGCTTATAAGGATGTATACAAGCTTGATGTTTCGTCCTCAGAAAACAATTCGTTCGTAGAATTATATGATCTTATCATATAATTAAATGTACATAAGGTATTTGAAATTCATTTAGAATTAGTTAATAGTTAACAATATGCGAGAGAGAGAGGGTAGCGGCGATCATGTGGCATATCCACTAATCCTGCTAGCCACATCTAAAGTGACTCGGTGAAATTTAAAGACTATACCAACCAGGATGCTAGCCCGTTTAAATCAGAGGTACAATAGTAATTACTTCACGGTCAAACAGATAGAGGAGGGATTATTGCAAGAGTGTAAACATCTGCAAGGTATTGATCAGGAACCCCCCCACAGGGAGATCGAGATTGTTACACCTAAGGGTAATCAGCTATATCAGCCACCCTTTGAGTTTAGAGATCCTTCGTTAGTGGGTAGTTATCCCGCGTGTGCTAAATTTACTCAAATCAAACAGCCTGTAGTTAAGATTTAAACTACTCATCCTACCAGTAAACCACAAAGGCCTACTCAAATAAAAGGTACAATCCATAAATTCAGGGCTACTTCTAGTGAAGTACGAAGAAATTGTGTCTTATGTGAGGGGGAACATACACCCTCCACATGTAATATCTATTCAGATTGTTCCACGAGCGTTAAAAGGTTAATGAGCCTTGGTAATTGCCTAACCAGCCTCAGTGGTAAACATGAGTTAACCCCTTGAGGCCCAGAGCGTAATTTCTATTGTAATTTGGCCATCATTTGACTATTTTAATTAATTATAAGAAATATTCTTAAGATACGACCTGTTTAGTATCCTTGTCCACTAGCTAATTTGGTATATTGAGTTACTTTTCGTAAATTCATGGTTAACAAAAGACTATGTTCATACAGCAAAGGAAAGATTTGGGCGTGAAGGGGTTAAATGCATGCCCCATGTAGTTAAGAACTTGTAAGAAATGTAAACACTCTATTCACAACATTGCTCCTTGTCCTAACCGTGATATTAACTCAGACCCTACAGCAGTTAAAATGGCAGTCACTAATAAGAGTAGTTCAGCAGCTGTCCCTACTGCTGAATTGAAGGTGAGCCACAATGGTAATTCAGTCATTGTAAAGACAATGTTTGACACTGGTGCGCAAAGATCCTTCATAAGTAGGGAGATAGTTGAATTATTACAACTACCCATAATTAATAAAGTGAACTTAGCCATTTCAGGTTTTCTTGCCAATAAAGAGGCTCAAAACTTTGATATAGTTCAACCCCTAGTTCAATTAGGAAAATATAAATGTAGGGTAGCTGCTGTAGTTAACCAGGGGACTGCGGGAGCTGTGATTTTTTTAGTGCCCACAGTGCGGCAATGTGAGTGAAACAGTGACCATTACAGAATTCGATGAAAATCACATCAACGTCAAGGTAGTACAAATCCGCATGCGGCAATATATTTATTTTTAACCCAAACGTATGGGGTTGTGGTTTGGTTGTGGTCGGGAGTTGAAATATCTGGCGCGAATGGCACCAAACAGCTTGCAAGAGACTGCTGAGGTGGGATCAGGGATGCCACTCCTTGGGATTTTTCCTAAAATTTTGAGGGGATTATTCAAGTATTTATCCAGTAGTTTATCTATCTCAAGGTAAGCATGTGTACCGTATTTAGGACTGACCCAAAACTGACCCCAAAAAGATCTTAAGATAGACAAAAATGTCCCAAGATCGTTAAGAAAGCATTGAAACTGAATCCTAAATACGGTACATATGCTGTGTACGGTACGTGTACACCAGGGGTCGGCAACCTCCGGCCCGCCGGCCAGATCCGGCCCGCAGAGTCCGAACTCATGGCCCGTCACCCTGCTTGATATTTATATAACAATCCGGCCCGCAACATCCTAGCCAACTAAAACTAGTAAGTCGGCACCTCTCGACGTGATCGCGGCGGGTAGCGTGGGCAAATTTGCATGACTGAGATCTTTACCACAGAATCAATCAATCAATCATTGGGGGCATACGCCGGGGGGCGCGTCGCCTCGCCCACCCTACGACGCCACTCCCGAGGGTCACCACGCGCGAGTTCCCATGCAGGCTCCTTTCCCATACCTAGCAGCTTTCGACGAGAAACTTCAACTTGCCCCAGCCACGAGCCTTGTGGGCGCCCCCTTGGCCTCCTCCACGCCGAATTGTCTCTTACAGATACAACCCGATGGGAAGGATCGGTTTCAGGGTAGCGTGCCACATGCCCATATAGCCGAGGTTGGCGCTGACGGACTATGCAGGTAATAGGCCTCGATTCAGTCTCACGGTGCAACCGCTGATTTGACACATAATTATCCCAGCGATACCCCATGATTCTGCGAAGACACTTATTATCAAAGGCATTGATTCGTCTCTTCAAGTCACTATTTAGTGTCCATGTCTCACAACCATAGAGTAAGACAGGGATCACAAGCGACTTGAAGATCCAGATCTTTGTCCTCCTGCACAGGTACCGACAACGCCAAATACTCCCGCTGAGCGAGTCCATAACACCGTGGGCTATGCCAATTCGCCGTAAGACTTCTTGACGTGACCCGCCGTCATTATGGACTGCGCTACCAAGGTATGTAAAACTTTCCAAGATCTCAATGTCCTCGCCGCACGCATGAACAGACTGTACTGCTTCATCTAGTAGGTCTCCAAACACCTGGACCTTGGTCTTAAGCCAGGAGACCTCAAGTCCCAAAGGCTTTGCCTCCTCGTGCAGCGCCTCGAGAGCCATCACCAGGACCTCCAGCGACTCAGCAAAGATTACTGCATCATCGGCAAAAACAAGATCAGTGATCTTGGTGTTGCTGACGGATGCTCCACAATCACTTTGATCTACAACCTTGTCCAATACCCAGTCCATACAAGCGTTGAAAAGTGATGGGGCAAGGACGCACCCTTGCCTCACTCCTGTATTCACAGGAAAGAAGCTGGATACACCTCCCCCACACTTCACAGCACTCTCAGTCCCAGAATACAGACCAGTTATCAAACCAATAGTCCTTGCAGGAATCCCGCGAAGTCGCAGAAGATCCAAGAGTGACTCACGATGCACTGTGTCAAACGCCATCTTGAGATCAACATAGGCTGCAAGCATCCCCTGTCGAAACTCACATCGGCGTTCCACCAGGACACGAAGCGCTAGGATACGGTCCGTTGTTGACTTACCAGGTGTGAACCCAGACTGCTGAGGTCTCTGATGCTTCAGCAGAAGACTGCGAATCCGTGTCAGCAATAGATGGGAAAGCACCTCGCCTGGCACGCTGAGCAGTGTAATACCGCGGTAATTGTTGCAGTCCTGACGGTCCCATTTCCCTTTCCAGATAGGGACGATCAGCCCCCTTTTCCAGTCAGGAAGAATGGTACCTGATTGCCAAACGGCAGTCAGGACAGCATGCAACCCGTAAATCATGACCTCACCCCCAGCTTTGAGGAGCTCCGCACTGATATTACAAACACCAGCTGCCTTTCCACCCCTCAACTTTGCTACAGCCTTTCTGACTTCGTCAAGAGAGGGTGCACGGAAGCACCACGGAAAATCGCCAGGGAGAAAATGACTACATGGCAACACGAGAGCAGCATTACACGTGACGTCCCATGAGCAGTCTTCCCTCACCACCAACGGTCACGCCAGCGGCCAGTCTCCGTAGGAGTTCATACTGAGAAGAGGTATGCATCAAACTTTCTTAGTCTGAAATGTACTTTTATCATTAGGGAATGTGGATAATATAAAGTGCATTTCTTGCTGCTACTTCTCTCTCTCTCTCTCTCTCTCTCTCTCTCCTCTCTCTCTCTCTCTCTCTCTCTCTCCTCTCTCTCTCTCTCTCTCTCTCTCTCTCTCTTTTCTCTCTCTCTCTCTCTCTCTCTCTCTCTCTCTCTCTCTCTCTCTCTCTCTCTCTCTCTCTCTCTCTCTCTCTCTCTCTCTCTCTCTCTCTCTCTCTCTCTCTCTCCTCTCTCTCTCTCTCTCTCTCTCTCTCTCTCTCTCTCTCTCTCTCTCTCTCTCCTCTCTCTCTCTCTCTCTCTCTCTCTCTCCTCTCTCTCTCTCTCCTTTTCTCCTCTTCTCTCTCTCTCTCTCTCTCTCTCTCTCTCTCTCCCCTCTCTCTCCCCTCTCTCTTCTCTCTCTCTCTCTCTCTCTCTCTCTCTCTCTCTCTCTCTCTCTCTCTCTCTCTCTCTCTCTCTCTCTCTCTCTCTCTCTCTCTCCTCTCTCTCTCTCTCCTCTCTCTCTCTCTCTCTCTCTCTCTCTCTCTCTCTCTCTCTCTTCTCTCTCTCTCCTCTCTCTCTCTCTCTCTCTCTCTCTCTCTCTCTCTCTCTCTCTCTCTCTCTCTCTCTCTCTCTCTCTCTCCTCTCTCCTCTCTCTCTCTCTCTCCTCTCTCTCTCTCTCTCTCTCTCTCTCTCTCTCTCTCTCTCTTTTCATTCACCCACTTCACCCAGCCTCCAAGCTCACAACCACATTCACGCTCACTAGTTACTCTATTGGTAGGTCCTGTCCCGCCCGCCCGCCCAAATCAGACAATGGCTTACTGAGCCTTATTCAAACACATGCGCGCACACTCAAACACGCCCATTCAAACACACGCACGCCCACGCCCAACGCAGGGGCGTAACACTATGTTTGTCACAAAATACTGTGTGGACGTCTGTATCGTATTTTTAATTATTGAATGAATTTGTTTTACTATGTAAAAGTCTTGCATGTATTCGTGTCTAACATGTGGATCATTATTTCGCACTTTGTGCTTATTCTTTATTTTTCTTTATTTTTAGCCAATCATCATGTCTGCAATTGTTAAGAAGAGGAAAGTGGACCTCGAGTGTTGGGCCTTCAACCCTGAGTGGGAGAAGTACTTTTTCACTGAACGCTTTGAACAGGCCCAGTGCCTCATTTGCTTGAAGACTGTGGCTGTCCTCAAAGAGTATAATGTGCGCCACCACTGGGAGACACAGCACCAAGCATCGAGCTTTGCATCGATGTCTGCTGCCGAGAGGAAGGAGGCCATTATCAAACTGTCAGGCAACCTGCAGAAAAGCACTTCACTCTTCCGTAAGCAGACTACTGAGACTGACAAAGTGACACGCGCCAGCTATGAGGTTTCCCGCCTCCTTGCTCGCCGGATGAAGCCATTCACAGACGGGGACTTTACCAAGGAGTGCATCATGGTTGTGATAGATTCCCTCTGTCCTGAAAAGCGTTCTGCCTTTGAAAGTGTGAGCCTTTCACCCCGCACTGTTTGTCGTCGCATTGAGGAGATGTCAGACAGAGTAAACGACTCGCTTAAGACCTGTTGCTCAAATTTTGATGCCTTCTCTATAGCTCTTGATGAGAGCACAGACATGAAGGACACAGCCTAGCAGGCGATTTTCATTCGTGGAGTCACTGCTGCCCTTCAGGTTTATGAGGAGTTTCTCCAGCTTCTTCCATTGCACGGCACCACCACTGGGCAAGACATCTTCGACGCCGTGCTTCAGTGTGTGAAGCAACACTCCCTCGACCTGTCCTGTCTCGTGTGCGTGACGACCGACGGTGCCCCAGCAATGACTGGAAAGAAGAAGGGTGCCGCCTCACTGCTAGTGCGTCACTGTGAGGCCGCCGGACACACCCAGCCCATCCACAAGGTGCACTGCATCATCCACCAAGAGTCCCTGTGCTCCAAGTCTGCCAACCTTACTGATGTCATGTCTGTAGTCGTGAAAGTTGGCAACTCCATCTTCTCCCGCAGCCTTCCAGTTCCAGGTACTAACGGACGAAGTCAACGCACACTATGGTGACCTGCTTTACTTCTGTGAGGTCCGCTGGTTGAGTCATGGAGCCATGCTGTCCCGCGTGTGCGACCTGCAGCAGGAGATCGCCACCTTCCTCCGTCAAAAGAACCTCCCCGGTGCTGATCATTTTTCCAACCAGCTATGGCTTGCTCGTCTGGCCCTGCTCACAGATATCACTACGCACCTAAATGACCTCAATGTGAAGCTGCAAGGCAAAAACATTCTAGTCACAGACATGTATTCGCACATCACCACCTTCGAGGTAAAGCTGCGCTTGTGGGAGGCTCAACTGGCTGTTGGTCAGTTTATGCATTTGCCTCGTATTGCGGCTTGTGCTCCTGATGACGTGGACCTGAACACTTGTGTTGGTGTTGTCACCTCTTTGCGGGAGGAATTTGCCTCCCGTTGCACAGGTGTCAGGCCACTGGCTCCGGGCTTCAAGCTGTTCACCTCCCCCTTTGACTTCCCTGTGGACGAAGCCCCTGCCCCCCTGCAGATGGAGTTGGTGGAGCTTCAGTGTAATGACGAACTGAAGGCAAAGTACCGTACCGCTTCTCCACTGTCCTTCTTCCGTGACCTCGTCCTCCCTTCTAACAAATTTCCAAATTACATTGAGCATGTAAAACGCATCGTTGCCATGTTTGGCAGCACTTACTGTTGTGAACAACTCTTTTCAAAAATGAAATATACAAAGTCTCGCATTCGCTCCCAGCTAAGTGACCACCACCTCAATGACATTCTGCTCTTGTCTACCTCATCAATCGATCCAGACATTGAATCACTTCTCCATGGCAAACAGCACCAGCCATCCCACTAATTTGCATGTCTCTTGATAAAACAGTTTTCTGCAGTCACTGATTTGCATGTTTTTCAATAAATTTCTAGTAATCTAGTCACTGGTTTGCCTGCTTTTCTACAAAAATTTTGTATATTGTCACAAACTGTTTTCTGCAGTCACTAATTTGCATGTATTTCAATAAATTTCTTGTAATCTAGTCACTGGTTTGCCTGCTTTTCTATATTTGTTTGTATATTGTTACAAACTGTTTTCTGCAGTCAATGATTTGCATGTTTTTCAATAAATTTCTTGTTCAGTTCAGTTCAGTTCAGTTGTTGGTCGGGAGTCAGGCCTTTTTCAACGGCACTCCCTGACGTGTTTCTTCTTGCTTCCTGGGTCTTTAATTAGTTTTCTTCTCTTATTCTATCTTATTAGTTTCTTTCTTTTTCTTTCTTCTTATTTTCTCTGGTCATCCAAAAACTGTTTATTGTTCTTTTTGCTTCTTCCACATTCCCCTCTCCGAACAAATACTCCCCCACCTATATCCTCTTCCTCCTCTAGGTAAGGGTTGTTGTAGCCTCACACTTTTCTTTCTTTCATTACTGTAGGCTGGACACCATAACAGAAAATGTTTTAAGTCCTCCTTTTCCGCCCCACATAAATCACAAGTTATTTCTTCTCCCCAGAACCTCCTTCTGTCGTTTAGTTGTAGGTTGTTTGTCCTGCACTTAAACAGTAGTTCTGAAGCTTGGTCATTACTGTATACTTCTTCTTGGCCTCCCTTCTCTTTTCTCCATTTTCTATATATTTTCAAACTTGTTTTTTCATTCATTTCATTCACCCATTCTCTTGTGTTCAACTCTCTATTTTTTTTCCTTATACTCTCCTTTGTCTCACACCTCACACCCTGGTTCATGACTCCAGTCTTTCTCAGATCTTTCATTACAGCTTGCATCCATTTATTTTGTCTTTTCTCAATCATCTCCTCTCCTATCCTTTTCACTAGGTCATTCCCGTCTACTAATACATACCTCAAGTACTTCCCTCCCTCCCTTATTCTATTCCTAACACTGGATGCTCCCACCTCCCCTAGGAGTGCTGCCCCTTGCGTGTATGCCTGTGCCCCAAAGATTTGACGGTACACCCCCTTTTCAATTCTCTGTAATGTATACATTTCTTGCTTTGTTAAATGTATCATATTAACCCCATATAGTATTGATGGTAATGCCACACTTTTCCAGTACGTTTTTTCTATTAGAATTTTAGAGCAACTTTTTGCAATGACACTATACGTCATATTTGCCATTTTTCTTGCCTTATTAAACATTTCTTCTTTTTGTATTTTGAAACAATTCTTCTTGTCATTTATTTCCTAAATTTTCCTAAATATTTCATTTTATCTCTAACATTTATATTTCCCAACTTTTCAGGCTTATCTTTTACATTGAAAATAATTATGTTACTTTTATTTTTATTCATTTCCAATCCATACTCCTTACCTATTTCCTCTAACCTATGTACTACCTGCTCTGCCTCCTCTATACTACTTGCTAGTAACATCCCGTCGTCTGCAAAGAAAAGTGCTGGTATGCTAAACAATTCGTCCTTAAACCCCTTGCCTAGTTCTTCTAATTCCTGGATAATCCTGAAGGTCACTAATTTAAACAGAGTTGTTGAAGCCGTACACCCTTGCCTAATTCCACTTGTTACATTTATCTCTACTTCTTTACCTGGTCCTAATTCTACCTTGGTCTTGTCTCCTATATATACTTTTGCAATGAATTCAATATTCTTAGGGTTAATCTTATATTGCATTAATAATTC
This sequence comes from Chionoecetes opilio, assembly GCA_016584305.1. Taxonomy (NCBI): domain Eukaryota; kingdom Metazoa; phylum Arthropoda; class Malacostraca; order Decapoda; family Majidae; genus Chionoecetes; species Chionoecetes opilio. The sequence continues at coordinate 21,347 of JACEEZ010015035.1, forward strand.
TATCATTTTTCCTCTCTTAATAAGCCTCTGCAAAGTCTATTGAAATGACTACTAGTGGTTTCTTTAGTTTATAGGACCTCTCTATACAATATCTTAATATGAATAAATCATTTTCTATTCTACTGCCCCCTGTGAATCCTGCCTGTGTGTCTTTCCCTATTTCATTTTTCCTAATATGATCCTCCAGACTATTTCTAATTACAGCCATCATCAATTTATATCCAACATTAGTTAGTGCTATTGGTCTTAATTCCCTAACTTTTGGCTTGCTAACCTTTGGTATCATTACTGTCCTTGACTCCCTCCATCCTCCTGGCACATTCCCTGTCTCTAACACTGTTTTCATACCTTTTTCTAACACTGTCATCAATGTCTTACTCTTTGAGAGTTCCTTATAATATTCTGGCTTTATTTCATCTGTTCCCGCTGCTTTTTTGTTCTTCATCTTCTTTAAACACTTCATCACCTTGTCTTCATTGATCTGTTGCTCTTCCAAGTATATACATCCTCCCTGTACTCTTCTCGCCATTTCCATGTGTTCTCTTACTCCTATGCTACACGTCTCTGTGTATTCCCTTTCCATCTCTTCCACTGCATCTACTCTTTGTAACTTAATTGCCTGGTCATTACTGTATTTCCTTGTTCTCTGTATTTCCTTGTTCACCATGTCTATGTCCTGCTTTACTTTACTGTATTCCCTTATATATTCCTCTTTCTTCTCTGCGTTCCACACTGTGTCTATCTCATTATCATATTTCTTGTATATTTTACTCCAATATTTTTTGACTTCCTCCTCTGCCTTTCCTCTTTCCAACTCTACGCCATCCTCCCCATATAACCTTAGTGCACTCCTTTCCTTTATCTTTTCTCCCTTTAATATTTTGATATATTCCCACATCTTTTTCCTTCCATCTTTACTTTCCTTGATTTCTCTTGTTAATTTCTCTTCGTGTTTATATATTTCCTTCCTTATTTGTATTTGCACTTTTATCTCCTGTTTATCTTTCCTTCCATTTCTCCTCCTCATCCTTACTTTGTGCATTTCTCCTAGTTCTATTTAGCCTTCTCCTCTCCTTTATCCCCTTCCTTATTTCATCATTTATCCATATAGCTTCTTCTCCCTCACCATTTTTCTTCTCTTTTCTTCTATATGTACATTTTAATACTTTATTCGCTGTTTCTTTAATTCTCCACTCTAACTTTTTTAAATTTTCATTCTCCTTCCCTACTACTTGTGCTTCTAAATTTTTCCTAAAACACTCCAATGATTTTCTATCTGTCCTGTAATATTCTTTCACTATCCACTCTTTTTCCTTGTACTCTTTCCTTTCTTCTTTTACCTTTATTACTATTTCTATCAAATTATGGTCTGATAAGTCAAATTTTTCTTTCTACTCGTCTATCATCATTCCGTGGAATCTCTTATAAAATTTATCCGTCACCAAAGCAGTCTATTACACTCTTTTGTTCTTCTCTACCCCATGTGTACTCTCCCTTACATTTTTCATCATCATTTAACATTATTAAGGCGTGTTTTTCCATCCATTGTAGGACTATTTCACCATTTCTGTTCACACCCTGTTTTCCCTTAAAGCCAACATGTCCATTAAAGTCCCCAGTTATCATGAGTGGTTGTGTGTTTTCCTGTATTATCTTCTCTATCTCTTGTTTCATTTCATTGTTTCTCCCTGCATCACTTACGCTGATGTACACTACAACTATCCTAACCTGCCATCCTTCTATTTTTCCTTTTACATGTAACAAATCTTTACATTTTGTTTCTATCTTATCTAATTATATTCCCATATTTTCCTTGTAAATCATCATAAGCCCTCCACCCTTCGTATCCTTTTCCTCTCTCATACTATCTATAACTCTAAACTCCTTTCCAAAATTTACATCCCTTACTTTCTTCTGAGTTTCAGTTAGACATACTATGCTGTTATCGTTTGCAAGGTCTTCTACTTCTATACCTTTAATTTTTGTTATTCCTTGTACATTTAGTATTTTTATTTTTACCCTTCTCTCCTCCTTCCCTTTCTTTTCCCTCACTCCTACATCTCATTCTACATCCCTTTCCTCCGTTACCCTGACGATCTTACCTTTCTTTATTATCCACCTACCACCCTCTCTTCGTTTCACCTGTAGTTTTTCCTTTAGTAAAGCATCCTCCTCTCTTTCTCGCTTAGTTTTGTCTACTGCAAGTCCGATCTTCTTTATATTATCCTCCCGAGCATTTCTCAACTCCTTGCTTCTTTTTATGATGTCCCACTTAACATACACATCACTCAGACATGCAACCATAGGTCTTTCTCTCCCTCTCGATTTCGTTCCCAGTCGATACACCTTCACCACTTCCACTCCATCCACACCAAGCGCCTCCTTGAACACATACTCACACAGCTCTTTATCATCTTTCTCCCTTTCTTTTACATCCTCTTTCTCACTTTCCTCTACGTTAAACATCATGACATTTTTCCTCCTTCTTTCTTTATCTTCCCTTTCCTCCAAGTTCTCATTCATTCTCTCAGTTACTCTTCTTACCAACTCCTCATCCCTCTCATCCATCCTCTTTTCCATCTCATCTAGTTTTTCCTTCTGTTTCTCCATTATCTTCTTAATAGTGGCCAGCTCAGCCTCAAATTCTCCCTGGTCGTTCCCCTTATTCTCTCCATTCTTCATCTGTTCTTGCATCTCATTCATTTTCTTCATCACTGCTTTATTAGTCTCCCTGGATTCATATAACTCCTTCCTGATCTTCAGGATTTCCTCCTGGTCACTCTCATCTTCCTTAAAACTTTTCTTCATTTGAGGGTTGCATACCGAGCATATCCAATATATCTTCTTATTATTCCTCTGCAATACCTCATAAGTTTCTACCTCCTCATCCTCGCAGTGAATGTGGTGCCACACCAAGCATTTGCCACATTCCAGCCCTTTCTCTTTATCTCCTACCTTCTCCTTACAGTGTTTACATGTGAATCGCTTCACACGTGCCTCCTCTTCGTAGGGCCTGCATATGCCATCCTGCAATTTTCCCTTGTAGTTGCATTTCTTGCAGTTATCCCTGTTTCTTGTACTTCTATGTCCCGTTTCTGTCATGATTATAACTGACCCAGACAGCTATTAATCACGTCAAATACCTCAAGCTTTCTGACCCCGACCAACCAGTGATGGCGCCAGATCTCGATCTTGTAATATATTCACTAGATTGCCTGCTTTTCTATAAAATTGGTTTGCCTGCTTTTCTATAAAAATTTTGTACACTGTAACTTTTGGGTTCTCTTTGGCACTCCGGCCCGCAGGCTACTCCTAGAAGCTTTCTTTGGCCCTCGCAGTGAAAAGGTTGCCGACCCCTGGTGTACACGGTATGTGTACGGTACATATATGTGTGTGCCAAAAAATGGTTGTGTTCCTTATGTAAAGACAATAGATGTGAATCAGTCCATGTGGGGCTCGGACCACGCGCCCCTGTGTGTGGTGCTGGATACGAGTGGGCTGAACCAGATGACCCCAGCCATCCTAATGGAACGATCTGGTAGGCTGGGTGAACAGTAGGCCCCACCGCGTTGGCAAGAGGCTCCTGGAGACGAACGATGCAAAGCAAATATGGGCGGCTGTGAACTGGAAAGGGAACATTGATACGAGCGAAAGCTTCCGACCTGATGACGAACAGTTTCGACAGCACTTTGAGGAATTATTGAACCCAGGTCACTCACACGATGTGGTTGAGAGTGTTGACCTTGACTCGGCCCCTACAATCATTTTCAAACCTATTGGACGACCCGTTTAAGCCAAGGGAGTTAGTCACTGTAACATCCAACATAAAGAAGAATAAAAGCTACATAGGAATTTGCCCAGGTCTGATTAGTGCTTTACCAGCTACGTGGTTTATGTTTCTCTTGAGTGTGTTTAATGTTGTATTCACTGGCATGTGCTACCCAATGTTGTGGTGTTTTAATAAACTATTTGTCCTCTTTAAATCTGGTGAAAGGCTGAACTGTGGTAATTACAGAGGCATTAGTGTTGTGAATACTTTGGCCAAGATGTATGATTTATTATTGTTGAACCGTCTCACCTTATGGATGAGCGTTGATAAATGCCAGGCGGGTGGACAACGCGAGAGTGGTTGTATCGAGCAGATAATGAGTTTGAGGCTTTTATGTGACTATGCACTATATAGAAAGGTCAAACTGTATGTAATTTTCGTCGACTTTAGTAAGGCATATGATAAAGTCCCACGTAATAAGTTCATTCAAGTTTTGAAATCATTGGGTTGCGGTAGAATAATGCTCAGAGCCATTAACGCGATGTATGAATGTACGAAGAATGTCATACACTCAGCCGTAGTGACAGCTACTGCAGGCGTGAAGCAGGGAGCACCGACGAGTTGTCTTCTTTTTATTATATACATAGATCAGATGGTGAAGATGCTGCAACGTGAAATTGGTACAGATGGCTTCTTAGGCTCACTGCACTCTCTTTTGCTGATGGATGATGCTATGCTCATCGCTAGTTCACGAGAGATGTGTCTCAGAAAGTTTGAGGTAGTCATGAAATACTATGATGAGTACGGTATGGCCATAAACGACAAAAAGACAACATTTTTTGTGGTAGGTGGTAGTGCGGCAGACAACCTCCCGCTGTCAACTCATGGTATTAGTATTTCATACTCTCATTAGTACTCATATCTAGGCGCCTGGTTCAGTGACGATGCTAAAGTAAACACAGTTATAAAGCTTCACGAGCCATCGAGTGAGATGACACTGAATAAGTTCACAGTGTTTTGTGCCACGAATACAGAAATGCCGTTCGTGTACAAGCGACAAGTGTTCGACGCAGCCATGAACTGCTCTACAGCACCGAAACATGGTTCACTAACAATCCAAAGAGCCTAAGAGATAATTGTGTCACCAGGCCAACACACCAGGCTACAGATTTCTCTCGCACACATTGCAACATAACCAGAGTGTTGATCCTTTAGACAAAGTAAAAACATATGTCAGAGAAAAACAAGATTCAACCAAATTCACGGTTTACAGATCTGTTCTTAATTAACCACACACTTTCACTACATCAGGTTTACACCACTAAGGAGTTTATTCCTGACTATCAACGTCAATCATTTACAAGACTACGTGTTATGTCTCACAGTCTGAAGATAGAAACAGGTAGATGGAGCAGGACACCACCAGAGATGCGCCTGTCTACATGTAATAGGAATGTTGTACAAACAGAAGAACATGTGTTGTTAAGATGTCCTGTATCACTTAACATAAGACAAAAATACACTATGTTGAAATTCACATGTATGAACAATCTGATGGATTGCAATGACAATGCAAAAGAATTGTGTAGTTTTATTTACGATGTTTTGAAATTATATACTTAAGTTGTCTGCTTTCAATAACGTAACTCAAATTTCTGAAGCTTAAAGTAAAGATTATTATTTGGACAAAATAACGTAAACTATGTTTATTTCCTATGTTATTGTAATTAATGTTTTTGTTAATAAAAAACTAACTAACTGCTTACCTTGAGATAAACCACTGGAGAAATACTTGAATAATCCCTCCAAAAATCCCAAGATAGACAAAAAATATCCCAAGGCCATGGCCTGTATCCCAAGATCTTGGGAAAAAAACCCAAGGAGTGGTATCCCTGCGTACAGCGTAGTTAGGCAGATGGTGATGTGTGGTATCGAGGGCTGACATAGCGGCCTACATGTGACACAGTTTGTAGACTTCTACGAATGTTGGCGCGGTTTTTGTATGCAATTGAAAATTGCGCTTCCGGAAGGCATGCCGCAGTCGCTCAGCAGAGCCTTCCGAAAGGCTTGCCGCACCCCACGGGTTAATAATATTGGTATTAGTTTAACTGTAAATGGACTAAAAGACACAGCTGAAATGCTAAGGAAAAATGGCGTTAGACTAGTTAGTAATACCTTCCAAGACGTTGATGGTTGATGGTCCATTTCAACCAATAATAGGCGCTGATTATTTTGGGCGTTACTTAAGGAGGGTCATCTAAGAACATATGAACATAAGAAAATATGGAAGCTACAAGAGGCCGTGAGACCTACACGAGGTAGTTCCTGTTACTTAACACTACCTAAATCCACCTTTCATCCCCATCCATGAATTTATCTAGCCTCCTTTTAAAGTTCTCTAATGACTCCGCACTAACTACCTGTCTACTGAGTCCATTCCAATCATTTACGACCCTATTTGTGAAATAGTTTTTCCCTATTTTTTTTTTTTTTATCTACGCTTTTCCAGCTTGAATCCGTTACTTCTTGTTCTACCCTGGTTACTAGCCGTAAAAACTTTTCCTAGCTCTCCTTTATTATATCCCTTTATCCACTTAAAAACTTCTATCAGATCGCGCCTTACTCTGCGTCTCTCGAGTGAGTGTAAATCTAATAACTTCAATCTCCTCTCATAACTAAAGTTACGCATCCCTTGAATAATTTTGGTCATCCTTCTCTGCACTGATTCTAACAAGGCTATATCCATCCTGTAATATATAGACCAAAACTGAACCGCTTAGTCTAGGTGAGGTCTGACTAGAGCCAAATAAAGCTTTAGAATAACATCAGCACTTCTACTTGTAACACTTCTGGTAATGAATCCTAACACCCTATCAGCTCTATTTCTAGCCTCAATACATTGTTTCCTAGGTCGGAGGTCTGAGCTCACCCTCACGCCCAGATTTTTCTCACCTTCTGATCTTTTCAGCGATACACTGCGTATGGTGTATCTATTACCAGTGTTTTTTCTACCAACATTCATAACGCTGCACTTATCAATATTAAATTCCATCTGCCATCTGACTACCCACTCATTAAGTTTATCTAAGTCTCCCTGCAATATGTTTACATCAGAATGTGATCCAATAATCTTACCTTCCTTAGTATCATCAGCAAACTTGCTGATATCACTGCTAATCCCACTATCCAAGTCGTTGATATAAATAAAAAATAGTAATGGACCCAAAATAGACCCTTGTGGAGCCCCACTGGTCACCTGCCCCCATTCAGATTTAGAACCATTAATTGTAACCCTTTGTTGCCTATCACTTAGCCAAGCTCTGGTCCAACGAAGAACCTTACCATCTATTCCATGAGCCTTAACCTTATTTAATTAAGAATCGCTCGTGTGGTACCTTGCCGAATGCCTTACTAAAGTTAAATCATATTAAATCATATAACAGGTATATTAAATCATAATGCTTATCATTATCTGCTGTCTCATAAACTTTCCTATAAAAACTCAATAAATTGGTGAGACATGACCTACCCTTGGTGAATCCATGATGTGAATCATTGACAAAACTATGTTTTTCTAAAAGCTCTCTAATGTTTTTTGCAATAACAGATTCCAATAATTTACCTACCACTGACGTTAGACTAACGGGTCGATAATTTGACATTAGTCCTCTATCACCCTTCTTAAATGGGGACTACGTTTTTTTTCCTCCATATTAACGGTACTTCGCCTATATCAACCGATTTCCTAAAAATGTGCACTAACGATTCACTAACAACCTCTTTGCATTATATTAATACTCTGGGATAAACATCATCTGGTCCTGGTGACTTAAAGTTCTTCATTTTATCTATACCCTCCTCCACCATTTCTCTAGTTATCACAATATCTTTGAGTTTCTCCTCATCGCTTCCTTTAAACATATGTTCACTATCAGGTATCGTTTGTGTATCCTCCTGAGTAAAAACATTTAATAAATAATCATTTAAATGTTTACACATATCCTCATCCGTAGCTATGATCTCACCCTGCTCTATTCTTAACGGCCCCACTAATTCCCTAGCTTTTTGTTTTATATACCTGAAAAAAAAACCTTAGGGTCGTTCTTTGCCTGTCCAGCGACCTCAATCTCGTAATTGTTCTTAGCTACTCTTGTTAATCTCACTGTTCTCGCCATCAAGTTATACTGTTCTTTGCTCACCTATCCAGCCTTGAGCCTTAAGTACATGTTTCTTTTTACTCCAATGCTGTGTTTTAAATTCGTGGTCATCCATTTCGGGTCGTTCTTCCTTGATCTTATCGCCCTATAAGCAATATTCTTTTCTGTCCTGCAATTAAATTCCTTACAAATAATGTATAATCCTCATCCGCCCTAACCTCACTAACACCTGTCTCCATACTGACCTTGGACCACTCCTTCCCCTCCATCCTACACCCCGAATTAATCCCCTCCAAGTGTCTTCTTTAACTTGCATAATTAGCCTTTCTGAAGTCAGGTACTCTTTGCTTATTAACACTTCTATTTCCTACTTCCCTTTTTAAGCAAAACCTGATTTCACAATGATCGCTGCTCCCTAATGTACCTCCAACCTCCACCTCTATAACTAAATCTTCCCTGTTTGTCAGAAATAAGTCTATAATATTATCTCCTCTAGTAGGCTCCCTGATTGCTTGCCTCAGAAAGTTAGCCTGAACTATATTTAACAATTCTTATACGTCATTGTCTCCTATAATTAAATCCCAGTCTATATTCCTAAAATTAAAATCTCCTACCACGCATAATCGATTATATCTGCAAGCCTTGCTTATGTCTTGCCATATAGGAGCTGAATCCTCTTTACATAAGTTTGGAGGCCTGTACACTACACCCATAACCATTTTCTCAGTTTCCTCCGTAACCTCTACCCATATAAACTTTATGCTACCATCTGTTTTTATAACATTATTAACACAACACTGCAATGTATCTCTTGCATAAAGCGTAACTCCACCACCTCGGCTGTCTAACCTGTAAAATAACTTATACCCAGCTATCTCAACCTCTGGATCCTTTCCAACCTTTCCTGACATATCCAACCATGTTCCTGTTAATGCTATTATATCAAAATCCTCTACACTATTTATTCCTCTAAGGAAATTGATCTTGTTTAAAATCAGGAAATCTTGTTTAAAATACTCCTACAGTATGTATAGTAAACATTCAAGCAACTCCTCTTCTTCTTGTCCATTTTCCCTGTAACTTTAACTAACCCCTACCTAGCTCTCTCACTTCTTACGAATCACTTTAGTTTCCTGCCTTCTGAAACTCCTCTTAGTGTCGCAAGTTTTCTTTACCCCGAGCCCAGTCTCTAATCCCCGGTTCTCTATCTTAAAAAAGCCTGCAATGCATCTAAAGACATAACGTCTCTATGTTCACCAGTGCTGTTGGAAATGTAATAATGGGACCTATCCCACATACTACTCACCAAGCCGAACAAGAGGAAGGTACTCCTATAGTTTATTCACTTAAGCTGGATTCTTGGGAGCTGCTCGCTACCTAGCCGAGTTTGTAAGGACGTCGCTGATTGGCTGATAGACTCGGGCTGGGTGGCGATGGTAGTGGTACTTGCCTCGCCGCAACCCAAAACCCTTGTGTTGCCTCAGAAAAATATTCATATTTCTTGGCTTTACTCACCTCTTACCCAAGATAGGCCTATTTTGTTTGCATCAGTGAATCAGGCAGTGATTGTTCAACAACAACACGCCATTCATAACTCAATAGGGTAAAAAATAAAGTCATGACTGACTATCACAAGAGTAGGCGGATTTTTAGGTTTTCAGTGCATAGAAATGTTGTACTCCTACCCGATATTACCAAGCTACCAAATGATATTTATGAAAGCTGAGCCTATCAGAGGCTCCACCCGTCACGGCACCAGTTTGAAACAGTTTAACTTTCTTAGCCATTTTGACCACCTACTCTTTTCCTTATTGGTACGTGCTACATACCACAGGAAGCGAAAAAGTATAAGGATTTTGAAACAGTGCTTGAAAATTTAATGCGACCAAAACTTATGGAGTTACAGCGAGTTGAAGCAAAATAAGCAAGAAAAAATGTTTATACACTCTTTTACTTTCCTTCAATTATCTTAATATTAGTTTAGTCTTACTGTATTTTTGTTATGCTCATGATATGCAACAATGTATTATGAACACGATGGTAGGCTCAGCTTTCATAAATATTATCTGGTAGCTTGGTAATATCGGGTAGGAGTACAACATTTCAATGCACTGAAAACCTAAAAGTCCGCCTACTCTTGTGATAGTCAGTCATGACTTTATTTTTTACCCTATTGAGTTTTGAATGGCGTGTTGTTGTTTAACAATCACTGCCTGATTCACTGATGCAAACAAAATAGGCCTATCTTGTGTAAGAGATGAGTAAACCCAAGAAATATGAATATTTTTCTGAGGCAACGCAAGGTTTTTGGGTTGCGGCGAGGCAAGTACCACCACCATCGCCACCCAGCCCGAGTCTATCAGCCAATCAGCGACGTCCTTACAAACTTGGTTAGGCATCGAGCAGCTCCCAGCCCAGGAATCCAGCTCAAGTGAATAGACTAGTCATGCACAACCCCTATTAATTACCATAATGGGCCACTGCTCTCAGTTTTATGATCCCGTTAAAGCCTGTGAATCTCACTCAAATATTTGTTTGTTTTTGTATCTCAAAGTTTTGAGGACTTGATTGATGATTTTTTTTACTTGTTTCTATATAGTTTTTTTTCAAATCAAAAGACTATTAAAATTCATTTAACAAATGTAACATTGGTGTCTAGGATGTATAGAAAATGAAAATATATGCGTACAATAGTAATAATTTTCTCCATATAATCAACTCGTACATACCATTCCCGATTCGATAATAGTCTCATATAATCAATATAGCATTAAATCACGGTAGAAACTTTGATTAATCCATTAATGAACAACTATTATCATATCAATATTTTTGCTGCCAGAGAAGTGTACGACAAGACGTTTGTAAACAAACCAACTTGTGGCTGGCGGCTGGACAGGCCCAAGGCCTGGAACACCGAAGGTCTGGCCACTATAAATGTAAAATAATTGTTAGTTGATATTTAATTATATCCTAAGTGGTGGTAGTGCCATCAGTTTTGTCTGCCAAGACGTGTAGCCAGGCCTATGACCAACTACCATTTTATTATTACAACTAACTAGCACTACGTAAACTCTGATGTTATTTACTAACTGGCGTATGGTAGTCACACGGCTGTTGAGTCGTTCCCGACGCCCCAAAACACTTCAACTCCGCTCTCTCAGCCACCTGTTGTGATGGACTCATGACTATGTATCACAACGACCACCTCGAATCACATGAATATCAATATTCCCCACTCGGGGCACCAATGTGGAAATTTCATGTCACAAACATTGATCTAATATGAGTTCTTACCTTCAGAAAACCCATTGCCTATCTAATCCCGACAAAATAGCCCAGCTAGAACTACCTAAGATACTTATCGGTGGATAGGAGGATTGAATTGGGTTGAAGGCTTATCAATACTGCATGCCCTTGGTATTCGGCTCGGCGCGCGCGGTCAGGGGCAGTGGTGAAGGGCGGAGGCGGAGTGTTTGATTTGGGCGTCAGGGCGGGTTATTAAACCAACAGACGCGGCGGTATAATCCCTGTGTTGAATTTTTAACACGCTCTAATATTTCACACACACACATATATATATATATATATATATACAAAAGTTTACATACAACTTCTCGATAAAATCTGAGAAGATAAGCAAGAGATGTTACTCCCGCGAGGGTCTGGCTGTGTACGCATATAATATACAAATGCACGTATATATATATATTTAGTAAGAGATGTTACTCTATGAGGGTCTTGAAGTGTACTGACTCTCTAAACCGCGCGGGTAGGGGTGGACTCCACAATATCTACGTGTCAACGTACAGGTCAGTGCCGGCTCGTGGCATAGGGCTGCAGAGCTGCAGCACCCCCAAATGTACTCACTGCCAGATGTATGATTCCTTTAGAGACACAGCAAAATTGATACGCTACTAACAAATATATCATAATAAAAAATCATTATATGTTATTCAATTATTTTCAATACGTTACTAAGTGAGTTTTCATTAAAACCAGACCAATATTTAAGTCACTCTCATATTTGCTGTACGATTTATGTCGGTGCCGCCGCCGCGCCACTTGTGAACACAATGGGCTGCAGTAGAAGCCAGCTATATCAGCTGCTCAGTCCTACCGTGTTACATTGCATGTGGATTGTGGACCAAGGAGGTTATATAGGAGGAGAGGAGGCGGCATGTTGCTTCTAGCGTGAAGCCCTATATACCCTATAACTATAGCTAGGCAGTCATATTTGGGGAGGCGGTGGCCAAGTGGTTAGCGTCTTGGAGTGCTGAACTCAATGTCCCGAGTTCGAATCCTGCCGGGGGCAACTCTTTCAAGAACCTGGAAGGGAAGCAGAAGGTCCCGAGTTCAAGTCTCACCAAGGAGCAACTGTCAAAGCCATCGTCTAGTGACCGAAGCAACTCACATGCAGCGTATACCTGTCTGCCGATTGCGAGTGTGACGGTGGACTCTAGGGGCTGCATACGCCTAAACTGAAGTTCAAGAACATCATAGAAAATGGGATCTTCACCTGAGACCACAGGTGTCACTATAAAAATCCAGCCTGCGCCACCAACGGGCGAGTTCGACCAACATCAAGACTCTCCATATGCCTACAGACACTATAAGCTACAACGTCCCAAAAAAAAAAAAAAAAAAAAAAAAAATTTATTATCTATTTTGTGTATCAATTAGATAGAAAGCCTGAAAGTGCAATGAGTCGACGCGTGAAATCGCAATGTTTTGAGTCTATCTCCCCGCATTGGGGCGGGGCGAGCGACTTCACTCGCTAACACAGGGAATGCACGGCATGCCGCCTCCTCCTATATAACCTCCATGGTCCGTCCGAAATCCATGAACATCAGCTACAACTCATACCTGAGGTAGGTCAAATTTGTGTATCCTACTGTTGTGTTAAGCTTGCAGTCCCTCCATTTTATTTTATCACGAGCCGCCACTGGTACAGGTGGCGAGAAAATAATTGACGGCGGCCTGGTGACCGGTCGTTCTAATTAAGGTGATAATATGCAAATGGTTAATACCACTGAGAATGTTCATTTATCATATCCCAATACTTATCATTTACTAAAATTACCTTACTTTCTACCCATTACCATTATAATTACATATATACACATTCCTACGCTCCCCCTATGATGAGCGAACAATACCTCCCTCACAAGCGGGGGGGGGGACAAAACCACCACTCTACCAATTGAAAGGGTGGTTGGTTGATAACTTCCACACTATAGCAGCTACTGTAGATGGTCATTGTTCTTCTCGTAGTCTATTAATAGTGGTGTTCCTCAGGGTTCTGTCCTATGAATCATTCTTTCTTTTATTCATTAATGATCTTCTAAGTCTAACTCAATGCCCTATTCACTCCTTCGCTGATGATTCTACCTTGCATGTTTCAACGTCGTTCAATAGACGTCCAACTCAACAGGAAATAAGTGACTCACGGAGAGATGCCATAGAGCGCCTAACTTCTGACCTTTTTATAATTTCTGATTGGGACAAAGCAAATCTAGCTTCTTTTGTTCAATGACTCAAAAACCCAATTTCTTCACATATCTACTCGACAAAATCTACCGACAACTATCCTTTCTTCTTCAATGACACTCACCTGTCTTCTTCTGCTATACAATGAACATTAGGGTGGAGCGATTTCCTTTTTTTTTTTTTTTTGGATTGACTAGTGCGGGAAAGTTGCGAAATCACACCAGTATAACGATGTTAAAATATTAGAACATACAAATAATTTCTTAAGGCGGCCCAACGCCATCGAAGTATGATTTTTTCAAAATTTTCAAAATTTATACGTTTTTGCACTTTTTTGGCAAATAACCAACCTTCTTTATTATTTATAAATTGCAACTAGTGTATGACATGTGTGCAACGTATTCATGTAAACGTGGGTAAAATTTGAAGCAGAAATTCAAATATCTTCAGGTGGCCCAACTCAATTATGTGTAGAAAAATGTTAAAACTCGATATTTTCATTTATTTCATCACGCTGGGCACATATACCCACATTATCCAGTATGAGTCGTCAAACATCGATCAAAGTATACACTGTACAATACATGTCACATAGTACAGCTCTTCGCTTATTTTTCCTTACAGAAGTAAGGTTCAAATAACCCAGAACTCACCACGGGGAGGTGGCTGTACTTCGAGTTCCACCCACGCCCTACCCTCCAACCACCAAATCAAGGGCATAGATTGATATCCATCATGACTGAATATTTAATAAGTCTATATGTATGCCCGACATTGCCCGTACCACGGTACTTACTAATAGTGTTAGCTTCACTTCGTTTTGTACTGCCTTTTTGACTCAAACGACGGTATTCTTGCTCTAGATGCGAGCCGCGCACGGATGAATCCATCTCTTGAATTGTGTCCACACACTGCAGCTGAAGCGTCTGTTACGAGTTTTATAACTCGCTCTACTGCTTGTGTGTAACACGGGAAAGGTTCGTGAACGAAGGACGTTTTTGCGGATATGTTTTGGTTGATCTCTTCGTCCGAGAGTCATCGTCAGGGGAGGCTCCTGTAAGTCACAAGATTGCCAATCAATCATATTGATGTAATCCACGCTATCGAATAGTAAAGCTGGAATCGTGAGCTGGCGTGGACGCGGACAGTCTTCTTTGTAAGTGCGTGCTCTCTTAATTCGACGCCATCCCAGTTCTCGAACATCTATTCGTTCATCCTGAATCATGCTGGGCAGGATATTTTCCGGAGCAGCAAAGAATGCATTTCGCTGTATGACTGGCTGAACCACGCTGACAATACTGTCATCTAATCCTTGGAGGAGTTTAAACGTCCTGTGGACATGTTTGGCACCATCTCGTACGTGTGGTTGTGATTTAATGCGGAACCACATTGGTGCATAAACTTTCATGATGAAAGTGACCAATGTGTTCAACACATCCGTAGGATCGTCCGTTCCTACATACAGGCGAAGTATTTGGTTTGCTGTCGTGAGCCACCTGGCATGATTCATCTTTCCTGGTTGACGAGCTGCCAGTTCTTCAGAGACTACACCAGTTGAAATTGACTGATGAAGTTCATAGAGGTATTTCTGGTCTGTGCTCAACGAATCAGAAGAAAGAAGACTGAGGTCCGGTTGCACGTGAGCAAATTCCTTTATTGGGAGTTTCTCGCAGTCTGCCAGCTGCTTTCCAATTGCGCCAGTAAAGCCTCGAGGTCCACTTGTTTTCCCATCGAGTTTTTTCAATGAGATGGCGGAGAGGAAGTTCGTTACCGTGCAACATGCAAACAAACCAATGTAGCGGTTTACCGAGACGTTCTTCAATGATCCTGATAGCACCTCCTTTACAGCCAGTATTTACAGCTGTTCCATCACAGCCGAGAGCTACTAGATTATCGAAAGATAAGTAATTTATTTCTGCAAAATTGAACAGGCAATTTGTAATGCTACGAGCAGAACCACTTCCAGGAGTAAAATGACCAAGATATGTTGAATTTGGTTCTGAAAGTACCGAGATATGTTCTTCTGTGACTGTTTTTCTGTGATGTCTGTCTCCAATCTTTTCTGTGATCATTGTCACATCCTTCCTACCATCAAAGTAAATACTGCCAACATCTCTGTGCTTTTCCCTGTGTTCAGTTGATAGAACGTTTCTGTGGCGCTGTCTGTTTCTTCTTACTTACTTTGCTGCGGTCAATAACTTTCGATGAATCTTCCTCTGTGATTAGACCAACGTCTTCCGAGGAGCTCGATAAAAGAGCTGCAGCACGATCTGACACACCGGTTCTATCACAGGCTTCAGCAAAAGAAGACAGAGTAATTTTGTTTTGTTTCTTTATTTGCCTCTTTATCTTCTGATGATTGTTTTCGCATCAATATCTGAATTTTTTTTGAAGGAACATAATCCTCATCAGATGATATATTCATGGAGGATTTACTCGGTGATTCATGAAATTGCTGATCATTTACCGATGTGGTGGCTCCTGATCCTGAATCCTTTTCATCTCTGACGTTTCTTGCACTACGTTTCGCAAGAACATTGCTTGTTTTTTATCTAGTCTTCCGATATACATCTTCCGCTGTGTCCTCTGATCAGTAAGAAATGCTTCCTCTAATACAAGTACTTTCGAATCGCGAGGACAGTGACACAGTGGACGAAACGCGCATTTACAAGCTGCTATGTCGAAAAGTTTCTGCGAATTCTCCGCAAATGCTTCAATTTTCTTCTTGTAACTTTGCACATCTTTACGGTCTTTGTAACATTTCAATAAATTTTTATACTTAGATTGATAAGCCTCAATCATGGTCACGATGCATGGCTTGGATAGTGTTGGGATTGATGCTCTGGCGTATATTTCCCTCAATTTTTCCTCGACAATAGTAGAAATTGTTCTCACTGCAGGATCTTTATTTGAACCCTGCATCTTGCAGTCGTACCTTTGCAGAAGAAAACATTTCATGACATCCCTGTAACTTGGGAGTTGATCTCCTGTGAAATCACAAGCACTGCCAAAGATCGGAGACGAAAGTTCTAGTCTAGTGCGTACCGCAGCAGATGCTGCCGACGCCAAGCCTGCCATGATAGCGTGAGCGCAACACAGCCTTCACGTACATCGTAACAGTGGAAGTCAAGAACCGAGTTGCAGTGAGTCGATCTGGAGAGTGGAGATGTTGACACTGCGCTGGCTGCGGGCAAAGTAATCTCTCAGCCGTGAGCTCTTGCTTATAAACCCAGCGCACGGCAGCGCAGTACGTAGCTATTGGTGGTTAGTGTCGCGGTAACAGCCGCTGATTGGTTAGAATAAGCGCGGCACTGATTGGTGAGAAAATAGAATAAGCGCGGCGCTAATTGGTGAGAAAAGCGCGGCGCTGATTGGTGACAGCCACCTCTCCGTTGTGAGTTCTGGCCTATTTCATACTGGATATATGTGTCAGTTGTATCACTCATACTGGTCCTGCTTGATGAAATAAATGAAAATATCGAGTTTTAACATATTTTTCTACACATAATTGAGTTGGGCCACCTGAAAATATTTGAATTTCTGCTTCAAATTTTACCTACGTTTACGTGAATACGTTGCACATATTTCATACACTAGTTGCAATTTATAAATAATAAAGAAGGTTGGTTATTTGCCAAAAAAGTGCAAAAACGTATAAATTTTGAAAATTTTGAAAAAATCTAACTTCGATCGGGTTGGGCCGCCTTAAGAAATTATTTGTGTGTTCTAATATTTTAACAGTGTTATACTGGTGTGATTTCGCAACTTTGCCGCACTAGTCCCAAACGTTCTAACAAAAAAATGGAAATACCCCCCAAAAACGCTCCACCCTAATGAACATTCTTGGACTATTCTTTACAAAAAATTTGAACTGGAAATCTCACATCTCATCTCTTGCTAAAGTAGCTTTTAAGAAGTTAGGTGTCCTCTTGTAATGCACATAAATACCACCGGTGTACTGTACTGTGTCGTTAGGTAGTGTATATATGGCAACACTCTTTATGGCAACGCGCTCCTTGACCTTACCTATAAATATTATTGACGCGTGACCTTCGCCCTCACACCCCGCTCACACCCGCTCTCTCAGTCACTCGCTCCTCACTCTACTCGGAGGTCACGTTCACGCTCCCTGCCTCTGGCCAGGCCACGTGCCTGGCCCAATATTCCACTGTTCCTGTACTACAATCCTGCAGGGCAATATACATCCATCTTCTATCTACGAGTTAAGTTATTGTCCCATACTACACTCTACTATAAGGAACACTGCACATGAAGACAATACACAGACCAAAGAACCCACGTGCTTGGCCGACCCGCTCGCCCACAGCTACCATGCGCCCGCCACACTCTCTCATCTCATGTTCCTGCCACTACTCATTATATTCAAGTATTGTACCACCGTCCCGGTACATATGGTGGCAACGGTGTTTGTCTGATGTGTTCCTTGTGTGGGTATATATATGGTCGCCACGTGCTGTCCTTGATGTTGGTCCCTGATATTCTGCCTGTTGTTCTGCCTCCCCGTATCTACGATCTTCCTCCTGCACGTCCATGATGTTCCCGCACGCCCCTGACGGCGCCCTATATCCTGATGTGATGTCCCGTGCCGCCCGCCTGCACGCCTCTCCTCTACGCCCACGGCGTTCTATCTTGGTTTGATGTCCCGCTCGCACGCCCCTGACGGCGCTCTATCCTGGTATGTCTCGTGCCTTCCGCACGCCCTTCATGTGCACCACGTGGTGTGCACGTGAGCCTGTTCCTGTTTCTTCCCTGCTAACTTGTGTCGTTCAGCGAGTATTTTATTATTTTCACGTCACTTGAAAACTGTGGCCGTTCCTATTTTCCATGTCACTTTGCAACGTGACCAATCTCGTGTGCTTTGCGATATTCTGTGCGTGTTCTGCATATTTTGACCTTGTTTGACTCATTTATGTGGTTACAATTTTTCATCTGCACAGTGTTGTTATTTTTTGGGATATTTCTATCCTTCGTGAGATTTTTTGTGCGTGAATTACAAACGATTTTTGTGTGCATATTTTGGGCTGGAAACTATTTTTGCGTGCATTCCTTTCTCTGGTTGTTCATAATGGCGGCTTTGTGACCTGCGCGTCACCGAGGGTAGGATTTCATGGTTTGCCTCGGCGCGACCTCGCTTGGTGGTGTTCCACGTGTTCACCCCCCCACTCCCTGAAAATGGTAGACAATGGCTTGACACCTCCTGGGCCCTCCGGCGACGCGGCCTGCCACCCGCCGCCGCTCCCTGATGCTCCGCCCACCCTGGCTGAGTCACGGCCACCCTCACTCATGGGTCAGGTCGGGCCGACGCGACGGCTTATCGCCCGCCCGCCCCCTCTCTGCCTCTCTCCAGCCTGCCTCGTGGCGCGAGCTCACACCCGCCCACCATGACTGGTCTCTCTGAGCGCCCCGCCGCCCACGCCCACGCCCACGCCCGCCGCCCACTCCTCAACTCATCTCTCCTTGGTTGACTAGACAGTGCTTTCGGCTGGTTTCGTTTTAGAAACTGCAGACTCTATCTTCTTTTACTGTTCCTTCCTGGGGTTTTGGATACACTTCTTAATTCTTAAGTTTATTCCTTATAATAAAGGCACTAATATCTGAAACACAAAGAACTGAAACAAATACCATTACCATACATTAATTGTGTGCTATAATCCTTGTACTATAAACTACTAACACTCAAGACAGGACATCTTCCTTCTCCTTCAATTCAAGACGTTAGTTTTGTCTTATGGTTTCATGTCCTGCGTATCCAGTTGCACCTTCCTCATCGTATTCAGAATTATCAGCTCCATCCTGATATCTCAGTGGTCGTCTTGTTGTGCGTCTGGGCCGTCTGGTGGCTAAAGCTTCCTCCTCGTTTCCTTCATCTCGTTCACCCTGTTGGATTTCGCCCTCGCCCGATGTTCCGCGTTGTCTGTTTTCATGCTCTCCTGATCTCTGACTGTGGGACAGGTATCCATCATAAGGATCGTCACCGTCTTCATCCTCCTCTATCCATCTGCTGATTGTCCCTTCTGAAATCATCTTCATCTGTGATGTGCTGCGCAGTAGTCCGGTGGCCAAACCCCATATTTAGGCCGAACCTTTGAATTTGTGGTGCATAATTGTTCTTTGCGAATTTTGATAGCCTGAAATCTCTAGTTTTGGAATCTGTCGGGTGCAACTTTTGCATCCTTGAGCATTGTGCAAAAATGACGACTGAAGATAGGAATGGGAATCACTGTTTGGGACTGAAAATTTGAGGTAGGGGTAATAATAAACGGGCATAGATCACACATGTACAGACCTTTGACAATGTTTTTACTACCAAAATGTTCGTATTGATTAGCTTTATAACCTCAAACTAATTATATGTGAATTTCATCAACAATAAGGTCATAGGAGGTCAAAAGGTCACAATTTTTGGCGTGAAATGAAATTCGACGAGCTGACTTTGGCCTTTTCCTTTTACTGATACATATTTACATGCTGCCGCGTCATAAATATGGACATGGGTAAGCCAAAAAAAACAGCGGCAATTTTGTTTTAGTATCGAATTATTGTTTGTCTGTTGTTTCTATCAATTAGTGTTGATATTTAGTGATATACTGTGCAATGCAACGGTCATTTTAAGGCTTACACTGGGTGTTTTTAGTCATTTGTTATCTTATGTAATTTCTATTTAGGGGCTTTATTATATAATGATAGGCAATATATATATAGATGGATGTGCAGCAATGTGGATAGTTCATTGGCCAACGAAGGGAGTCGTCAATGATTATGTGAATGCCTTTGTAGATTATGTGCTTTCCAAGATGACCGTTTCGAGCAACGTATTTGTAGGTTTGACAAATATCAAAAGAAAAGCATCAAGAGCAGCACAAGGGCTGCACGATCTGCTGGAGTGCAGCATTGCAAGGAACAGTCATTACGCTGACAACGCCAATTCCCTCCCGAGACGTTGTTCTCAATGTGGCACAAAAACAAGGAGCGCTCATTGAGATGATCACTGAGGAACTTCTAGATAGAACGCAAGGACTCCGGTTACCAAACAGACTTGTTGTCACAGGGAAAGCTGAACTCCTTTTGAAGTCTGGCAAGGTGTACGAGTGGAGAGATCAGATGTGAAAAACTAACCATGAGGAAGCAGACGTCATCATTCCACACCAGGTTGTCCAGTTTGTTTCTAACACCATAAAGACTATTAAAGTAATCTCAGATGACCCAGGCGTGTTTGTATTGCTTGTACATTACTACCACTACTGTCAACTCTCTGCATGCCTTGTCATGGAACCGACTTTTCCTGAAAGGACTTCAGTGAAATTGGAGGACACCGTAATAAAATCCCAGGCTATTGTCCCACAGTGCTGGCAGCACATGCTTTGGGACAGGATGCGACACATTTGGGTTTGCTATTTTGGAATTGGAAAAATCAAAGCAGTAAAAGTCCGAAAGGCAGGATATAAACTGGACAGCATAGGACAACCTGAAGCCCAACACGAGACAATAATTCGAGAAGCAGCCCAGTTTATTGCAGCATGCTATGGAGAGAAAGTTGGACCAAAACGCAGCATGTCAGATATCTGATACAGACATTGGATCTCCAGCATGGGCAGAAAAAGTGCTGCGTCGGTTCACCAACTGAAGACTTTTTCCCTCCTACAAGTGAAGCGTTTGTCGAGAACGTGAAAAGGGCACATTTTCAAGCATGCTTTTGGAGGTCGGCACTGACTGGCGAGGCACCAGATAATGCCCCTCTGGAGAACGGCTGGGTATCTGATGACGATTTCGGTGTATTAATGCCAGTGACCCCCCCACCACAAACGGAAAATTTCTCCAGCAGCTGTTATTAAGCTGATCCAATGTGGCTGCTCAAGCGAAACACCATGCTCAACTGAGAGGTGTGGATGTGTGGCTGGTCAGATGTCCTGTTCTGCTTTTTGTCGCTGTCGAGCAGAAATAAGAAACATGTCGGAATCATGACATTGCTGAAACAACGGATAGAGGATGCCAATGACTCGGATGAAGATGAAAGTAATGATTGGGATGACAGTGATGAATATGAGGGGTTTGATTTTATGAGTTTCCTCATTGGACGCTACTGCAATAAATCTGTCTCTAAGACACCTGTGTATTTTGTTATGTTTTAGTGGGAATAGATTAGCTTAATCCCTTGGATTCTGAAATTCTGTGGCTATAAAAGCTGATTATTCTCTATAAATATGTTAATGTATACGCTAACCCAATTTTGCGGCCATCTTTTGATTGGGTATTCAGAAATATTGTTATTGTACTTTTCCAGTCTAATTGAATGGTTTTAATCTATTTTTTGTTATGTATTATTAGTTTAACAGACCGTCTATTTTTCAGACCGATAAATAAAAGTGTCTATTGTAATTTAATTGGTGTTATTGGATTCCTTGACCACAAAAAAACCCATGGTTAGACACCAAAATGACTGTTGGTAATCAAATATTAAGGAAGTTATAAATATAAAACCATTACTACGTTGGTGTATTATGTATATTAGCCGCCATCTTGATTTCTCAAAATGCTCAAGGGTCCCATAATTGCCACCCGACGGATTCTTATTAATGGCACACTCAGTGATCAAAATCCGCGGGAGAAAAATTATCACCACAAATTCCAAGGTTCCACCCCCTGGCTGCTGGACTACAGTATCCTCTTCTCCTCGTTGGATGATGGCTGAGTCCCCTCTCCTTTCCCTTAATTTCCCAAGGTTTGGGATCATATCTCGTGGTGAGCTTATCGTGTTTATGTTGTTTCAGGAGCACTTTATCTCCTGTCATTATTTGGGTTGGGTTTGGCTCGTTTTTTGTGATCTGTTCGAAGCTTCAGTTTGTATTTATCCATCTGATATTTTTCCCGGTGCTGCCTCCCAATTCTGTTTTTCTTCGCTGTGTTGCAGTTGTGGTAGCTTCACTTTTAGATCTCTACCCATAAGGAGCTTGGCTGGGTTCTCTCCTGTCATAGTATGTGGGGTGCTCCGTAGTGCAGTAAGAACTTGTCCAGGTGCCGTCTCCAGTCATTCGCTTCTGTGTTCGAGCTCGGATGGCTTTCAACATGGTTGCGAAGAATCTTTCAACTTCCCCGGGTTAGCTTGAGGGTGATAAGGTGTAACCCCCGGTGTCGCATTCCCCATTCATCGCAAAACCCGGCTGAATTCTTTGGCTTTGAACTGCGGTCCGTTTGTCTGATACAATAACTGGGGAACGCCATGTGTGCAAAGACATCTCTCTAGAATGGAGGTAACAGTGTTCGTATCGGTGGATTTGACTATGAAAGCTTCGGGCCATCTGGACCCTGCATCGACTATTCCAATTACGTAGTCTCCACTCGGGAATGGTCTACAGATATCAATGTGGTAATTTCCCCAAGGCCCTTCATCATTGCCATGTTTACAGGATTGGCTTGTTTCCTTGGGTCCAGACTAGCACATGGTATGCAGCGTTTTAACGGTTTCTTTCACATCTTTGTCCATGTTGGGTCACCTACCTTGCCCGGAGCAGTGCTTTTGTTTTTATCATTCCCATGTGCGTCTCGTGCGCCAGTTGCAATGTGCGCTGTTGGTAAGTTTTCTGGGGATGACAATTCTGGATCCGCGCACTACCACACCACGTTTTGTTGTTAGTTCGCTCCTTACTGTTTTGAACGGTTCCGTCACCTTGTTGGTCCAATCATTCGTTTGGATCGCTTCCTCTATCCCCCTAAGGTCGGATCTTGTTTGGTTTCTTCCACTATTTCTGATAGAGGCAGGGCTTTTGGGGAAAGCTGTTGGCCACAATGTGGTTAATAAATCCTTCCGCTAGCTTTTTTTCAGCTGAAAAACCCCCCCGTGATACTTCAGAGGGATGTCAGCGGGATTTTCACTTCCTTTGATGTTCAGGTACGGTGGGAAACGTACTGTTGCATTCGTAGATCCATCAAAAGTACGCGTGCGGATGGCTTGCCCCTGGGATTGAAAAAATTTTTGTCAGTGCTTTATGGTCGGTCATGATGACAAATTTTTCCCCTAAAGATATAGGTGGAACTTTTCACATGCCCTACTATGGCTAGTGCTTCCTTTTCCCAAATTTGGCCCTTACCAGCGTTTGACATTCGTCCCGGGTCCTGGGGGCGTAACTGACGGGCTTTAGTGCGGGCCTTGACTATCCTCTTTGGGGAGAGGATAGCCCCCAGTCCCAATGGACTGGCGTCCACAATGAACGGGCGTTTGCAGTTGTGGGTCGAAGTGTATGAGTGCTTCGCTATGTATGACTGCGTCTTTCAGCTGTTTGAAACCACTCCTCCTCCTCCTCTGTCCATCTCCACTTGGGGTTCGCTCTAGTTAAGTTCTTCAGAGGTTCGCTGAATCTTGCGAGTCGTGGAATGATTTGGTTAGGTAATTTATCAGACCCAGGAAGCTGCGGACTTTCCGGACGTCTCTGGGCGTACAAAGTTTTCTGACTGTCCCCAATTTTTTGAGTCTGTAGGTTTGATGCCCTTATCGGAAAACCATGAAGCCATGGAATTCACCTTCATCCATGTGGAATCGCTCTTGTGTTGAGCTATGGTCAGGTTGTTGTTTTCATGTCTGTAAGTACTGTTTCTAGGGGTTTGTCATGTTCTTCGGTGTCCTTAACCCAGATGAGGATGTCGCCGCACCGTTCCGGCAGTTCGGACATTTCTGGTGATCTGTTGTATGTATAGATGTTGCCCTTCCTCTGCTGCTGAAGGTATAACCCATTACCAACACTTTGTATCTGTAGATACCAGAGTTTCTGCCGGCAAACGGACGTCTGACGGACAAACCCTCTTACGTCCGTGACGTCCTCATATGCGGGCCTGATTTCGCAAATGCGGACGGACCCGGGCTGGACGTTTTTACGTCCGCATTGTCCATATCGCTCCGTAATATCAAATATCCGCCGTCGACTAGGTCTGTCCAACGTCCGCCTAGTCCACTCGCCGTTACTATCACGGATATTACGGACGAGAGATGGACAATGCGGACGTGATAGTAACGGCGAGTGGACTAGGCGGACGTTGGATGGCTCCGGCGACGGCGGATATTACGGACGAGAGATGGACAATGCGGGCGTAAAAACGGCCGGTCGCCAGGGCCATCCAACGTCCGCCTAGTCCACTCGCCGTTACTATCACGTCCGCATTGTCCATCTCTCGTCCGTAACATCCGCCGCCGACCGGGTAGTCACTCCACATATTTTGTATACACTTGGGGCGAGGCAAGCCCATCACTTTTCTCATATCTCTTCCTTATCTACAAATGTTCGCTCAGTCTCCTCTTGGAGACCCGCTTCCCTCCCGCCTAAATAGCCACGCCCACACCTGTTTCACACCTTCATGACTTTATAGTTCCCCTGAGTCCTCTCCCTCGATGCATCCCCCCCCCCATAGCCCCATATCTCTTTGTTATTTTTCTCTTATTTTTTTTTTTCTCTCTCTCTCTCTCTCCTCTCTCTTCTCTCTCTCCTCTCTCTCTGTCTCCTCTCTCTCTCTCTTCTCTCCTCTCTCTCTCTCTCTCTCTCTCTCTCTCTCTCATCTCCTCCTCTCTCTCTTCTCTCTCTCTCTCTCTCTCTGTCTGACTATCTCTCTCTCATACACATATACACACACAAATACACTAAATATCTTTTTCTCTCTCTCTCTCTCTCTCTCTCTCTCTCTCTCTCTCTCTCTCTCTCTCTCTCTCTCTCTCTCTCTCTCTCTCTCTCTCTCTCTCTCTTTTCTCCTTCTCTCTCTCTCTCTCTCTCTCTCTTCTCTCTTTCTTTCTCTCTCTCTCACACACCACACACACACACACACACACACACACACACACACACACACACACACACACACACACATACATACACTGTAAGGGAAAAACACCACTCCCACCATAAGGAGGCTGATGAGGAGCGGATAATTAGTGGCGCTTCGATGTGTAGCTCGAAGCTCGCCGCCGCCCCTTCCTTCAACCTCTGTGGTCGTTAAGCCCGCGAAGGTCAGCGCACTTAACGACCTGGCCCGGTATTTATAATAAGGCTATGGGATTCCCATAAGGTTCGACATAACATAAAGTTGCCCATAAGATCTCTATGTTATGGAGCAAATTTCCGCCATAGCTATGGGTCTAGCAGTTCTGCTGACAAACTTCCCGCAAAAACGTAGCATTTACATTCCCCCTCAATGTCTCTTAGATCATGAAATAACGCTTGAAATCAGTAAAATATGAGCAGTAATTATGTGAGAACCTTACGAACTGAAAATAAAGTAATATTAAAGGATTAATTCATATACGTGTAAATAAGATCCCTTTAGAAAGTTTTACGTGGGGAACGATGTAAACCTTGTCTCTCTCCTCCCTATAAATAATATGTTAAAATCTCCACAAGTAAGGGTTAGAAGGGTGACGGAAGGAAACACAACAGGTAAACCCGTAGTAAAAGAAGGGGAAAGGGGCAAAAGCCAGGGAGGGAGTGATGACAGATACGACAGTAATACATATAGCTAGGTAGATATACTCCCGTATCTGTAGCTACGTATACTGCCGTATCTCTGCCTTTGATCTCACTTCCTCCCTGGCTATTGTTTCTTTCTCCTCCTTTACTACATGGTTTAACTTGTGTGTATCCTTCCGTCACCCTTCCGCATTACATTTGGAAATATGATGTTATTTGGAAAATTTCTAGCGTTTGCCCATACTCTCCCCCTTGCCCCAACAAGCTTGGGGACCTGTGGGAATGCGGGTTTGAGGGTGGGGACTAAATAATGCGTCGAAAACACGTATTTTTAGAGTTGTGTAGGAGTCAAAAATGACCTATATCAAAGGTACTTTCCCTAGATATGGGAAATTTACCTACCTTCAAGCTCCGAGATTACAGTCCCCCCTCGTAATCTAACCTAACCTAAGCAAATTAAACCTAACCTCTAGCGAGGGGCTCTGCCCCCCTCGACCCCCCGATAATCTATCCTAACAGCGATAATCACCCGATAATCTATCCTAACTTAGCGATAATCCCCAAAGATAAATCTAACCTAACCTAATGGGGCCCTCCCCACCCCCGGTAACCAAATTTTGTTTTTTTCTTACTTCTTAATGGAAGGGTGGGGGAGGGTGGGGGGACTCGATATCCGGTCATTCTGTTTGTGAGGATCGTCAGCAGGTCCACAGTTTTCTTGACTGAAGAAATTCTGTAAATTTTCCCTAGATCTAGGGATTTTTTACGCCCACTACCAAACTCAATAATTTATGGGGTTTTGCAACGAACATTTTGTACCCCAGCCAAATATCCCACATATCCCCCAAGGTGCCCAAACTTGTTTTGGGGAGAGGGGAGTATGGGCAAACACTACAACAATACCTGTTTTTTTTATAGGGAGGAGAAAGACAAGTGTTTACGTGCGTCTCACTCTTCTTCCTCTTGTGACCTGCATCGCCTCTGCTTTTCTTCCCTTGCCGCGGACACTTTCCAATGAGGGTTTGGCTTTAGTTAGAAGGTTAAAACGTGGAGTTAGGTTAGGTTAGTGAATCTAAGGTGGAGTTAGGTTAGTGAATCTAAAGGTGAGGTTACGTTTTCATTAGGTTAGGTTAGTGAATCTAAAGGTGGGGTTAGGTTACTTAATTTCATGTCATATACGCTTCTTACTAAAAACATTTGATATCTCCAAAAGGAATGATTTGCGACAGAAACTCATTGAGAGTTTCTTAGAAACCTTAAGGTAACCAGAAAGGCATACTCCCAATTGTGTAGGTTAAATTCTGGTCCTAGTGTAAAAATTCACCTTGTTTCCAAGTATTACATTTTTGTTTTTCCGGAAGTAATATCTCCACTACGTGCTGAAGCTGAAATGATAGCCCTCCAGAAGGTTAGATATGACTGCGTAGGTAAAATAAATTTTTACCTTCATTTCTGCCAAAACAAGAGCAAAATTTATAATAACATCAAAACTAAATAGAAAATAATAAAGCCTTCGAAAAATGTTGTCAAATAAACAATGAAAACCCTTTATTCATCCTTTTCATCTATTAGTAGAAGTGGAACTGTCGTTTGAAAATTTCCGTTGGCGAGAATTCTCGATTGTTTCGCACAGAATTTGGGTACACGAGAGTATTACCATGGACGGCCTTGAGCAAGCATTTTCCCTGTCCACTCCAGCTGCTCCATGGTCATCACTTGCAACAGCTGGGACTGCTCAGTGCCTGCTGCATCTTGCTAGTGGCGAGGAAACAATCATAATGTTATTATAATTTTCATTCTCGCTGTCAGTGTATGGTTCCTTTTTTATTTACTCTGGAGGAAAGCATTCAGGAGAGTGACATATATAATTCCCTCAGGTTCAGCCGATACCTCTTGACAAGTTCTTCGTCATTCAATTAGCCGAGAACGTCTCTTCTGGCACGAAAAAGCCTGAGTTGGCGCTGGCGGAAGAGTTTTTTGAGCTGCCATGTTGACGGCTTATGGGCACATAAAGGTCCTTATGGGACCTCCGGACATCCCCTAGCGCTTAGGGGCAACTTTATGGAAAACACGAGCACTTATGGAATTTTCGGTGACTTATGGCGAACTTCGCCATTTTGTCCGCTTATGGGAAACCCATAAGCTATTATAAATACGGGCCCTGGTTCCCGAGGCCTCAACCCATCACTACCTGCTTCGTGAGACTTCCACCGAGTTACCAGCATCCATGCATCGGCGTTCCAGGCAGAGTAGCTTGGTGCCGACCTGGAGCACACCTCTCTCCCTTGGCTGGGTTTAAAGGTTCTACTACGACGAGGTGCCTCCACTTTCTTCCGTTCGTTTGTCTCTAGTGACATGTGGTGAGTGCGTGTACCTTGTCTTCCCCGTGTCACGGAGACAGAACGAGGAAGGGTGTTGTGAAGCCTCAGTGGTCGTATCTTTTGTGTTTATTGTGATTTGTATTGTTTTCAGTGAGTGTGTGAAGAATGAGATTAAACTTCCACACCGTTCCCCTGTGTTTTTCTCTCCGAACCCATTTGGTCCACCCCCTACTCTGCTCAGACGATCCTGGAACTAGAAAACGACGCGAACCCTTACCATCACCCGTCACGGTCGTTTTTCCTTACACACACACACACACACACACACACACACACACACACCACACACACACAGAATAGGAATATACGAACGATTCAAATAAGACTAGTTTCATAGCCAAACGCATAGCAATAGTAATAGTAGTCGCAGTGGTGGTGGTGGTAGTAGTGGCTTGTTTGGCAGTAGGTGTTAATGAATAGTGAGGGAGAGGTCGTCTGTAAACCTCTTCCATCACACGACACGGGAGTGGGAAGGTTTGGGGGGGAGGCCGGAGATGATCTATAATCATGTGGCCTCAGTACCGCAACGGCTCCAAGCCGTGATAGAAAAGCGTGGTGGGTGGACTAAATATTGATGTAGCCAAAAATATTGTTTGTAAATATCTATGATTAAAGTATTTTTAATGATACATTATGTATATTGCTCATTGTGTGATTGAGTGTCAGAGAGAGAGAGAGAGAGAGAGAGAGAGAGATGGCGAGGGAGGGAGAGATATGGCCCCCGTGGGAATAACAACATCCCAGGGGAAGGAGGAGGAATGCATGGTCCAGACTTTGAGAGAGAGAGAGAGAGAGAGAGAGAGAGAGAGAGAGAGAGAGAGAGAGAGAGAGAGAGAGAGAGAGAGAGAGAGAGAGAGATGGCGAGGGAGGGAGAGATGGCCCCCGTGAGAATGATTAACAACATCCCAGGGGAAGGAGGAGGAATGCATGGTCCAGACTTTGATTGGGAAGGAAAGGGGGTGGGGGAGTCAGGAGAATATGAACGATAATTTATTGGAAAATACGAAAAGGAAATGGAAGGAGATGATCCGAGCCCCGCGTGGATACAAATTTTGTGGAGTGACTGTACGTCCAGCGTCCGCCTCCCCAGCAAACAAATCCACGTTTATTTTTTCTTACGTTTTTGTGACGGGATTATATAGTTTATATTCAAGACAAAGGTTGCTTGAATGGAAAGATATAATTTTAATCAAATAACATTTTAGGCAGGGCCCAAGGTTATTGTGTATGTAATCATTGTAATGATACACATTTTAGTTAGTTAGGCAATTACAGTGATTTATATTACCCTGTACAAAGTAGTCTTCCTTTTGCCAGTCACCTTCACTGTGAATGTTACATTGTATTGAAAGTAGGTTCCATATCTGTTACGATTTCATGATAGATGATTGATTTGATTTGTAAAGGTTTATTGTACAACTAAGCATACAGACACACCACATCAACGAC
>JACEEZ010015036.1:0-7500 GCA_016584305.1 Chionoecetes opilio
TAATAATTTTATCAAGTTCAATAGAAGCGCAATTGTATTAGCTTTCATTGATGTATTCGTTTCTGATAATGAATTACCACCATGCATAAATTAAGCGTTAACTAAATAAATAAAATCATTCAATCGGGTAATTTCCCGATTGATGAGTCTTATTTATTTAGTTAACGCTAATATATACATGGTGCTAATTCATTTTTCAGAAAACGAAATATATAATTAAATAAATAACATCATAAATCGGGAAAACTACCCGATTGATGATTTTATTTATCTATTTAACGCTAAATTATGCATGGTTCTAAATCATTTATCAGAAAACGAAATATATAAATGGAAATCTAATAAAATTGCACCATGTGCAACAGGCCGATATTCCGTGCGCAGTCCAGGTATACAGTGGTCTATTCCACCTCCTATAATTTTTTGCAATAAAATAACATCTAACAATAACGAAATTGCTACTACATTTAATGATAATTTTAGTATTGTTGCTAATCAACTAGCTCAGAACATTATGCCAAGTGCTACTTCATTTAGACAGTACCTACCTGTCCCTGTACCCTTTTCATTTTTATTTCGACCAACATAAATACCAGAAATTTAATCCATTATTGAAAACCTTAAGACAACTTCGCCAGGCTATGATGATATTAATATTAAAGTTATAAAACAATGCAGCTGTGAAGTCTCTTCCTTTTTAGATTATACCATAAATCGGTCGTTTAAAGAAGGTTGCTTTACAAAACAGTTACAATTGACAAATATGGTTCCCATATTGAAAAAAGGTGAGAAGTCTCTCTTTAGTAATTTCAGACCTGTTTCTATCCTTTCAAGCTTAAGTCAAATCTTTGAGAAAACTGTTGTAAGCAGATTAATGGAGTACCCGTCAAAATTTACATTACTATCAGAATTTCCGTATGGCTTTCGACCCAACTATTGTACAGAGTTAGCATTCCATCACCTTTGTAATAGTATTTATAACGCATTAGACAACAAGATGCATCAAATAACAGTATTCTGTGATTTATCAAAAGCGTTTGACACCATCTCTCACCCTATTTTATTAGAGAAATTGAAAACTTATGGCATTCGTGGTCCGGCACATGACTGGTTCAACAGCTACTTAAGCAACAGAAGACAATACACTGTATATAATAATTCTGCATCTTCACATGAATCAATCTGCTATGGTGTACCACAAGGTTCAGTTTTATATTTGTTTCTTATCTATATCAATGACATTTTACGTTTGCAGTAATAAATGAAGTTTTTGCTTTTGTTGATGACTCCTCCATATATATCAGGGAAAGATCTTTGTGAAATAGAGAATCTACTAAACTCAGAGTTAATTAATGTATCTAACTGGATAAAAAAGCATTGAAATAACACTGACCATCTCTAAAACATGCTACATGGTATCCCACCCTCTAATCATCTAATGACTAGTGCAGCCATATTGACGTCAAAATAGATTAACTATCCTTGAGTAAGGTTGAAGAATATAAATTTCTAGGTTAACAATTGACAATAAATTAACATGGAGATCACAAATATATCAATATGTACAACAAAATATCTAAATGAACTGGCGTTTTATATAAAATTCGTAGCTGTATAACTTCTTAGTGTATCATTCAAATATTTTCATCACTAGGATATCAATATTACTCTATTGTTCAACAATTTGGGGGGGAGCAATAACAACATATATGGAAAATTATTTATTTATCAAAAAAGTTAATACGTGTTATGTTCTATAAGTCCACGATATGAGCACACCAACCCACTATTTCGTGCCCACCAGTTACTCAAAACTGTCTGATATACATCTCTACAATCAAACTTATTTGTTTATAATCTTTACATGTGTACCCTGCTGATAACGGTTTTCACTACATTTCACATACTTTTGCTACAAGAAGGTCATTACAGTTACGAATGCCACGTTGCAGGACTACTCATGGTCAGCAAAATGTTTCAGTCAGAGGTGTCAAATTCTGGAATAGTTTCCCAAAAAGCAATAAAAAATTTCCACAACTCTAATATCTTTAAAAACATGAATTCAAGAAATGGTTGCTTCAAAGTTATACACCTAAGTCTTTTTGTAAGTATGCATGGATTCTTATGTGAGTGTGTGTACATTATATTACACTGTGTTAATGTGTAGGGTTGTTTGGGTATATGTGTGTGTGTAAATGTATGTGTATGTAGGTTTTTTTTTTTTTTTTTTTTTTTTTTTTACATCACAAAGGACTGGCCAAGGGCACCAACAAAAAGGGTTAACACAAAGCCCGCTTAGTTGCCAGTCCCAATAAAGAAAACAGTTAGAGAATAAAAAAAAAAAGAAGGGTGAGCCAATTTAGTTCGGGAGGTGTTTTGTTGTTACTCTTCTTTTGAAAAGATTTAAGTCATAGGAAAGTGGAATAATAGAAACGGGAAGAGAGTTCCAGAGTTTACCAGTGAAAGTGATGAAAGAGTAAAGATATGATTACTCTTGCATTAGGAAGATGGACAGAATAGGGATGAGAATGAGTAGAAAGTCTTGTGCAGCGAGACGCGGGAGGGGGGAGGCATGCAGTTAGCAAGTTCAGAAGAGCAGTGAGCATGAAAAACTGTAGAAGAGAGCAAGAGAAGCCCAAAATTGCGGCGGTGATTTAAAGATTTAAGACAGTCAGTCAGAGGCGAGGAGTTGATGAGACGAAAAGTCTGTGGTGTCTGTGTGTGTGCGCATAAATGTATGTTTGTACGTGTAGGTATGGGTTTCATGTATGTGTATGTGGGGTGTATGTATATACACTATATATATATATATATGTATGCATTTATGTGTATAAGATATATACGTATGCATATGTATTTAAATTTTTGATGTCAGTTATTAATATTGTATATATTTGCTAGCAACGGCCTAAATATTAGTCCACTGCTTAAGTTTATGCATATTTCTTCACTCTCTCATAATGGCATTTCTTTAGTGTATTTTACCTATTTTTATTTGATAATATTATTGAACAAAATTACGAAATAACAGTATATCTTTTATACTGATAAACCATAGGAAGGGAAATGGGAATGATGATCGGAACACTTTTTTACCTTGTCATCGACCTCCACTGGTTCATGGTCGGGATGGCGCGGGGCAGGAGTTGCAAGTCCAGTATACAGTAGTCTTTCAACGAAATCATCAAAACGGAAATTTCACCAATGGAAAGCTAATACAATTGCGCTTCTATTGATACCTTCATGATAAAAGTTGACTCGCAAAGTTTTTAAAAGGTGAAGAGTTTTTAAGTGAATATTAAGTTCATGCTATTCTTCAGAGTCCCCGTATGACATTTCTTTAGCGTGTTTTATTGTTTTTTATTTGATAATATTATAGAACAAACATTTTCGAAGATTACAGTATTCATAAATACTGATAAACCCGTCTATATGATCCCTATACATAAAATATATATGAATCCGAGCGGCCCTCCGACTTCAGGCCCTTTTGCAACAGGCCGATATTCCGTGCGCAGTCCAGATTTACAGTGGTCTATGATATATATATATATATATATATATATATATATATATTATATATTATATAATATATATAGTATATATTTAATATATTAATAAATATATAAATATGATATGTATATATATATATATAATTTAAAATATAAATATTATAAAAATATATATATTATAATATATATATATATATAATATATATATTTATTATAATATATATATTATAATAGTAAAATTAAAATATATATATATAATAATATATATATATATATATATATAATATATATATGTATATATATATATATATATTATATATATATATATATATAATATATATATTATATATAATATATATATATATATATATATATATATATATATATATATATTAATATATATATATATATTATATAAAATTAAAAATATATAATATATTTTATATATGTATATATATATATATATATATTTTATAATATTATATATGATATATATATATTTTTATATATATATTATATATAATATATATCTATATATATATATATATATATATACAGTAGCGGACCCTAAATATTGGCGTTTGTCGGTCCTATGGGCCCAACGCGCAGAACACATTCGATAATAATTATGAAGGATGGCTGCTTACTTTGAATTTTATACTTTGACGGCATCCACTACGTCTAATGTCTATTAAGCATAATCAAACAATTTATATCACCTTTTGCAGTAGTGTGGATAGAGGGATTTTGCCAACATCATGAGTAGCGCTGCATTTTCACGTTATAAACAAAAGGGAAACCGGTTCCCCGAGCAAAAATACAGAAAAACTAAACATACTCTCATATTTTTAAATTTTTTGGGCATTTGGCAACTCTGCAAGGGAAAAATGGGGCAGTGCTCTGTGTTGTCAGTTGTCACTGAGCTCAAGGTCACGACACCCAGTGATCCATTACAGCCTGTGCAGGGAGGTGCCGCGGAGGAGTTGCCAGCCCGCGGCATTTTAAGACAAACAGCGTTTTGCCTCTATCTTGCCTCTTCTGTGGACTATGGGGAGTTATAGACCAGTGACAAGTGATGACATTAGTGCTATTTCGTCACTCCACAAGGCAGGGACACTCAGTGAAAGATATTGCTGAAAACACAGGCGTTAGTGTGAGAAGTGTCAGCCGTTGGGTGCAACAATTTCAAACTCTGGTGACGACGATTTGCCGCGGAAAAAATTACCCCCTGGCAGGCCCGTAAAACCCACCAAGAACATTAAACATCATCAAGCGTGATGTTGATAAGTGTCCCAGTATTTCCGGCAGACAATTAAAGGAAAATAAACCATGTACTGCTGGGTGAAGTGTCTGTCAGGACAGTGCGACGTCGAGTCCATGACGACCTTGGATTTAAACACTTTGTTGCGCGACCTAAACCTCTCCTAAAGAGGTTCATAAGGACAACAGACTTCAGTTCTGCCGCAAGTACCTCCCTTGGATACTGAGAACTGGAAAGGAGTACTTTGGAGTGATGAGGCAAAATTTACAGTTACCAGCAGCAGGAAAAAGAAGTTATCGCCTCCCGGGCAGTGATCCGTACGCGCCAAAGTTCACACACAACACTGTAAGATTCCCAGATTCCTTAATGGTGTGGGGATGCTTCTCTTTCCATGGTGTTGGGAAACTTGTGGTGCTCCCCAAAATGAGTCAATGAACAATATAATTATTTGGAACTGCTGTGTGGCAATCTGCCTGATTGCTTCGAGGTGTGCCAAGCCCACACATTCGTGCAGGATAATGCACCCTGCCACAAAGCAAAATCGGTGACAACCGGGCTTCATGACTGCTCTGTGGACTGCATTGAGGATTGGCCAGCCTATTCTCCTGACCTTAATCCCATTGAAAACTTGTGGTCCATTATCAAACGCAAGTTATGTGACCATGATACCTCCACGCTTCCCGACTAGAAGCGGCACTCCTCAAATTGTGGACAGAAATCCCTCTGTCCACGTTACAAACTTGATAGAGAGTGTCCCATCACGTTTGAAAGAGTGCATTAGACGTAAGGGGATGCCAACAAAGTATTAACATTAAGGTAAGTAATCACTGATTATTGTACCATCATATTTGTTTACCGCGTTGGGCTACCGGCTGACGACGCCAATATTTACGCCCGCTACTGTATATATATATGCAAAATTTTACATATAAAAACAAATACGTCATCTTAGATCCACAGTAATTTATACCTGGTGGCTGGGAGATTTTCGTGTGTCCTGAAGCACTAACAGCCATAGAGAGATTTTCGTGTATCCCACCTCCAAGAAACATAAAAGCAGGGTCAGAGTTGCGTACAAAAAAAGTAGAAGTAGGAGGGAAACCCCCCTTGCGGGTTGTTCTCGAAATTCAAATTCCCGCCAATGTGATCAGCGTAGCTGATGTTTCCGGGCAAGTCTCTGGCTGTACAGCACAGCGTAGACACTCATGATGACGTCAATCACGCCGCGGAAGATGGCGTAAAGAGACCGAGTCACCTGCAGCGTTGGGATGTTTCGCTTTGATGATCTGAATTCTATAATATTATATGCCTCGACGGCACCGAGAGTACGATGCCGAGAGTTCCAACGCAGAAGTTCCACAGGAGCCCAAGGCCACTGCGGGGCACGGGGCTTCCCCGGCAAGCCTTGTCCTGCCTGGAGCGGGTTAAGTCCACCCAGCGGTATGGGAACCAGCCCATCGCTCTGAGGATGCCCAGGGCCAGGGTTGAACTATGCTGCTGCAGATCCATGTTAGACAAAGTATTAGGATCCTGAATAGGTATAGATTATATGTATATAACTAATTTATCAATTAAGCTACAGGATGTGTGTCGCCTGTCTGTCTGAGGCAACAACATATTTTGATGAGGTTATGTTGACGAAGTATCACGCCATGGGGCCCGCATCAAGACAACCTGGTGTCTTGATGCAACACGTAGACACCCCGACCTGGTTCCAGCCCACACACACAAAGCTGTGTGTATCATCTCAGGGGCTCTGCCCAAGGATGATGACGCTGACACAGAGCAACAGCCTGAAGACATGAACACCGGAACTGTTGTTCCCGGGCCAAACTCTTTATGTGCAAAAGCCGGAGGGAAGACAAACAACGGACGGAGTCACTGGCTGTTCGGCCATTCCCTGGCCGCGGAACCGTGCTTGTCACTCGCCTCACAGTGTACAGAATATNACCTTAAATGCAATCCTTTTTTGGGGTTTTAAGCAGCCTATTACATTTATAATAGGAATTATTTATAGACCCCCAAATGCTCATTTTCGTGAGTTCCATCTGTCCATGGAGAATATTTTAGACTTTTTATCAAAATTCAACATGAAATGTTACTTAATGGCTGACTAATATAAATTTGCTAAAAAGCAATGATAATCATGTTTGCAACTTCATTAATTTGCTTTTTAACCACTATTTTTACTCCACGATAAATAAACCTACTAGAGTCACTAATAGTTCTGCTTCATTGATAGATCACATTTGAACTAATGATTTCCTTAATTAGTAAGAGAGTGGTATACTGTATACTTCCATCAGTGACCACTTCCCAATTTTTAGCATATTTTCTGTTCACATTAATAGTATACATTGTTCTCATATCCTGTCCAGAAGAATAATCACTGATACTTTAATCGATGCCTTTAGAAATTATTTGAAGAATTATAAATGGGATTTGGAGTTAGAAGACAGAGGAGTTGATGAAACTTTTGATATATATATATGAATAAGTTTCAAACTCTCTTTAATGAACACTTTCCTATTAAGCAAATTTTAGTTAAGGACAAACACCTAGGTTAGACCAAAGACTACTCTATACTGGATTTGCTACTCGTGCCCCGCTCCAACCCGCCCATGACCAGTGGAGGCCAGTTTTGCGATTCCTGCCACTTTAGAACATCACCCCTATTTCCCTTCCTAAGGTTTATCAGTATATATGATATACCGTTATCTTCGTAAC
>JACEEZ010015036.1:15000-30000 GCA_016584305.1 Chionoecetes opilio
CTTAACTGTAGGCTGTCTCCATCTCTCTCTACTCTCCTCACTCTCTCTCTCTCTCTCTCCTTCCTCTCTCTCTCTCGATCCTCTCTCTCTACGCTCTCTCTCTCTCTCTCTCTCTCTCTCTCTCTCTCTCTCTCTCTCTCTCGATTCCTCTCTCTCTCTCTCTCTTTCTCTCTCTTGTTGTAAATCCTTCCTTTTATATCAACTGAACATTATATCATGACTATTTTGCACAATATACCATCTAGTATCATCTGCAAAAAACCATTACCACCATTAACTTTTCCTTCAAATCAACTACAAATGCAATAAATCCGACCCTTCCTCTCTCGTGACTTTAACGGCAGAGTGCGGCGACAGGCACCAAAGAACTGTTATTGCTGTATTGGAAGGTAAAGGGCAACGAGAGAGAGAGAGGGGGAGAGAGAGAGAGAGAGAGAGGTCTATAAACTTGTATGAGTCTGCAAAGCTTGTTCGTTCGTGGGTATTAGTCCAGGAGCCAAGGGGTGTTTTCATGTTGAGAGGGCCCAGAAGATCACTCACTGATTCTGATAGAGGACCACCTGAGGGGCTAATATAAGCAAAGGGGAGCTCATCTGAAACCTGGCAATAATGCTCCGAAACCACGGATTGTCCCACAATTGTGCTTAACGGAAATGACCCTCGAAGATGGGGTGAGCTCCTCTCGGTCGCCATAGCACCTAAACAAAGACACTTACGGAAAGGAATTACAGCTCAAAAGAGAGCTTAACGTATCCGCTACAAGATTAAGCTAAAGTGAAGTTGATTACACAATGAACATTTTCAGTAGGATTGTAAATACAAAGTTATATCAAAATCTTTGAAAAATCTAGGGTTGTAATTCGTAAAAAAAAAAAAAAAAAATATAATGGCGGTGCCAATTGTCATTGTTTTTTAGTTTGTACTAGTTTATTACACATAGATAAGTTTTTTAAACTATCAATCAGGATAATGTAGGTCCATGTGAAACATTTAGGGTCAAATTAAAATAAATGATAATTTACTAAAAACCTGAGGTACATTCCCATTACACTTCTCTCAAAGGTTTAGGGACATGGAGAAGTACAAAACAGCTAATCTGAGCTTCCTTTTGAAGTAAAAATGGTTTTTTTTTAAGGGCAGTAGCTGATGAATAAGGATGGTCTTGATGACCAAATTGGGAAAAATGTTATTGCACTCGCCTCTTAAATACATAAGGGAAACAAACTCGATTCTACACTGAGAAACTGAATGAAGAACTTACAATAGTTAGTTTTGTTTGTTTGTTTGTTTCCCCAACATTAGACGGATGGAATAGTATAATTGGAAAAATTGTTCTATTTTACGAAACTGATGAGTCCAATTTTCACGAGGCGTGAAGGACTGAGGTCACGTAGTACATAATCATCCAGGCACCTATCCTTTTTCTAACTACCTGGATGATTACAGCCTTTGTTCAGAAGCTTGGAAGCTGCAGTACTGACAACAAATGTAACTCATATTGTCTACAAACACATCGCTTAATCGGCCACACAGCACGTGCAGTTATATGGCATTTGGGAGTCAATCTGGCAGGTAAAGGGACTGGACATCGTCCGGCTCAAGGGATGCCACCAGCCGAGTGTATTCCAAAATCCTTGGATCAAGGTACACTTTTCTCCAGACAGTGGAGTTGAGACGTTCTGTAAAATACCCTGTAATATGCTCCTGATGAATGACTAATGGGTGGGTAGGTCAAGGATAGTTTTTTACTGGTTGGAAGAGGTGATATCTTAGCTCATCCATTGTTTTGCATGTGTTCCAGACTTGTAACCATTAAACTCTCGAATACTCTTCTATCAATGGAAAGTGAATCTCATTTGGTGCTTTCGAAGGTTTTGGAGGTCTAGTTGACCACCAGATTGGGCTTTCAGTCCAGCTGCTTTTGTGCCGAATTTGCTTGTTGAATGCCGTGAGATGATGCAGTGCTACCAAGTTTACTTGCAAGTTTCCGTGCCCTAAACTCTCAGGCCAAGATATGAAGAGGAAATATATGGTGTATTTCCCACACCAGCTCTAATCCACATTCCCTTAAACCATGGCTCTTTAGGGATCCCAGTAATTTAAAAACTCAAGGACCATGACGTCTGTATCATTAACAGCATAACTACCCTTGTTCCCACTACATAAGTAGGAGAGCAGGGGGGATGATCCTCACAAGCTTCTTCTATGCTGAGATGAATTAGGAACAGTGTAGCCCCTTTTTTGCAATTTGCCTTGCAAGGCTCACTATCTTGGGAGACCCATCGAGCTGACCACAAAATTTTTTATTGGTTTTGGTTTTTTTCCCATATCAAAGTTTTTGAGGCTGCCCTTTACTTTGGTTTGTTTGTGGCCGATGCCAGAAAAAAGTTCATATTCATGGCAACTGACTCTGGGTTACTTCATTAGGTCATTTGGATTACAGCTCATCTCCTGATCCTCTCACTCTCTTTAACTAAGGCCTCCATATATGTGTCAAAAAAAAAGTTTTTCACCCGCAGCCCTGGGTGGGGAAATACTATACCAGAATGTTTTCCCTTCATATTTGGCTGAGAGGTTTTGGGACGGAAACTGCAAATCTTGGACCTGATCATCTCACGGTTGTGATTTTAAAATCAAATTTGGCACAAAAAACAGCTAACTGAAAGCCCAAACCTTTCACTACCCCAAAAAATTCGGAAAGCCCAACATGATAGGAAGCAGTTTCCATTGATAGGGGAGTTTCTAGTTAAATTTGTGTCAAGGGCTGGAAACCAATGAAAAAAATGGAAAAGCAAAAGATTCACCTCTTCCAACGAGAAAAAAAAAGATTTTTTGCCCCCCCCAAGGGGTTTCATGGGGATTTTATCAGGGCTTTTTTACGGGGAGTAATGCAAAAACATGTTGGAGAAAGTTACCTTGATCCAAGGAAATTTTTTTGTGCTAAGCGGGGCTGGTGGCACCCCTTGAGCCGGAACGATGTCGGGTTTACGCCAGATATTCCCCCAATCCATGTAAATGCACGTGTTTTGGCCTTAAAAGGGCGTTTGGCGTTTGAGACAATATGAGCAAAATTTGGGTTTCATACTGCAGCTCCCAAAGCGTCTGACAAGAGTAATAATCCAGCTAGTTAGAAAAGGATAGGTGCGGGAGATTATGTACTAATGACCACAGGCCCCCAACGGTCCTGAAAATTTGCCCCCACATTTTCGTAAAATGGAAAAAAACTCCAATTTATATTACATCCTTTTACTGTTAGGAACAAACAAACAAATAAACAAACTATTGTAAGATTCATTCATTCAGTTTCTCAGTGTAGAATCAAGTATGATTTTCCCTCATATACTTAAGTGAGTGGACATTAAAATTTTCCAATTTGGTCAACATGACCATTCTTATTCATCACTACTGCCCTTAAAAACCTACTTTTCCTTCGAAAAGTAAGCTAAGATATGTGAGACTTTTCTGTTTGTACTTCTCATGTCCTAAACTTGAGAGAAAGTGTAATGGTTTTTGTGGGATAGTATAGTCCAGCTTCTTTCCTGTGAATACATGAGTGAGGCAAGGGTGCGTCCTTGCCCCATCACTTTTCAACGCTTGTATGGACTGGGTATTGGACAAGGTTGTAGATCAAAGTGATTGTGGAGCATCCGTTGTCAACACCAAGTTTCACTGATCTTGTTTTGCCGATGAGGGCAGTAATCTTTGCTGAGTCGCGGGAGGTCCTGGTGATGGCTCTCGGGGCCCGCTGCACGAGGAGGCAAAGCCTTTGGGGACTTTGCGGTCTCCTGGCTCAAGACCAAGGTCCAGGTGTTTGGAGACTTACTAATGAGCAGTAACAGTCTTTTTTCATGCGTGTGGCGAGGACATAGAGATTTGGAAAGTTTTACATACCTTGGTTTAGCGCAGCCCCATAATGACGGCGGGTCACGTCAAGAAGCCTTACGGCGGATTGGCATACCCCCAAACGGTGTTATGGCTCGCTCAGCGGGAGTATTTTGGCGTTGTCCGGTACCTGTGCAGGAGGACAAAGATCCGGATCTTCAAGTCGCTTGTGATCCCTGGTCTACTCTATGGTTGTGAGACATGGAACTAAATAGTGACTTGAAGAGACGAATCAAATGCCTTTGGTAATAAGTGTCTTCGCAGAATCAGGGGGTATCGCTGGGATGATTACGTGTAAATCAGCGATTGCACCGTGGACTGAATCGAGGCCTATTACCTGCATAGTCCGCAGCGCCAGCCTTTTGGCCTATTTTTGGGCATGTGGGGACGCTACCCTGAAACCGATCCCCTTCCCATCGGGTTGTATCTGTAAGAGACAATCCGGCGTGGAGGAGGCCAAGGGGGCGCCCACAAGGCTCGTGGCTGGGGCAAGTTGATGTTTCTTGTCGAGAGCTGCTTGGTATGGGAAAGGAGCCTGCATGGGAACTCGCGCGTGGTGACCCCCGGGAGTGGCGTCGTAGGGTGGGCGAGGCGACGCGCCCCCCGGCGTATGCCCCCAATGATTGATTGATTGATAGTTAGCAGGTGCAGCCTGGCAACCTTGCGCCGGCAGCACAACACCTGACAACCCTAGTGGTAACCACAGGTCAGACAGTCACACCCGCCGCCTTTGGCTTGTAAAGGCGTTCCCCATCGTTCTCACTGAAACTTGTACTGCTATCACTAGAATAGAACCTATTTAAAGTAACTTGTGTTTCTGTGATCCCACTGGACTTAGACTGATCACGTACACAACGAACATAGCGCAGTGAGTCACTAGTGAAACAGTGACGGACAGTTTTTACGGAAAATATAAACGCCGACAGCCATTGCGTGTGCCTCAGCTTCGCGCCACACCTCATTCACACCAATGGAATTTCTGCTTCCCTGTGTAATCACGGGGCTAGGAGCTACAGTGCTACTCGTGTGTGTACAGTGTCGTATGTTACGCTTTTGTGCAATACAGAGTGGCTACGCTTTGGGTTGGTCAGTCCCCCCCTGTCGGCCTCACGGTCTTACGGAGCGCCGAGCGACAGATCCTCTCTTCTCAGCAGCCAGCGGCGCACTGTCTTATGGGTGGCAGCCACACGGCTTTGCGACTCTCTGCCCCTTAGTCTGTGGCTACCCAGCTGCCATCGCCACCGCCACTGCCACCCGTATATAATAACCACACCGATACACACACGCACAACTTCTGGACATTCGTGACTCGTGTCACTGTATTTTTCATGTACATCCGATTCGAGCTGTTGAAGCGTTGGATTAGTATTCAGAAAATACTGTGTACACCATTCACCATGACCGGAACGAGGAAGAAAACGAAGCAGACCCAAATGTCACCGCCACCTTCCGTGCCAGACGCGAGTGACGCAGCTTCACTCTCACTTTCACGCGTTGGCGCTGCTGTCACTTCAACCCCGCCTCCCTCACTTCAGGAACGTTTCCCCACCGCCTCCACCATGGACCTGTCTGATCTCATGCAATGGATAGAGGCGTAATGACGTGAAGATGAGAGGCAAAGGCGAGAGGAAGACAAACGGCGACATGAGGAGGAGTCGAATCGTTTTCAGACGGTCATCACGACCCTCTTACCGCATGCGGCCTCATCCATGGCGTCTTCCACACATGTGACGCCGCCCATTCAAGGAGCCACGGCCCCAATACATAACAGCCGTGCTCCCACACCCGCTCCACCCAAGGCTTCTGTTCAACCACCCCCAGTACTCCACCCTGACGTCTCTTACCAGACCATCAGAGAATGGAGGCGGAAATGGACAGATTAAGCCACGATGGTGGATCTCACGAGCTTGTCACAGGAGAAACAGCTCACACAGCGACGTATATGCTTGTCCCTCGAAACGCAGCGAGTACTGGAGCACACACTACAAGTGCCCCCAGACTCCACGTCTCCTGTAGAAGACGTATTTAATGTCCTGCAGGAGCACGTCAAGGCCCAGAGGAACGAGGCACATCGTAGGCGGGAACTTTTCAGCTCAAGACAGATCTAAGGCGAATCGTTCGCTGCCTTCTATGTTCGTCTGAGCGAGCATCTGAAGAAGTTGACATCTGTAAGGGCAATCACAAGGAGTGCGAGGAAACCCAGCTCAAGCAGGTGATCTTGATGGGAGTTCGAGACGAAGAACTTGTCCAACGCCTCATCTCCCTTGACGCCTCATGCACTCTGCAGGATGTAGTGACGGAATGTCGGGCCTATGAGGCCGCCCGAAACACCACGTCAGCCCTGCGAGCAGCCCCCCTCCCCCCTCTACTGCTGTGAGATCCATGTCGCAGTACAATAAGGTGAAAACGGCAACTCATAAGGCGAAGACTGGTGCCCGTGCCGTTACACCTCCGCCCAGCACACCGTGCAACAGCTGCGGAAGGCAGCACGCTCAGCACTCATGGCCAGCGGCCGAGTCAGTGTGCAGCTGCTGTGGACGTACGGGACATTGGACACACACTGTACGGTGCCCTGCTAAAAGCACCCAGTGCCGTTTGTGCGGCCGCATCGGTCACTATGACAAGTGTTAGCTCCCCCGATGGAAAATCCAAGGGTCATCAACGACGACGCCACAACGCCACTGCAACCAGTGGTTTTTTCGTCCCTACTCCCTGGAGTCAGCCGCAGACCCCAAACAGCGTCCCAATCCACGTCAAACGCGTGGGCTCGACTCCTCGGCGGTGAATACCAAGCGTCTTCAGCCCATCATCGTCACCGTCCCCACGGCTATGTTTTTTTTTTTGGGGGGGGGACATTTTTGCCTATATCGCCTGTAGCAGTTGTGCCCAGGCTCGGATGGAAGGCCTCTAGAGGTTCACTTGAGGCTGTGATGTTTGGTCTCTCGCATTGTGCCGCAGGCAGTATTTTTATACTGACGACCTGTGATAGAGGTTCATGGCCGCCCCCTGTGCCCCTCCGATGCACTTCGTAATCCGAAGTATATTTTGATGACAGGGCATGTGGGTGTTGTCTTAGCGACTCGACGGTAGAGCAAAGTTTTGGTTTTGTCGGGGATTCGAATCGGTTCACCGAGAACGCCAGTCGGAGACGCTAACCACTCTGCTACCACCTCCCCAATGTGTCAGCACGTCACGTCTGCAGATGCTCCCCGACAATGGTGCGG
The DNA here is from genome assembly GCA_016584305.1 of Chionoecetes opilio. NCBI lineage: Eukaryota > Metazoa > Arthropoda > Malacostraca > Decapoda > Majidae > Chionoecetes > Chionoecetes opilio. Next base: position 22,107 of record JACEEZ010015036.1, read on the forward strand.
ATCGTTACGTTTTGGCCCTAGAACACCTACGCCACCTGGGTCTTCCACGCATGACCTCGAACCCCCGCCGCCCAAGGCCATCGATTAACAGCTTACGGTTCGAGAGTGGCTCCCGCCATGGGTTCATTCCAGGCCACATCCCTTTCAGAACAGGTCGTGCTCGGCGTGTGATTGACGTGCACGATGGCGTACCAACTCCTCTGATCTCATATAAACATCTGAAGGAGCTGTCAATCATCTGAGAGGAGTTCCCTAAACCGATCCTTGAGGTGAGGCACGCCAACAGGATGCGCGACGCGAGCAGTGACGGAGTGGCTACAACGCTTGGTGCCACCCCTCAGCCCGGCCCTGGCCCCGCCGCTCCATCCGCCTCCACTCCTTCATCGTTTCCCTCTCCCTGCACACATCCCCTTTAGAGGCTCGTGGATACATCCTGAAGGAATTATTAGGGGAAAAAAAAAATTTTTTAGCGATGTCTAGGTGACGAGGATACGCCGGGCCAGGCACTCAAGCCGAGAAGGCCCACCCATGATGATCCACTTGAAGGAAGCGCCATAAGACCCTTCGCGACATCCACATCACCCCGTCCTGATCCCCCTTGCTTAACCGCGAGTCTGTGGACAAGAGTTGGGTCTATGGTGGCCCAGGTAATCCATTGTTCGTGCTGGCGACGATCCGTCTCCCCTGGTTCCATCCTCTCGTGCCGATGCCTAAGCACAATGCTGTTGTCCGGTCACCACCGACCTGTCTAATGAACAAACAGTTTCACGTACGCGCAATCCCTCCACCCACGGCCTTTCCGCCGCGATAACGTAGTGTGGCCCGAAGGCACGCTTTACTCTAAGGTAGACGCGCTTGTGTGGCTACTGTCAAAATTGAAAGCTCGGCTGAGGAAGACCAGCCACTGACGAACATTCATCAACGCCTTACGGCCGCTTCATTACCTGCGCGGCCCAATGGGTTTTGCTGCTATTGGAGAGCTTGCTGCGTCCGAGGTGACTTGGCACTGCAAGGTGTGATTAATGTGTGAAGTTGTCGAAGACATCCTCTATACGACGAGGACTACTCCGCACCTTACATCCGGCGTTCCAATAAGTAATGTCCAAGATGCGTAATACGGAATCACCCTCCAACGCGGGAGCAAGTTTGTTCTCGCCGAACACTGCAGTATCTTCTTTGGTTTAGAGACTTCTCCAGGGAATGGAATAGCAGCCGACCCAGAAAAAGATCCCGTGCCATCAGGGATCTTTCCACCTTCTGCCAACCTCACTGACCTCGACTCTCTTTCCTGGGTTCTTGTAATCAGTTGGCATGTTTTTCTTTCTCCGGATATCTCTGCGGCTGTACAGCCACTTGTCGCCCCCTGATGAGCCCCAAGAGGACCTTTCTTTGGACCCCGGACCATGAGGTCGCTTTCCGACGTGTGAAGGAAGCCCTGTCGGCCCACCTGGTCCTCGCCACGTTTAATCTGCCTTGCCCACTGTTTTGCAGACAGATGCCTGCTCGCTTTGTATGGTTTTGGCTACGCTTTGCTGCAAGACCACGGGCGGAGGAGTTTTCCGACTGGTTCAGTGGTGTTCCTCGTTCCATGACGGGGCAGAAACACGCTACGCTAACAGCGAGCTCGAGCTTCTGGCCGTAGCATGGGTGACTCGAAGTGCAGATTCTACCTCATCGTGGCCTGCAGCAGTTCGAGGTAGTCCCACCGCCATCGCCCGTTGGTGATAAACAATCCTCAACACTACTGCTGATGCGTTTGCGAATCCTCGCTTCATCGCTTCAAGGAGAAACATCTCGCTTACCTTTTCACAGCAGTGTAGCGCGCGGTAAGCACCTCACATTCCCCGACGCCTTGTCCCGCGCACGCGTCGGCCAACCCCGCCCCAGAGTATGAAATGTTGAGCACCGAGACTGTACTTCTATCAACACTGTCGTTTACTCCTGCAGGCATTTCAGTCCCTCGCCAGCCAACACCGTTTTGGACTTCACCTACCGGTCATGCACTGGAGGCCCTACAAGCTGCAGCTCGAACGAAACCCCTTCCTACGTCAGGCCTGCTAGACTGTGTGATAAACGGTTTTCCTCTGAACCCGTTACAGTCTTCACGATACTCTGCTCCCTTACTGGAACTACGTGAGGACCTATACTGCACGGGGAACTTCTGTGTTTCTGTATGGAGCACGTGTTGTTTTATTCCGCTGCTCTACGCCGCAGACGTTTGGCCCGCCTCCACGACAGCCGATCGAGGAGTAGAGGCCACCAAGATACGTTGCGAGGCAAGCTGTATACTGCCCGGCCATCAACTCTAACATCGCCACACTGCCAAGCATGGTGGGCCATGCCTAATTGATGCTTCCAAAACCAGCAGCAGGAGCCCCTGCTGTCCAACGACACCCCACCAGACCATTTTGAGTCAGTGTCATCCGCGACTATTTTTACTGATGCTGGGAAAGTCACTTCCTAGTTATAGCTGACCGTCTTTCTGGTTTGGCCGCTGTTTGCCAGTGGCAGCGACACAACGTCCTGCCCGCACCATCCGCCACTTTGCATACTACTTTCGTGACGTGGGCGTCCCCTGTGCGTTTCAGGACCGACGGATGACCCCATTCCCGATCGAGACTTCGCAGCGTTTCCTCGACCGCTGGGGGTCAGGCATATGGGTGTCCCTTCACCGTATTACCGCAGTCCAACGGCCCACGTGGAGCAGCAATCAGTCCGTCAACCCCCTAATCCTGAAGGTGGGCTCCATCAGCATATCAGACTGCGAGACTTTTACCGCGGACTGCTGGAGGCTCCGCAATGCTCCGAACTATACCGGTCGCTACCCAGCACAAATCTTGTATGGACTACCTCTCCGTTCTGCGTCCCCGTCCCGCCCCAGTCCCTCTTGATGGAGTTGGCAGAACAAGACAGAGATATGTGACCAACCGAGCTGCAACCGTGCTCAGACGTCGTGACCCGCTACAACGTGCACGCCGTCCCCCTTCCCAGGCTGAAGATCAACAAGCAAGTTCGTATCCGGAATCCATATCGCTTCGTCGGGACAAGTGGGTACCATCATTGGCACGCAGTTCACGGACTATCAGTTCGGTTACCCAGTGGTCGTTTATGGTGGCGCCCCGACGTTCCTCCGTCCTGTGCGTGTCCCCACACCGCACCCCCCGACGATAGATGAGTCCCCTACTCCCCACGCGACCCAGTGCCCTGCTCCTCGAAAGATAATGCAGCAGCAGTAGTCCCTGCTCAAAACCTTGCTAATGCGTGATGGGGGGAGGAGGTGGGGATAGCAGTTAGCAGGTCAGCCTGCAAACCTTGACGGGCCGCAGCAGCGCACCTGGCACCCTAATGGTAGCCACTGGGCAGAACAGTCCCACCCGCCAGCCCTTTGCTTTTTAAAGGCGTTTCCCTATCGTTCCTCACTGTAAACTTGTACTGCTATCACTAGAATAGACCCTATTTAAAGTAACTTGTGTTTCTGTGATCCCACTGGACTTAGACTGATCACGTACACAACGCACAATATTTACGTCAGGTTTTAGTAAATTCATCATTTCTTTTAATTTGACCCTAAATGTGCACATGGACCTATATTATTCTGTTTGGTAGTTTTAAAAACTTTTCTAATGTATAATAGACTAGTAAAAACTAAGAAACAATGAGATTTGTCAATTCATATATTTTATATCATTATTTTTGTATTACAACCCTAGATTTATCAAAAAATTTGGTATAACTTTGTATTTACGATCCTACTGAAAATGTTCATTGTGTAATCAACCTCACTTTATGTTAATCTTGTACGGATAGTTTTAATCTTTCTTTTGAAGTGGTATTAATTTCCGTAAGTGTTCTTTCTTTAGGTTCTATGGCGATCGAAGGATGCTCACCCGTCATTCGGAGGGTCCATTTTCGGAAAGGCCACATTTTGACAAATCCGTGATTTATGAAATTATTGTCAAGTTTCAGATGAGCTACCCTCGTTTATATTATGCCCCAGGTGGTCCTCTATCAGAATTAGGTGAGTGCTCTCGGGGCCCTCTCAAGCATGAAAACCCCCCTTGGCTCCAGGAGACTATGAAGATAGATGGACATGTGTTTCCTATTCTGTTATTTATATGTACTCTCTCTCTCTCTCTCTCTCTCTCTCTCTCTCTCTCTCTCTCTCCTCTCTCTCATTTTTTCCTCATCTTCTCTCTCTCTCTCTCTCCTCTTCTCTTCATCTCTCTTCTCTCTCCTCTCTCTCTCTCTCTCTCTCTCTTCTCTCTCTCTCTCTTCTCTGTCTCTCTCTCTCTCTCTCTCGCTCTTTTTTTATTTTTTTATTTAAACAACTGACATCATGGTATACATGGGGCTACAAACAGCAAAGAGGTTGGTGAAGGCAATGAGTGGCAGAAGCTAAAGATGTCCCCTGTCCCGGGGACATCTATCCGAAAGCTATGCCTTATAGGATAATAACTAAATATATAATGTATATAATGTTACAGGCTGAGGGTCACTGTCCGTCACAGGCACTTGTCAGGCGCACTATTGACACGTACACTGTATGTCACTGTGTCACTGTGTCTGTTATTATTATTATTATTACAGCTATTAGTTATTATTACAGTGTCAATGTGTGTCACAATGTGTGTGTCACTGTGTGTCACTATTGACACGACACTGTGTCACGCCTTACGGGCACTAAGGCGGATGTAAGCGGCATCATCTGTGGAACGCCACCTTCACCTGCTGGGTGTTCATGGCCACGACATCCACCTCAACCGTGAAGTTGTTCCACAGTGTCGTCGTGGCCCAAGTAAAGGCTCGCTGTCCCATCACAGTGTGGGTCCTCGGGGCCTCGAGGAGGAGATCACCTGATACTACCGTCCTCGTAGCGCGCTTTGATCTCCTCCACGGGACCCGAAGTCCTGCAAGGTGGGAAGAGTGTTGCACCTGGGCCTTGTGCAACACTGTGAGGGCACCGACTCTCCTTCGGTGCCCCAGGCTGTCAAGCTGGGAGCGGGGATCATCCCGCCACTGCTCCTGCTGTAGTCGTTGTTGTTGTTGTTGCTGGTGTTGTTGTTGTTGTTGCTGGTGTTGTTGGAGCTTCAGCTGATGTTGTTGTTGTTGTCGTCGCTGCTGCTGCTGCCACTGTTGCCGCGGGCGACGTTCCACGTGATATTGGTCGTCGGTTGGGTGTATGAGGCGCTCAGCACGCCTCTGCACTTTGTCCAGCAGTGACAGGTGGCACTGGGCACTACTCATCCAGGTGAGAGGACTGTACTCCATGACGGGCCTCACTTGGGCCTTATACAGCTGCATGAGGCCACCAGCGTCGAGCAGGTGCCTTACTCGGCGCAGGAGAGTCACCCTCAGGGAGGCTCGACGCGCCACTGTCTCCAGGTGGCGGTCAAAGCGGAGCCTGGAGTCAACCTCTACCCCCAGGATGTTGATGGAGTTCTTGATGGCAAGGGTATCGTCCCCAAACTTCAGCTTCCCCTCGAGTAGCCTGGGGTCCTCCCTCGAACGTGATATAACCATGGCCTGGGTCTTCTCGGCAGCAAACTTGACTTGCCACCGTCTTCCCCAGGCCGTGATGACACCAAGTTGACGGTTGGTGGCATCTATCACGTTCGCAGTCTCCTCTCTGGTATAGGTGTAGGACACGGTGCAGTCGTCAGCATAGGCAGACGACACAGAGAGGCTTTGGAGGAGGTCATTGAAGTAAATGTTCCACAGGATGGGGCCCAGGACCGATCTCTGTGGAACGGAAGCCTCCACCGGGTATGTGGCTGACGTACTCCCATTCACCACCACCCTCAGACTCCGGCTGTGCAGGTAGCTCGAGAACAGCGCCAGCAGGTGTCCCGTGATGCCGAGCTGTTCAAGCTTTGCCAAGAGACCCTTGTACCACACGCAGTCAAAGGCCCCGGCGGTGTCCACGGCAATCACCAGCGATGGGCGGCCAGAATCCAGGGAGTCCTGCCATGATTTGGAGAGCAGGAGAAGCATGTCCGAGGCGGAGCGTCCCTTCCTAAACACGTACTGTCTAGGGGACATCAGGTGGTGCTCCTCTAGGTGGCGGGTCAGTTGCTCTGCAATAATCCTTTCTAAAATCTTGCTGACAACTGACAGGAGCGAGATTGGACGATAGTTGGCTGGATCAGTCCTCTACTTTTTCTTGTGTACGGGCGTGACACGAGCCTCCTTCCACAGGCTTGGCCAGGCACCCGTTTGGAGGCACTGCTGAAAGATGTGCGTGAGGGGCCTTATCAGCTCATCTGCACAGTGCTTGAGCAGGAAGGGACTCACACCATCAGGCCCAGGCGCCTTTTTGGTGTTGACGGTACGCAGGAGGCGGGCCACGGTGTCTTCCTTGACCACCGGGCTATCCAGGCCCGGGTGACACATACGGGTGAGGCGAGGTGGCTGCCTCTCAGGGTCCTGTGTCGTCATCTTCCTGCTGAAGTGCGTCGCCAGGAGGTCTGCCTTCTCCTGGTTTTTTACCACCCAGTCTCCTGCTGGTGTGATGAGGGGCCGTATCCTCCCTTGGGTGACGGTGCCTTGTCTCTCCTTCACCAAGGACCACCATTGCTTGAGGTCAACTTAGTTGGAGGTTAGTTTCATCCTGACGTCATTTTCCCACCTGTTCCTGGCCCAGGAAGCTGTCCTGGTCATGGCCTTACAGGTGGCGCCGTGCAGGGCCTTGTTCCTCTGTGTGGGGCGGCGCTTTAGGCGCCCCCAGGCCTTTGTATTTATCCTCCGCGGGAAGGCGACACCTGAAACCGAACCACGACTGGTCTCGCGGCTCAGCCTCGTACACTCTATGTGGAACATGTTGGGCCCGTGCGGCAAGGAGAATGGTGGTGAAGGTGGCCACATTGTGATCCACGTCACCGCAGGGCGCGGCGGCCCAGTCAGTGTCAGACAGGACGCGCTTAATGGCCAGCCAGTCAGCTCTATCCCACAGCCAAATGACCCGCTGGCATGTTTCCTCGCTGGCGGGGTCTAGGTCAATGTTGGGGAGCACTGCATTATGATCAGAGCTGCCAACTCTGTTCAGCTGGCTGCACTGCACTGAGTCTGCAGGAAGATCAGTGAGCACAGGGTCCAGAGAGCCACCTCGTACGTGTGTGGGGAAGGTGATGTGATTGGTGAGCCCATGGACCACTGTCAAATCTGTGAAGGCCCTTTTCACCAAGTGCTGATTCAAGTCGCCCACGATAACGCTGTTCTGGCAGTCGCGGGTGGCCAAGATGGTGTCCAGCTGGTCGGTGAGGAAGGCTAAGGGCGCTGCGCCGTGCCATTGTGGGCGATAAAGGGCGCTTAACAAGACAGCACTTTTGTCTGTGAGGAGAAGGCGGAAGAACATCGCTTCTATCTCCTCGGGGACAGGGACAGGCAGTAACTGAAGCTGCAGTCCCTCACGGTGACACACTGCTACACCACCGCCTTGTCCGGTGCCTCGATCACGCCGGATCCAGTGACAATAGCCCGGGATTCTGTCACATGATGTCGCACACTCATCAGTCAGGAACGTTTCGACTGCCACCACGACGTCAGCTTTGTTCCTGAGGACGGTGTGTGTTAGCTCGCCGACATTCGTCCTGAAGCCGCGAACATTGGCAGACAGGATATTGAGGCCAGCGTGTGCCATTCCTTGTCCTTAGCGATAGTATGGGGAGGCGGCAGCAGCGTATGGTAATGGTGTAAGCACCTGTGGGTGATGCTGTGATGGGTGGAGTGGGCTGGGGAGGGGAGGATTGGTGAGGAGCGGGATTCATTCAGTGAGCAGGGCCCTGAAGAATCGTTCCTGCCTTGCTTCAGCTGCTCGAGTGAAACAATTGTCTGCAGTATGTCCTGAACGCAGACAATACTCGCAGCTTAGGCTCCGTCTTTCCTCAGCCAGCCGTTT
>JACEEZ010015036.1:37500-50000 GCA_016584305.1 Chionoecetes opilio
GTTACTCTGGTCGGTCTGGTGATTAAAGGGAAAAATGAGAAAGAGTACATTAAATTGATAAACTCAGCGACATACCTATCATAATTTTTTAACAAATCAAGATTAAAGTCTCCAAAAACATAGATACCATCATACCTTTTCTCATTTGAAATGAAATGAAATGAAAATATATCATTTAGTATATTTAAGAAATTATCAACATTGCCACTAGGAGGCTTATATATACATATATATATATAAATACTTCTTGTCTGCGTGGATACATATAACACCTAAACACTCTATGTAAGGCTCAACGAAGGAAAAATCATTAGACAAGCTAGAATTATAGTCACTAGAAATATACATAGCTACGCCACCGCCATTCCTGTTTCTACATTTGGTGAACAAATTATAAACAGGCAACTGATATAATGGAATAAGGTCATGGTCTAATCTAGTTTCTGTAAAACCTATAACATTAATGTTTACACATGCATTAACTAAAATTAAGTCGACAAATGATTGGATATTGGTTGGTATAGAACGTATGTTCATACTAAAAAGTGTTGTAGTTGTATTACTATCTGCATTAATAGAAGAAAAAGAATCAAGAAATATATAATCTGATTTGGGGACCTGTAAGTATCTTGATCGTAAGCAAGACTGAGTAACATCTAAATCACGGTTATATTTGTCATCTAGTACAGAAAATGGATCAAATGACTTGTTCAGCTGAGATAGACTGTCAGAAGTAAGTAGAGTAATTAGATCATCATTGTTTATATACGCAAAAGGTAGTTCAGAAGAATATGATGTTAGTGGCATAGTTAGTTTTGCTGAATTATGTTCAATGTAAAATATATTTGGTGCTTACTTCTTGTTGTTGCGATCTCTGAGATCCATTCTGGGTCTTACTTGACCATGTGGAGTGCCACCCAGCGCACCTGTATCGGTGCGTGTGTGTGTGCGTGTGTGTGTGTGTGTGTGTGTGTGTGTGTGTGTGTGTGTGTGTGTGTGTGTGTGTGTGTGTGTGTGTGTGTGTGTGTCCTGAAGTAGCATCCACGTCCACTAACAACCATAACAATAACAACAATAACAATAACAACAACAACAATAACAAATGTATAGCCGATACCACATTCACCACCACCATGACCGGTAAAATATTTTAACAATTCATTATTATATTCTTCGACTTCGACTTCTGCAATCTTCTGCGACTTCGTGGGATTCCTGCAAGGACTATTGGTTTGACTGGTCTGTACTCTGGGACTGAGAGTGCTGTGAAATGTGGGGGATGTGTATCCAGCTTCTTTCCTGTGAATACAGCAGTTTGGCAAGGGTGCGTCCATGCCCCATCACTTTTCAACACTTGTATGGACTGGGTATTGGGCAAAGTTGTAGATCAAAGTAATTGTGGAGATAAAATATTACATCATATAAAATATCGATAATATGCGATAATCTTACAAAGCAAATTATAGCTTCATTAAGCAGGCTAGATAAGAGTCTTTTTCTTGAAGTTTTATGAAAATTTATTACACACACGTATTCACACAAACACACAGTGTCACACACACACACACACACACACACACACACACACACACACACACACACACACACACACACACACACACACACACACACACACACACACACACACACACAAGACGGGGCCATACAAGTGTAGCTCTGGCCCTGTAAAAAGACAATTAGTTGAATACAACTACTTGAATACACACACACACATACACGAAAAGTATTATTTACAGATATGTTGGGAAAATAAATAGAACTCATACATTCTAGGCCAAAAAATGTGCCATACATTATATATTATTCAGAAGAAGCAAAGTATATCCAGACCCGAGACACGATATAATGCGAAGAACAAAAGGAAAGCACAGAATATTGCGAGGCGTTTGAATGATGCTCCGTTGCTCACTAAAAGCCGAGATAAACCACAGGTGTGCAACTGACTTCACCTGTTGAACGAGGAACAACCTCTGGAAACAACCTGTTATATTTGGAGCCTCAAATGGAATGGGAGATGATAAAGTGAACAAAGAGAAGCGAATGTGTGCAAAATGGGAAAGTTACTGAAGGATGAGACTTTCTGATGCTTACATTGTTTTGTTTCCTCCGGCACTCATGCACGCTTATTAGCGTACTGGTTATATATTATATGTATGTGTTAATCTATACTAAGACAGGATGTCCGAGTGTCTGTGTGTCTTGTACTGGCGCCTAGCGGATGCTGAGTGCTGACACCTTTTCCTGAGCTAGACACCTCGCCCTGGTTCCAGACTACACACACAAGTTGTGTGTGTGTGTCATCTCAGCGCTCTGCCCAAGGATGATGATGCTGACGAGAGTGCAACAGGCCTGAGAGACATGTCCACCGGAACCTGACAGTTCCGGCCTCCTTTCCTTATATGCTGCAACTGGCCGGAGAGGGGACAGAACACAGAGATCACCAGGAGACGTGTTACCTTGCGCTCCTCCTCACGACACCTTCCTGTGTGTCTGTGTGTACCCCACACCTGGGGGTGTGGAGTACCTTGTCACGACATTTAACTGTTCCCGGCTCTGTCTATTAGACATTAGTTTCATTGGCCGCTGACACGCTGAGACAGAAGAATGATATGTCATTACGCATTTGAGCTTCCAAAGAGGAGGATTGGCAAGATAAGACATCAAACAAAATACAAAGACTAGACCAAAGCGAACCTTTCGTTGAAAACTATTCATACTATATACTGAGAACATCTTTCGAAAAATAAATACAAGCTATGTGTGTGTGTGACAGGACGGCAAGACAAGACGTTAGAGAAAACAGCAACTGAGTATAAGTGATTCAAGACTTATACCAAGACTTATAAAATCCAGGCAGCTTCTATAGCATCTCGATTGACTTTGAAGACATGCGTTACGTGTATAATGTGTCGAGGCGATGGCTTGGGAAATATAAAAACCGCCGAGTCCTTACAATGTAAGTAGCATGTTATTTTAGACGTCATAAAGCAGTTCATGTATCAAGGCTTTTCATTAAGCTACAGCAAAAGGAAATAGAGATGTATATATGAGAAAATGACAACATTGTATATTTTTTTTTTTACAAATAAGTTTATTCTCAAAATATTTAAAGTTTTTGAGATACCGATTATTACGTCAGGTAGATTGTCTCAAGCTTAACTTTTGTTTCCTTATCAATGTTTCCTCTAGGGCTAATAGTTTCGCGTTAAAATTACAGAAATGAAAATAATATTCCACAATTCCTACCATAACACATTTAAAGATCCCACCGGTGGTTACGAGCGCAATGGATCCTGCTTTCATTTTTTTTAATGGAACATGTGAGATCAAGGTATTTAAGAGAAAATTGGTAGGGTTTTCCTTAAGATTTGTTTAGGATAAATCACATTTTCTTCAATAACACAATAACTATGACAGTTACGTAAAACATGTATAGAGTAAATAATATAAGGTACATCCAGGCATTTTATTTGAGATACAGTCAAATTAAATCGGGTTGTGTGTGTGTGTGTGTGTGTGTGTGTGTGTGTGTGTGTGTGTGTGTGTGTGTGTGTGTGTGTGTGTGTGTGTGTGTGTGTGTGTGTGTGTGTGTGTGTGTTGTGTGTGGTGTGTCTGTGCGTGCGTGCGTGCGTGTGTGTGTGTGTTTTGTGCGTGTGTGTGTGTGTGTGTGTGTGTGTGTGTGTGTGTGTGTGTGTGTGTGTGTGTGTGTGTGTGTGTGTGTGTGTGTGTGTGTGTGTGTGTGTGTGTGTGTTAGAGAGATGATATAATGGTGTTGACAGTATCCAGAATGGTGGTGGTGATGTCTGCCGGCAATGCTGCTAATCCTTGTAACACCTGTTTGCCTACCTATAATTAGCGCAGGCAGGTGTATTCGCTGTGAAAAATGAGGGTAATATCGGCGAGAGCTTAAAGGGCTAATGGTGTTGTTGGTGACGATGGAGGAGGAGGAGGAGGTCGCATATCATTATAAGGAGTAGGAAAAGCTAATTTATCGTTATTATCATCGTATGCGGGGAGACTGCAGTAATTAATGATAATTTCCCTAGATTAATGGTAGGTTTAATGTATTTGAGATACGTAATTATCATTAAGTGGAAGGAAAGCAGAGTTGATTGTGTGTAAGAGGAAATAGTTTTTTTTTATTCTATTAACGTATATCATTATCCTCCCTCTCTCTTGTCTGATTGTGTGTCTGTAGAACTATTGAAATAAATATTGTTTTATGTTTATCAATTTAAGATCTGTGTGTGTGTATGTATTATTATTTTTATCGTCGCCACCAGTGTCCTCCTCGGGACACACTCATTGACTTGGGCGACTTCAATGCTACTACTGGCACTATGAGAGATGGCGAAGAGTTTTGTATTGGTCCTCATGGCTCCGGGATCAGAAACATTAACAGTTCTCTGGTTCTGAATTTTGCGAGGTCCAGAAGCTTGATAATTGCAAGTTCTTGGTGTCAGATACCAGAGCTGCACCGCTGGACATGGTATAGAGGGGTAGCTAAGGGGATCGACCACATCCTCGTTAGTACTCGTTGGAAGATCCTCCAGAACTGCAGGATTTACCGTGGTCCTGAGTCCTTTTCAACTGATCACAGACCTGCTGTTGCTACACTTAGGCTTCATGTTAAGTCCAGAAGAATCTCATGAGGTAACCATACTGTGTTTCATCTTGAGAAGCTGAAGGACTTGACATGTGCCCATGAGTAGGCAGTGGCAGTCTCAAATCGGTTTGATGTGGTTTGTGCCCTCCAGGACCTTGTAGAACTGTGGGATACCTTCAAACGTGAAACTCTCCAGGTTGTCAAAGAGTGTATTGGGAAGCGCCTGAGGTCAAGGCGTGGTTTTGTCTTGACGGAGGCACTGGGAAATATCGAGGAGAGTCGCGCTGTCAGGGTTGCTGGGATCCAGGACCAGCACAGGGCTCTGTCACGCAGGGAGAAAATTCCTGGGGACAGACAAGGAGAGGTATGTCAGGTGTCTCGCTGAGGATATTGAGGGCCATTCGAACGCTAATGACCTCCGACCCACCTAAGGAGCCCTGAAGAAGCTCTGTTCCAAGTCTCCATCTCGGGCGAGTGTTATTCGAGCAGCAGATGGGCGCCTCGTGTCGGACATGGATGGACAGATGTTGGGCTGAGTACTTTGGGCTGTTGTTCACGGTGGACAATCCAATTGAGCAGCCTCAAACCACTGGGTTACGGGAGGTGGATGCCGGTCTTCCCATTGACGAAACCGCACTCTCTCTTGACGAGATCAGAGAGGCTGTAACAAAGTTGATGGGTGGAAAGGCAGCTGGTGTCTGTAATATCAGTGCTGAACTCCTCAAAGCTGGGGTTGAGACCATGATCAGCGGTTTGCATGCTGTCCTGACTGCCGTGTGGCAATCAGGTACCATTCCTCCTGACTGGAAAAGGGGGCTGGTCGTCCCTATCTGGAAAGGGAAAGGGGACCATCAGGACTGCAACAATTACCGCCATATTACACTGCTCATCGTGCCAGGCAAGGTGCTTGCCCATCTATTGCTGACACGGATTCGCAGTCATCTGCTGAAGCATCAAGACCTCAGCAGTCTGGGTTCACTCTGGTAAGTCAACAACGGACCGTATCCTAGCGCTTCGTGTCCTGGTGGAACGCCGACGTGAGTTTCGACAGGGGATGCTTGCAGCCTATGTCGATCTCAAGAAGGCGTTTGACTCAGTGCATCGTGAGTCACTCTGGGATCTTCTGCGACCTTGCGAGATTCCTGCAAAAACTATTGGTTTGATGACTGGTCTGTACTCTGGGACTGCGAGTGCTGTAAAGTGTGGGGGAGGTGTATCCAACTTCTTTCCTGTGAATACAGGAGTGAGGCAAGAGTGCGCCCTTTCTCCATCACTTTTCAATACTTGTATGGACTGGGTAATGGGCAAGGATCTAAATTAAAGTGATTGTGGAGCATCCCTTGGCAACACCAAGATCACTGATCTTGTTTTTTGCCGATGATACGGTAATGTTTGCTGAATCGCTGGAGTTCCTGGTGATGGCTCGCGAGGCGCTGCACGAGGAGGCAAAACCTTTGGGACTTGAGGTCTTCTTGCTCAAGACCAAGGTCCAGGTGTTTGGAGGCTTACTAGATGAAATGGTACAGTCTGTTCATGCGTACGGCGAGGACATTGAGATCTTGGAAAGTTTTACATACATTCGTAGTGCAGTCCATAATACTGATACTGACACTGATACATTTATTTGACCCTTTAGCAATACAGTAATGTAAACTATATATACATGTATATATTATTAGGCTTGGTCTGTTGAGCCGGAGCTCTTATACAGACCTGTTGCGAAACATAGTTGCCGATTTAGGTCAGATAAATATGGCCCGAAAAATAATATAAATAATAAATCGCATTGCCTTTAAAAATACTACCAAAGATAATTATTATATAAGCAATAGTTAATAACATATACAAAATAATATGTGAATAAAAAGTTAAATACATATAGGATATACGCAACTCTTGAGAAGGCAAAAACAAATGCTAATATTAATGAACACACGAGCATAAAAAAAACTAAAATACACATGAATAAACAAGGATTAGTTTTATTGATCGATTTTTTCTTCTTTATTTTACACTTGAAAATGTTACTATCGGTGATGTTTTTAAGATCTTCTGGCAGCCGATTCCACAGTTTTACTCCCCTAACCGTAATACTTCGCTGTGCATGGAACGTTCTACATATAGGAATTTTTAGATCATTTGGTCTTCGGCTATTTGAGTTGTTAGACATGAACTGAAAACCACTGTCAACTTGGTATGTGTATAATGCTTTATGTATAAATAGATTTGCTTAGAGGGATATAATATCAGTTAGTTTAAGTAAATTTAGGTCTTTAAAGAGAGGGTCTGTGTGTGCATATCTGTGATTGTGAGACATTACACCTAACATTTTCTTTTGAGTAATGAAAAGACTCAAGTAAAGTTTTAAATGCTCCTGCCCATACAGCTGAACAATACAAAAGGTGTGGGTAGGCTATTGATAAGTATATTTGTCTTAAACTATCAATGGTTATATTGTTTCGTATCTTATGTAGTACACCATTTTTTTTACAAAGTTTAGTAATCAACTCTAGTATATGAGATTTCCATTTCAGTTTATCATCAATAATAAAACCCAAAAAATGTTATTCACCAACTTGCTCTAAAATAAGATTGTCTATGCATACATCAATATTTGGTGGTTGAATCATCAGAGAACAAGATACCATATAAGAAGTTTTAGTAGCATTCAGGGTTAATTTATTACTTTTTATCCAGTTTGAAACATGAGATAAGTCTGCATTTAATGTGTTTTTAATATCAATGAGACTTTGTCCCTGAATGAAAATAGTGGTATCATCAGCAAAGAGAAGAAATTTGAGTTTATTAGTGCAACGTGTGCTATCATTGATATATAATACAAATAAAATGGGACCCAAAATTGATCCTTGTGGTACTCCACAACTAATAGAAGTGAGAAAGGATAGTGCATTATTATAAACTGTACATTGTTTCCTGTGACTTAAATAACTTACAAACCAATTATGTGCAGGACCACGGATTCCGTAAACCTTCAATTTTTCTAACAAAATAGAATGAGATATGGTATCGAAGGCTTTAGACAGATCACAAAAGACTGATATCTGATATGCTTTACTATCTAATGTATCATATATATTTTGACAAAGGTGATGCAAGGCAAGTTCAGTGGAGTATTTGGGGCGAAAACCATATTGAGCCTGCGATAATAATGAAATTTTGGAAATGTAATCCATTATTCTACAAGCAACTATTTTCTCAAAAATCTTACTAAAACTAGGAAGGATAGAAACTGGTCTGTAGTTCGTATGTATAGATTTTTCACCCTTTTTATGTATAGGTACCACTCTAGCAACTTGAAGGCATGAAGGGAAGCAGCCTTCCTTGAAAGACCTATTAATGATGTAGACTAGGAAGGGAGAAACTTCATGATTGCATTCCTTGATTATTTTCATGTTTATATCATCGTACCCTCGAGCAGTAATCTTAAGGTTGTTGATGACAGTTTTGATTTACATAAGTGATGTTGGACAAAAAAAAAAAAAAAAAAAAAAAAAACAGATTCAGGCAGGTATGAAGTATATGTAACTGCCGATGGTTGGATATTGAAAGCTAACTTTTTTGCAACATTACAAAAGTACTCATTGAATGATACAGCTATTTCTTGATTATTACTTGAAATATTTTCCTGGAAAGAAATTGAATCTAGCAGCTTCTGCTTATTATATTTCCCTAATAATGAATTGATTGTTTCCCATGTCTTCTTGATATCACCCGCATTATCCTTTAGTTTAGATTTATAATAGTTCTCTCTAGCTGCTTTATCAGAGAAGTAAGTTTATTTCTGTATTGTTTAAAAAGTTTCCCATATGTAAGTGGCCATTTTAGCATAAAGTTTCTGTAATTTATTACGATATTTGATGGAAGTTTTATTGCTTGGGTTATATACGGTTTACCAATATGTTTTTCTTTGCAAGTGCATTGTTTTCGAGGGTATATCATAAAACTTCAGAAAACTTTTCATGTAGATATCAAAACTTTCATTTCTATCATGAGTATCATCTATGTCTGCGGTCCACTTGTAATTCAACAAATCCTTCTTAAATGATTCTATAGATAGATTGTTGTATATTCTTTTGGTCACAGTAATTGTTGAGGACTGTATGATAGCATTATTATCATTTGAAAAAATACTGAAGATTGGAAAATGATCACTAATAGAAGTATAATGAATGCCACTTACTTGGTGATTATGTAGATTATTTGTCCATATATTATCAATTAAAGAAGCTGAAGTACTGGTTGCTCTAGTGGGCTTATTTATAGTTGGGAAAAAATAATATGAATACAGCAGGTTAATAAAGTCAAGCACCTTATTTTCATTATTAAGTAAATATACATTAAAGTCTCCCATTATGTAACATGGGAGATTTTCACCTACTAATGATTCAACAATATATTCAATAGATAGAAGGAACTCATGAACTTTAGTATTTGGTGGTCTGTAGATAATCCCGACAATAAACCTGAAAGGTTGAGTAACTTTCACGAAGAGTGATTCAATGTGAGGGAATTGAAGAGAAATATTGTATAGTGATAACTTGATAAGCTTTGAAATTTTTGTGTAAGAAAACTGCCACGCCACCTCCACGAGTATTCCTGTTTTGAAAATGAGAAGAGTAGTTGTTTATATTATAAAGTGAGCAGATTGAATCATTTAGTCGAGAGTCCACATAAACCTACTACGTCAAAAACAATACCAATCTGGTCTAAGCACTGGTCAAGAAAAGTTTCAAAATAAAGAGGTAGGCTAGAGATATTATAAGCTAACAATTTAAGACTAGGACTAGACATACTTTGCATTATAGTATCACAACAATGATAGTTACATATAGGTTCTCTCAAAACATGATCATTTAAAATTTCACTGTCACTGAAATTATACTGTTTAAACTTTAAGTTATTAATTACACATAATGGAAACTGGTGATAATCACTTTCTTTCAAAACGTTAATGAATTCTGAATCATTTAAGTTACTATATGGAAGAATACATTGGTAATCAGACTTGATAGTAAAATTATATTAGATACACTGTGTTAAACACAGTTGCTTCACCAACCAATTACTGTTTCTTGGGTGCACCACGTGAAGATGTTCTGGTAGACCGTGGCTCCGAGGCAAGGGCCCCAGCCCGCCGGCAGGCACAGACCGGGCCACTGCGATAATGATAGAAGGTCACGTCAATAAGTCTTACGGCGGATTGGCATAGCCCACGGTGTTATGGACTCGCTCAGCAGGAGTATTTGGCGTTGTCGGTACCTGTGCAGGAGGATACAGATCCGGATCTTCAAGTCGATTGTGATCCTTGTCTTACTCTATGGTTGTGAGACATGGACACTAAATAGCGACTTGAAGAGGCGAATCGATGCATTTGGTAATAAGTGTCTTCGAAGAAGCATGGGTTATCGCTGGGGTGATTACGTATCAAATCAGCGATTGCAGCTTGACACTGAATCAAGGCCTATTACCTGCATAGTCCGTCAGCGCCAACTTCGGCTATATGAGCATGTTGCACGCTTCCCTGAAACCAATCCTTCCCATCGGGTTGTATCTGTAAGAGACCATCTGCCATGGAGGAGGCCAAGGGGTCGCCCACAAGGCTCTTGGCTGGGGCAAGTTGATGTTTCTTGTCGAGAGCTGCTTGGTATGGGAAGGGAGCCTGCGTGGGGAATCGCGGGGGGTGACCCCAGGGATTGGCGTCGTAGGGTGGGCGAGGCGATGCACCCCCCCGGCGTACGCCCAAATGGTTGATTGATCCATTAATCATCATCATCATCAATCAAATTTTGGGGGGGGCGGTAGCAGAGTGGTTAGCGTCACCGGGTGGCGTTCTCGAAAACCCGGGTTCGATCCCGAGAAAAGGTAAAGAAAAAGAAGGGAGCATACGCAATGCTGTGCGACAGTGTGCGTGGCATTCGGTGCTCATCTCCGTGGCATTAGCCCTTAGAGCCTGTGGTGGGTGAGGACCCATTCGGGACATAGGCTAGTGTGACACCCGTGTTACCACAGTTACCTTCTCCAGGTTACGTACCCATTAATCAACCCCAAAAGGTAGGAAGAAGAGCTGGGTAGGCTGGTCACCGACTTGCCCGGGCCCGGATTCGAACCAGGGTCCGCAGATTCGTAGCTATGTACGCTAGCCACGGAGGTGACAATCGATCCCGAGTGAGACCCATAAATCCACTTAAAATATTTCTGAACCTTCGAGTAGCCTAAAAACACACCCACATGCCCTGCCCATTAATTCTACCTTCGATTGCGAGTGCATCGGAGGACACAGGGGGTCGGCATGTGCCTCTAATCACAGGCGTCACTATAAAAATCCTGCCTGCGCCACCACGGGTTAGGGCCAACCAACACAGCCCTCAAGTGAGCCTCCAGGGCCTACCATCCCACCCTTTGAGGTCACTGCCTACAGGCGCTATAGGTCAAAATCAAGAATCATCTTACAACCAATAAAACAAAATCATCTTACATACATCCAATCACCTCTATCATCATTTCCATATTTAAATTTTGCCATCAATTCTACAGCACCTCGCATTTACTATGTAAGGAGTAGGAAGCGAGAAATATTCATAATTACATACATAAATGACAAAAGCAAAATTTCAGAAATGATTAATGTGTGAAAATGAGAGTCACTTGAGCGAGAGGGTAATGTGCCTGCCACGGGAGGAATGGGCAAGTGGAGTGAATGACTTAGGAAAGAAAACATTACATATATATGAAGCACTGCAGGATATTAATTGTAACACTTATGAAGGGAGTAAAGTGTTGCGTTGTTCTTGAATGAATAAATCAGTGGGACTGGAAATACACCCTGGTTGGAATCTTTTGTGTGTAGGCTTAGACCACTGTATACCTGGACTGTTCACGCGATAATGTTTTGAATTGCGGGGCTGCATAGGGGCCTGCGGGGCGCCCGACAAAGAGATATAGTGGTCTATGGACTATCATATAGACTGGTTTATCAGTATATATGGTATACTGTAATCTGCGTAAATGTTTGTTCTATAATATTATCAAATAAAAAACAGTAAAACACGCTAAAGAAATGCCATTACGAGACTATGAAGAAATATGCATGAACTTAATATTCACTTAACTCTTCGCCATTTAAAACTTTGCGAGTCAACTTTTATCATGAAGAGTATCAATATCAGCGCAATTTTATTAGCATTCCATTGATGTATTTCGTTATCTGATAAATTACTTAAAACCATGCATAAATTAGCGTTAAATGAATAAATAAAATCAATCGGGTAATTTTCCCGATTGATGATGTTATTTATTTAGTTATATATTTTGTTTTCTGATAAATGATTTACCACCATGTATAAATTAGCGTTGACTAAATAAATAACCTCATCAATCGGGAAAATTACCCGATTGATGATTTTATTGATTTAGTTAACGCTAATTTATGCATGGTTCTAATTCATTTATCAGATAACGAAATATAGCAATGGAAAGCTAATAAAATTGCGCTTCTATTGATACCCTTCATGATAAAAGTTGACTCGCAAAGTTTTAAATGGCGAAGAGTTGAAGTGAATATTAAGTTCATGCATATTTCTTCATAGTCTCGTAATGCTATTTCTTTAGCGTGTTCTAATATTTTATATTTGATAATATTATAGAACAAACATTTACGAAGATTACAGTATATCATATATACTGATAAACCAGTCTATATGATCCGAATTATATATATATATATATATATATATATATTGAATCCGAGCGGCCCTCCGACTTCAGGCCCTTGGGCGACAGGCCGATATTCCGTGCGCAGTCCAGGTATACAGTGGTCTATGTGTGTAGGTGAATGGCTTGGTAAACAGATTAT
>JACEEZ010015036.1:55000-72427 GCA_016584305.1 Chionoecetes opilio
AGGGAGCCTGCATGGGGATACGCGCGAGGTGACACCCGGGAGTGGCGTCGTAGGGTGGGCGAGGCAACGCGCCCCCCGGCGTATGCCCCCAATGATTGACTGACAGCAATCCACCCCCTCTTCAAGCTGCCTTTGGTCCGCCTTCTTAACCCTGAGAATATAGATGCCGTGAAATCAAGACTGCTGTTCGAGGTCACGCAGCAGGCTGTCTTGGATACCTCAGAAGGCAGCAGCCCAGATGAAGAATAAGAGGATGCTTTTTTCAAAGTGAGACATGAATTTAATCGAGATCTACTGCATATTCAGTTCAATTATTACAGTTCATTACTCCAAGTCATTATATTAACAATATTGAGTGTCATGCTGACAAATTATCGTAATATTTATGATTTAAGTGCAATAATATATTTTAAAAAATCGAAGCATTTTTTTTATAAGTAACACTATAATGTTTTCTCTGACTTCGATTACTTAATTTTTTTACTTTATCTATATATTACAGATGTATATATTATTTCCATGCTTTGATGATCCCAGGACCCACTGCTACAGAGGGCACCAACTCTACCGCCTCTCCAACAAGATATGGGAAAAAGAGCTTGAGAGCTGGTGTTCAGAGAAGCAGAGGAATAAGCTGCTGGAGCAGACCATGTTTCCCGCTCTTTCCCATGCCACCTGGGTAAATGTGTTCGTTAAGTATAACACGGTCATACCCAGCTTTGCAGCTGTGGAGAGACTGTTCTCCCAGGTGTCGGACATCATGAAGGCCAAGAAAGCGAGTATATGACCTCCGATAATTTTGAGAGATTGGTCTTCATGAAGGGGAACATTGACCTGGTCAAGATAAAACTATCACCAGAGGACTCTTAATGAGGAGATTGAGGTTAAGGGTCTGATATCTTATATCAGACCCTCTGCAAAGTCGCAGAAGATCCCAGAGTGACTCACGTTGCACTGAGTCAAACGCCTTCTTGAGATCAACATAGGCTGCAAGCATCCCCTGTCGGAACTCACGTCGGCGTTCCACCAGGACACGAAGCGCTACGGGGCTATCGCAGCAAGCGCTATCACGGCAAGGGGCAGGGAGCGCCTCACTCACCCCTGCGTGCCACCATGGCAAGGGGCAAGGAGGGCTTCACCCGCCCCCGCGTGCAACCACGGCAGGGGGTAGAGAGCGCCTCACCCACCCCCGCGTGCCACCATGCCAAGGGGCAGGGAGTGTCTCACCCTCCCCCGCGTGCCACCATGGCAAGGGGCAGGGAACGCCTCACCTAACCCCGCTTGCCACCATGCCTAGGGGTAGGGAGCGCCTCTACCGCCCCCGCGTGCCACCATGGCAAGGGGCAGGGAGCGCTACACCCTCCCCCCCGTGCCAGCATGCCAAGGGGCAGGGAGGGCCTCACCCAACCCCGCGTGCCACCATGGCAAGGGGCAGGGAGGGCCTCACCAGCCCCCGCGTGCCACATGCCAAGGGGCAGGGATGGCCTTACCCAACCCCGCGTGCCACCATGGCAAGGGGCAGGGAGCGTCTCACCCGCCCCCGCGTGCCACCGTGGCAAGGGGCAGGGAGCGCCTCACCCGCCCCCGCGTGCCTTCACGGCAAGGGGCAGGGAGCGCCTCACCCGCCCTCGCGTGCCTTCACGGCAAGGGGCAGGGAAGCGCTCACCCGCCCCCGCGTGCCTTCACGGCAAGGGGCAGGGAGCACCTCACCCGCCCCCGCGTGCCTTCACGGCAAGGGGCAGGGAGCGCCTCACCCGCCCCTGCATGCCACCACGTCAAGGGGCAGGGAGAGCCTCACCCGCCCCCACGTGCCTTCACGGCAAGGGGCAGGGAGCGCCACACCGACCCCCACATGCCACCACGTCAAGGGGCAAGGAGCGCCTCACCCGCCCCCGCGTTCCTTCACGGCACGGGGCAGGGAACGCCTCACCCGCTCCCGCATGCCACCATGGCAAGGGGCAGGGAGGGTCTCACCCGCTCCCGCGTGCCACCACGGCAAGGAGCAGGGAGCGCCTGAACCACCAGCGTTTGCCACCATGCCAAGGGGCAAGGAGGGCCTCACCCGCCCCCGCGTGCCACTACGGCAAAGGGCAGGGAGTGCCTCACCCACCCCTGCTTGTCACCATGGCAAAGGGCAAGGAGGGCCTCACCCATCCCCGCGTCCTTTCACGGCAAGGGGCAGGGAGCACCTCACTCGCCCCCACGTGCTTTATCGGCAAGGGGCAGGGGAGCGCCTCACCCGCCCCCGCATATCTTCACAGCAAGGGGCAAGGGAGCGCCCACCCAACCCCGTGTGCCACCATTACATGGCAAGGGACAGGGAGCGCCTCACCCGCCCCTGCGTGGCCTTCACGGCAAGGGGCAGGCAGGGCCTCACCCGCCCTTCGCGTGCCTTCACGGCAAGGGGCAGGGAGCACCTCACCCGCCACTGCGTTCCTTCACGGCAAAGGGCAGGGAGCGCCTCACCCGTCCCTGCGTGCCACCATGGCAAGGGGCAGGGAGCGCTTCACCTACCCCCGCATGCCTTCACGGCAAGGGGCAGGGAGCGCCTCATCCGCCCCCGCGTGCCACCATGCCAAGGGGCAGGGAGCGCCTCACCCGCCCCCGCGTGCCACCACGGTAAGAGGCAGGGAACGCTTCACCCGCCCCCGCGTGCCAACATGGCAAGGGGCAGGGAGCGCCACTCCCTCCCCCGCGTGCCACCATGGCAAGGGGCAGGGAACGCCTCACCCGCCCCCGCGTGCCTTCACGGCAAGGGGCAGAGAGCGCCTCACCCGCCCCCGTGTGCCACCATGCCAAGGGGCAGGGAGGGCCTCATCAACCCCCGCGTGCCACCATGGCAAGCGGTAGGGAGGGCTTCACCCACCCCTTCGTGCCACCATGGCAAGGGCAGGGAGCGCCTCACCCGCCCCCGCGTGCCACCGTGGCAAGTGGCAAGGGGCAGGGAGCGCCTCACGTGCCCCTACGTGCCTTCACGGCTAGGGGCAGGGAGAGCCTCACCCGCCCCTGCGTGCCACCACGGCAAGGGGCAGGGAACGCCTCACCCGGCCCCGCGTGCCATCAAAGCAAGAGGCAGGGAGCGCTTCACCCGTTCCCGCGTGCCATCACGGCAAGGGGCAGGGACAACCTCACCCGCCCCGCGTGCCTTCACGGCAAGGGGCAGGGAGCGCCTCACCCGCCCTTGCGTGCCACCATGCCAAAGGACAGGGAGGGCCTCATCAACCCCCGCGTGCCACCATGGCAAGGGGTAGTGAGGGCTTCACCCACCCCTTCGTGCCACCATGGCAAGGGGCAGGGAGGACCTCACCCGCCCTCGAGTGCCACCGTGGCAAGGGGCAGGGAGCGCCTCACGCCTTCACGGCTAAGGGCAGGGAGAGCCTCGCCAGACCCCGCGTGCCACCATGCCAAGGGGCAGGGAGCGCCTCACCCGCCAACGCGTGCCTTCACGGCAAAGGGCAGGGAGCACCTCACCTGCCCCGCGTGCCACCATGCCAAGGGGCAGGGAGCGCCTCACCCACCTCGCGTGCCTGCACTGCAAGGTGCAGGGAGCGCCTCACCCGCCTCCGTGTGCCTTCACGGCACGGGGCAGGGAACGCCTCACCCGCCCCCGCGTGCCACCATGGCAAGGGGCAGGTTGGTCTCACCCGCCCTAGCGTGCCACCACGGCAACGGGCAGGGAGCACCTCACCCACCCCCGCTTGCCACCATGCCAAGGGGCAAGGAGGGCCTCACCCGCCCCGCGTGCCACCACGGCAAGGGGCAGGGAGCGCCTCACCCACCCCCGAGTGCCACCATGGCAAGAGGCAAGGTGGGCCTCACCAGCCCCCGCGTGCCACCATGGCAAGGGGCAGGGAGTTCCTCACTCACCCCTGCGTGTTCACCATGGCAAGGGGCAAGGAGGGTCTCACCCGCCTCCGCGTGCCACCACGGCAAGGGGCAGGGAGCGCCTCACCCACCCCCGCGTGCCACCATGCCAAGGGGCAGGGAGTGTCTCACCCTCCTCCGCGTGCCACCATGGCAAGGGGCACGGAGCGCCTCACCTACCCCCGCTTGCCACCATGCCTAGGGGTAGGGAGCGCCTCTACCGCCCCTGCGTGCCACCATGGCAAGGGGCAGGGAGCGCTACCCCCCACTCCCTTGCCAGCATGCCAAGGGGCAGGGAGGGCCTCACCCAGCCCCGCGTGCCACCATGGCAAGGAGCAGGGAGGGCCTCACCAGCCCCCGCGTGCCACCATGCCAAGGGGCAGGGATGGCCTTACCCAACCCCACGTGTCACCATGGCAAGGGGCAGGGAGCGCCTCACCCGCCCCCGCGGGCCACCGTGGCAAGGGGCAGGGAGCGCCTCACCCATCCCCGCATGCTTTCACGGCAAGAGGCAGGGAGCGCATCACCCGCCCCCGCGTGCCTTCACAGGCAAGGGGCAGGGAGCGCCTCAACCGCCTCCGCGTGCCTTCACGGCAAGGGGCAGGGAGCGCCTCACCCGCCTCCGCATGCCACCATGGCAAGGGGCAAGGAGCGCCTCACCGACCCCCACATGCCACCATGTTAAGGGGCAGGGAGCGCCTCACCCGCCCCCGCGTGCCTTCACGGCATAGGGCAGGGAACGCTCACCCGCTCCCGCATGCACCATGGCAAGGGGCAGGGAGGGTCTCACCCGCTCCCACGTGCCACCACGGCAAGGGGCAGGGAGCGCCTGAACCACCCGCGTTTGCCACCATGCCAAAGGGCAAGGAGGGCCTCACCCGCCCCGCGTGCCACTACGGCAAGGGGCAGGGAGCGCCTCACCCACCCCTGCGTGCCACCATGGCAAGGTGCAAGGAGGGCCTCACCCACCCCCGCGTCCTTTCAAGGCAAGGGGCAGGGAGCGCCTCACTCGCCCCACGTGCTTTCACGGCAAGGGGGCAGGGAGCGCCTCACCCAGCTCCGCGTGCCACCATGGCAAGGGGCAGAGAGTGCCTCACCCGCCACCCGCATGCCTTCACGGCAAGGGGCAAGGAGCGCGTCACCCAACCCCGCGTGCCACCATTACATGGCAAGGGGCAGGGAGCGCCTCACCCGCCCCCGCGTGCCTTCACGGCATGGGCCAGAAAGGGCCTCACCCGCCCTCCGGTGCCTTCACGGCACGTGCCCGCGTGCCACCATTACCCCGCGTGCCACCATTACATGGCAAGGGGCAGGGAGCGCCTCACGTTCCCCCGCATGCCTTCACAGTAAGGGGAAGGGAGTGCCTCACCCGCCCCGCGTGCCACCATGGCAAGTGGCAAGGAGGGCCTCATCCGCCCTCGCGTGCCACCATGGGAAGGGACAGAGAGCACCTCACCTGCCCCCGCGTGCCATCATGGCAAGGGGCAGGGAGCGCCTCACCCGCCCCAGCGTGCCTTCATGGCACGGGGCAAAGAGGGCCTCACCCGCCCACGCGTGCCTTCACGACAAGGCACCCACCCCCCCGTGCCACCATTGCAAGGGGCAGGGAGCGCCTCACCGTCCCCGCGTACCTTCACGGCAGGGGCAGGGAGCGCCTCACCTGCCCCCGTGTGCCACCACGGCAAGGGGCAGGGAGGGCCTCACCCGCCCCCGCGTGCCACCACGGCAAGGGGCAGGGAGCACCTCACCCGCCCCCGCGTGCCTTCAAGGCACGGGGCAATGAGCACCTCACCCGCCCCCGCGTGCCTTCACAGCAAGGGGCAGGGAGCACCTCACCCGCCCCCGCGTGCCTTCACAGCAAGGGGCAGGGAGCACCTCACCGCCCCCGCGTGCCTTCACAGCAAGGGGCAGGGAGCACCCACTCGCCCCCGCGTGCCTTAAAGGCACAGGGCAGGGAGCACCTCACCCGCCCCCGCGTGCCTTCACAGCAAGGGGCAGGGAAGACCTCACTCGCCCCCGCGTGCCTTCAAGGCACGGGGCAGGGAGCACCTCACCCGCCCCCGCGTGCCTTCACGGCAAGGGGCAGTTAGCGCCTCACCCACCTCCGCGTGCCACCATTGCAAGGGGCAGGAAGGGTCTCACCCACCCCTGTGTGCCACCACGGCAAGGCGCAGGGAGCACCTAACACGCCCCCGCGTGCCACCATTGTAAGGGGCAGGGAACGCCTCAACCCGCCCCCGCGGCCTTCACCGGCAATGGGCAGGGAGCGCCCTCAGCCGCTCCCGCGTGCCACCACGGCAAGGGGCAGGGAGGCCTCACCCAACCCCGCTTACCACCTCGGCAAGGGGCAGGGAGCGCCTCACCCGCCCTCGCGTGCCACCACGGCAAGGGGCAGGGAGGGCCTCACCACCCCCCGCGTGCTTTTCACGGCACGGGTCAGGGAGGGCCTCCCAAAAAACCAATAGGTTGGAGTTATGAAGATTTGGAACCCAAAAGGAGTCTTTACTCCTTCTGCTCTAACTATCAATTCTTATTTACATGCACCCTCAAAATAGTACGTACATGTTGGAGTTAAGAAGTGCAGGTTGGAGTTTAAGAAGAAGGGAAACCCTAAACCATACCATTAGGGAAAAGAACTCAAAAAATATCAAAATCATCTCTGGCCGTCCTCCAGGCCACTGCCTCCCCACTGGCCGCCACCGCCCAGCCAGCCCCCCTGCAGCGCCGTCTGCGGGGCGGCGCAGTTGTGGAGGACGTCATGAAGGCCTAAAGAGTGAGTTTGACCTCCGAAAACTTTGAGTTTGGGGTCTTCATTAAGGGGAACATGGACCTGCTCAAAATGGATTTGTCGCCAGAGAACTCTTGAGTGAGGAGTCTGAGGGGGCCTGATATCATTATATCAATGAAAAATAAATAATTTGGAGTGTAGTGTACTTTATACTAATTAATTTTTTTATTGCTATTATTATTATTATTACTATTATACTAATAACCCTTAGTGTGCACTTAAGTTGATCAATTGAGTGGTGACGAGTCACAATGAGGGGGAGGTGAAATGTAAGCATAACATCTGTGGGGAGTTGAGGGATAAGCATGAAAAAAAATTTCTACTATATTTCAATTGACATAAGTGATTTAGTAAAACATATTAATTTGTACTAAAAAGTGCTTTACATAAATTTTTGCACTTATGCAGGGAAAAAAATCACGAAATTGGTTTGCGGAGGTGCAGACTTGCGGTTGCGGTAATGTAAACTTCATGAAATTTGCGGACTTGCGGTTGCGGTAATGTAAACTTCATGAAATTTGCGAACTTGCGGTTGCGGAAAGTAACCTTTACGTAGAAAAAAAATTAGAGAAAAAAAGAATGGAGCTGCGGCGGTAGAAGAAGAAAAAGAATAGGGCAGAATAGGAGGGATAAAGGGTAAATTGGTTGTAAAGAGGTTGGTTTTAGGTCTTAGGCGATAGGTAAGGTAGGTACCGTAGATAACACTATAGTAGCCACGGTGCACTAATGTCGCCAGGCGCCATATAGTACGAATTATGCATTACTACTGAATGTTGTGTGCCACTGAAGATAATACACAGTCGTTATATCATGACTGTATAATCTACCCTGTTTCAGTGTTGATTTTGCTTTGTATTGGAAGTATATGCGGTTTTTCATTTCCCTACTCGTTTTTTTTCTTCGGGGGACGACGACAGCGGTAGGACACTCAGAACATAAACACTAGCTGGCGATCTTAGTGTAGCTCGCCCCGCGGTTCATATTTTTGTAATTTGTTATTTATAGCCAATATGACACAGACAGACACAAAGACACAGACTCTCCAGATAGCCCGTCTAACTTCTGAAATCAGGAGTAGAAATGTANAGACTCTGGCTGCAGTGCTGTAGTTTGGGGGTATCCAGCTTCATTCCTGTGAATACATGAGTGAGCCAAGGGTGCGTCCTTGCACCATCACTTTCAACATTGTATGACTGGTATTGGGCAAAGCTGTAGATCAAAGTGATTTTAGAGCATCCCTCGGCAACACCAAGATCCCTGATTTGTTTTGCCGATGAATGCAGTAATTTTTGACTGAGTCGCGGAGGTCCTGGTGATGGCTCTCGAGGCGCTGCACGAGGAGACAAAGCCTTTGGGATTTGAGGGTCTCCTGGCTCAAGACCAAGGTCCAGGTGTTTGGAAGCTTACTAGATGAAACAGTACAGTCTGTTCATGCGTGCGGCGAGGACATTGAGATCTTGAAAAGTTTTACATACCTTAGTAGCGCAGTCCATAATGATGGCGGGTCACGTCAAAAGTTTACGGCGGATTGGCATAGCCCACGGTGTTATGGACCGCTCAGCGAAGAGTATTGACTTGTCGGTACCTGTGCAGGAGGATAAAATCAGGATCTTCAAGTGCTTGAAATCCCTGTCTACTCTATGGTTGTGCAACATGACATAAATAGCGACTTGATGAGGCGAATCGATGCCTTTGGTAATAAGAGTGTCTTCGCAGAATCAGGGGTATCGCTGGGATGATTACGTGTCAAATCAGTGATTGCACCGTGAGACTGAATCGAGGCCTTGCGTGCATAGTTCGGCAGCGCCAACTTCGGCTATATGGGCATGTGGCACGCTACCCTGAAAACGATCCTTCCCATCGGGTTGTATCTGTAAGGAGAACAATCCGGGTGGAGGAGGCAAGAGGGCGCCCACAAGGCTCGTGACTGGGGCAAGTTGATGTTTCCTGTCGAGAGTTGCTTGGTATGGGAAGGGAGCCTGCATGGGGACACGCGCGAGGTGACCCCCGGGAGTGTGATCGTAGGGTGGGCGAGGCAACGCGCCCCCCGGCTGTATGCCCCCAATGATGACTGACAGCAATCCACCCCCTCTTCAAGCTGCCTTGGTCCGCCTTCTTAGCCCTGAGAATATAGATGCCGTGAAATCAAGACTGCTGTTCGAGGTCACGCAAGCAGGCTGTCTTGGATACCTCAGAAGGCAGCAGCCCAGATGAGAAAGAGGAGGCTTTTTTCAAAGTGAGACATGAATTTAATCGAGATCTACTGCATATTCAGTTCAATTGTGACAGTTCATTACTCCAAGTCATTATATTAACAATATTGAGTGTCATGCTGAAAATTATTCGTAATATTTATGATTTAAGTGCAATAATATATTTTAAAAATCGAAGCATTTTTTTTATAAGTAACACTATAATGTTTTTCTCTGACTTCGATTACTTAATTTTTATTTATCTATATATTACAATGTATATATTATTTCCATGCTTTGATGATCCCGGGAAACCCACTGCTACAGAGGGCACCAACTCTACCCCCCTCTCCAACAAATATGGGAAAAAGAGCTTGAGAGCGGTTTTCAGAGAAGCAGGGAAAATAAGCTGCTGGAGAAAGCCCATTTTCCCCCGCTCTTTCCCATAAACCCGGGTTTAATGTGTTTTTTTAAGTAAAAACACGGTCATACCCAGTTTTGCAGCTTTTGGAGGGGGACTGTTTCCCCCCCAGGGGGCCGGACATCAAAAGGGCCAAAGGGGAAACGGGTTATTGACCCCCGAAAATTTTTGGGAGAGATTGGTTTTTTCCATGAAGGGGAAATTACCTGTCAAGTTTTAAAACTTTTCACCAAGGAATTTTTAATAAGGGAAAATTTTGGGGTTTAAGGGCCCCAAATTTCTTATACCCAGACCCCCCTGAAAAAGCGCGGGAAGACCCCAATGACTCACGTTGCACTGGGGGCCCAAACCCCCTTCTTGAGATAAAACTTTTGGCTGCAAGAAATCCCCTGTCGGAACTCACGTCGGCTTTTCCACCCAGGACCCCCGAAGCGCTAGGGGGGCATCGCACCCAAGCGCTTTTCAGGGCCCAAGGGGGCGGGGGAGGGGCCTAAACTCACCCCTCCCGTGCCCCATGGAAAGGGGAAAGGAGGGCTTCCCCCCGCCCCGCGTCCCAACCACGGAAAGGGGGTGGGAGCCCCCTCACCCACCCCCCCGGGGGGGTGCCCAACCCCCCCCCATGGCAAGGGGGGGAAAACGCCTCACCAAAACCCCGTTGCCCCCCAGGGCCTAGGGGTGGGAGGGGCCTCTCCCCGCCCCCGCGTGCCACCATGGCAAGGGGCAGGGAGCGCTAAAAAACCTCCCCCCCTTTGCCAGCATCCCAAGGGCCCAGGGAGGGCCTCCCCCAAAAACCCCCGCGTGCCACCATGGAAAGGGGGGCGGGGGGGGCCTCACCAGCCCCCGCGTGCCCCCAACCCAAGGGGGCCCGGGATGGCCTTCCCCAACCCCGGGGGCCCACCAGGGCAAGGGGCAGGGAGCTCTCCCCCCCCCCGCGTGCCAAACCGGGGGAAAAGGGGCGGGGAGCGCCTAAAACCCGCCCCCGCGTGCCTTCACGGAAAGGGGAAAGGGACCCGCGCCCCACCCCCCCGCGTGCTTAAACGGCAAGGGGCAGGGAGCGCCTCACCCCCCCCCGCCGTCCCTTTCACGGAAAGGGGCGGGGGAGCACCTCACCCCCCCCCCCCGTTCCCTTTTCAGGGCAAGGGGCGGGAGCGCCTCACCCGCCCCTGAAATCCCCACCCACGTCAAAAAGGGGGGGAAAAGGCCCCCACCCCCCCCCACGTGCCTTCACGGCAAGGGGCAGGGAGCGCCACACCCGCCCCCCCACTTCCCCCCCCCACGTAAAGGGGGCCCGGGGAAGGCCCCCCGCCCCCGTTTTTCCCTTTTTTCCCACGGCAGGGGGCCGGGGAAAAACGCCCACCCCCCCCGCAGCCCCCAATGGCAAGGGGGCAGGGAGGGTCTCCCCCGCTCCCGCTGCCCCCCCCCGGAAAAGGGGAAGGGGGGCCGCCGGGAACCACCAGCGTTTTGCCACCATGCCAAGGGGAAAGGGGAGGGCCTAAACCCCCCCCCGCGTGCCACTACGGAAAAAGGGCAGGGAGGCCCTCACCCACCCCTGCTTTTTCACCATGGAAAAGGGCAAGGAGGGCCTAAACCCCATCCCCCGCGCCCTTTTCACGGCAAGGGGCGGGGAGAAACCTCACCGCCCCCACGTGCTTTATCGGCAAGGGGCGGGAGCCCTCAACCCCCCCGCATATTTCCCCAGAAAGGGGAAAGGGAGCGCCCCCCCCAACCCCGTTGCCACCTTTACATGGAAAGGGGACGGGGAAACGCCTAAAACCCCCCCCTGGGGCCCTTCACGGCAAGGGGCAGGCAGGGCCCCACCCCCCCTTTCCGTGCCTTCCGGCAAGGGGCGGGGAGCACCTCCCCCGCCACTGGCCCCCTTTCAGGGCCCAAAGGGCGGGAGCCCCCTCCCCGGGCCCTGGTGCCCCCAATGGCAAGGGGCAGGGAGCCTTCACCTCCCCCCCGCATCCCTTCACGGCAAGGGGCAGGGAGCGCCTAAATCCGCCCCCCCCGTCCACCATAAAAAAAGGGGGCCCGGGAGCCCTAAACCCCCCCCCGCGTCCCAAACCAGGGTTTAAGGGGGGGGGAAAACGCTTCCCCCCGCCCCCGCGTGCCAACATGGCAAGGGGGGGGAAAGCGCCACTCCCTCCCCCGCGTGCCCCCATGGCAAGGGGCAGGGAACCCCTTAACCCCCCCCCGCGTGCCCAGGGCCCGGGGGCCAGAGAGCCCCCTTCCCCCCCCCCCCGTTTTTGCCACCATGCCAAGGGGCAGGGAGGCCCCCTCATAAAACCCCCGCCGTGCCCCATGGCAAGGGGGTAGGGGGGGTTTAAAACCCACCCCTTCGTGCCCCCCTTTGGCAAGGGGCGGGGGAGCCCTCACCCCCCCCCGCGTCCCAAACCCGTGGAAAAGGGGCAAGGGGCGGGGAAAGGCCCCCAACCGGTGCCCCTCTTTGCCTTCACGGCTGGGGGGAGGGAGACCCCTCACCCCCCCCCTGCGGCCACCAGGGCAAAGGGGCGGGGGAACCCCCAAACCCGGCCCCGCGTGCCACCCAAAGCAAGGGGGCCAGGGACCGCTTCACCCCGTTCCCCCCGCGTGCCATCACGGAAAGGGGGGGCTTTTTTTGGACAACCTAAACCCGCCCCGCGTGCCTTCACAAAAAGGGGAAAGGGGGGCGGCCTCACCCGCCCTTGCGTGCCCCCCATCCCAAAAGGACAGGGGGGGCCCTCACAACCCCCGCGTGCCACCATGGCAAGGGGTAGTGAGGGCTTCACCCACCCCTTCGGCCACCATGGAAAGGGGGCGGGGAGGCCCCTCCCCCGCCCTCGAGTCCCAAACCGGGGCCCAAGGGGAAAGGGAGCCCTCACCCCTTTCAGGGCCTAAGGGGCGGGGAGAGCCTCCCCCCGACCCCCGCTTTGCCCCCCAAATCCCAAGGGGGGGAAAGGGGAGCGCCTAACCCCCCCCAACGCGTGCCTTCCCCGGAAAAGGGGGCAGGGAGCACCTCACCTGCCCCCCGGGTGCCACCATGCCAAGGGGCGGGGAGCGCCTCCCCCAACCTGCTTTGCCTCCCAAGAAAGGGGTGCAGGGAGCCCCTAAACCCCGGCCCCCGTGTGCCTTCACGGCACGGGGCAGGGAAGCCTCACCCCCCCCCCGGGGTAAAAACCAGGGGAAAGGGGGGGCCCGGGTTGGGCCCTCACCCGCCCAAAGCGTCCCAAAACCAGGGCCCAAGGGGGCGGGGAAGCACCTCCCCCCAACCCCCGCTTCCCACCTCCCCAAGGGGAAAGGGGGCCCCTTTAAACCCGCCCCCCGTGCCACCACGGGAAAGGGGGCCAGGGAGCGCCTCCCCCACCCCCCCGATGCCACCAAGGGGCCCCCCAAAGGCAAGTGGGGCCTCCCCACCCCCCGCGTCCCAACCATGGAAAGGGAGGGATTCCTCATTTAAAACCCCTGCTTTTAAAGGAAAGGGGGCAAGGAGGGTCTCACCCGCCCCCGGGGTGCCCCCAAAGGCAAGGGGCAGGGAGGCCCACCCACCCCCGCGTGCCCCCATCCCAAAGGGGGCAGGGAGGGGTCCAAACCCCCCCCGGGGCCCCCATGGAAAGGGGGCACGGAGCGCCTCCCCTACCCCCGTTTGCCCCCTTTGCATGGGGGTAGGGAGGCCCCCTCTCCCGGGCCCCTGCGTCCCAACCAGGCAAGGGGCGGGGGGAGCGCCCCCCCCCAAACCCCCCTTTCCAGCATCCCAAAGGGGGCAGGGGGGGGCCTCCCCCAAAACCCCGGGTTGCCCCCAAATGGAAAGGAAGCAGGGAGGGCCTAAACCAGCCCCCGCTTTCCCCCCACCATCCCCAAGGGGGAGGGATGGCCTTACCCAACCCCCACGTGTCACCAGGGCAAGGGCAGGGATCGCCTCCCCCCGGCCCCCGCGGGCCACCTTTGGCCCAAGGGGCAGGAGCGCCTACCCATCCCCGCATGTTTTCACGGAAAAGGGGCCCAGGGAGCGAATCAACCCCCCCCCCGGGTGCCTTCACGGGGGGCCCAAGGGAGCCCCCCTCAACCCCCTTTCCGGGGTCCCTTTCAGGGCCCAAGGGGAAAGGGACCCGCCTCCCCGCCTCCGCATGCCACCAGGGAAAGGGGGAAAGGGAAAGCGCCCAAACCGACCCCCACATGCCACCATTTTTTAAGGGGCAGGGAGGCCCTCCCCCCGCCCCCGCTTTGCCTTCAACGGCATGGGGGCAGGGAACGCCCCCCCCGTTTCCCCATGCCCCCCATGGAAAGGGGGAAGGGGGGTCCTCCCCCGCTCCCACTTTGCCACCACGGAAAAGGGAAAGGGCGGGGAACCACCCGCGTTTGCCACCAATGCCAAAGGGCAAGGAGGGCCTCACCCGCCCCCGCGTGCCACTACGGCAAGGGGCAGGGAGCGCCTCACCCACCCCTGCGTGCCACCATGGCAAGGTGCAAGGAGGGCCTCACCCACCCCCGCGTCCTTTCAAGGCAAGGGGCAGGGAGCGCCTCACTCGCCCCCACGTGCTTTCACGGCAAGGGGCAGGGAGCGCCTCACCCAGCTCCGCGTGCCACCATGGCAAGGGGCAGAGAGTGCCTCACCCGCCACCGCATGCCTTCACGGCAAGGGGCAAGGAGCGCGTCACCCAACCCCGCGTGCCCACCATTACATGGCAAGGGGCAGGGAGCGCCTCACCCGCCCCCGCGTGCCTTCACGGCATGGGGCCAGAAAGGGCCTCACCCGCCCTCCGCGTGCCTTCACGGCCGTGCCCGGGGTGGCCACCATTACCCCGCGTGCCACCATTACATGGCAAGGGGCAGGGAGCGCCTCACGTTCCCCCGCATGCCTTCACAGTAAGGGGGAAGGGAGTGCCTCACCCGCCCCGCGTGCCACCATGGCAAGTGGCAAGGAGGGGCTCATCCGCCCTCGCGTGCCACCATGGGAAGGGACAGAGAGCACCTCACCTGCCCCCGCGTGCCATCATGGCAAGGGGCAGGGAGCGCCTCACCCGCCCCAGCGTGCCTTCATGGCACGGGGCAAAGAGGGCCTCACCCGCCCACGCGTGCCTTCACGACAAGGCACCCACCCCCCCGTGCCACCATTGCAAGGGGCAGGGAGCGCCTCACCCGTCCCCGCGTACCTTCACGGCAAGGGGCAGGGAGCGCCTCACCTGCCCCCGCGTGCCACCACGGCAAGGGGCAGGGAGGGCCTCACCCGCCCCCGCGTGCCACCACGGCAAGGGGCAGGGAGCACCTCACCCGCCCCCGCGTGCCTTCAAGGCACGGGGCAATGAGCACCTCACCCGCCCCCGCGTGCCTTCACAGCAAGGGGCAGGGAGCACCTCACCCGCCCCCGCGTGCCTTCACAGCAAGGGGCAGGGAGCACCTCACCCGCCCCCGCGTGCCTTCACAGCAAGGGGCAGGGAGCACCTCACTCGCCCCCGCGTGCCTTAAAGGCACAGGGCAGGGAGCACCTCACCCGCCCCCGCGTGCCTTCACAGCAAGGGGCAGGGAGCACCTCACTCGCCCCCGCGTGCCTTCAAGGCACGGGGCAGGGAGCACCTCACCCGCCCCCGCGTGCCTTTACGGCAAGGGGCAGTTAGCGCCTCACCCACCTCCGCGTGCCACCATTGCAAGGGGCAGGAAGGGTCTCACCCACCCCTGTGTGCCACCACGGCAAGGCGCAGGGAGCACCTAACCCGCCCCAGCGTGCCACCATTGTAAGGGGCAGGGAACGCCTCACCCGCCCCCGCGTGCCTTCACGGCAATGGGCAGGGAGCGCCTCAGCCGCTCCCGCGTGCCACCACGGCAAGGGGCAGGGAGCGCCTCACCCAACCCCGCTTACCACCTCGGCAAGGGGCAGGGAGCGCCTCACCCGCCCTCGCGTGCCACCACGGCAAGGGGCAGGGAGGGCCTCACCAGCCCCCGCGTGCTTTCACGGCACGGGTCAGGGAGGGCCTCACCACAACCAATAGGTTGGAGTTATGAAGATTGGAACCCATAAGGGGGTCTTTACTCATTCTGCTCTAACTATCACATTCTTATTTACATGCACCCTCAAAATAGTACGTACATGTTGGAGTTAAGAAGTGCAGGTTGGAGTTAAGAAGAATGGAACCTCAACCATACCATTAGGGTAAAGAACATCAAAATAATATCAAAATCATCTCTGGCCGTCCTCCAGGCCACTGCCTCCCCACTGGCCGCCACCGCCCAGCCAGCCACCCTGCAGCGCCGTCTGCAGGGCGGCGCAGTTGTGGAGGACGTCATGAAGGCCTAAAGAGTGAGTTTGACCTCCGACAACTTTGAGATTGGTCTTCATTAAGGGGAACATGGACCTGCTCAAAATGGATTTGTCACCAGAGAACTCTTGAGTGAGGAGTCTGAGGGGGCCTGATATCATTATATCAATGAAAAATAA
Source organism: Chionoecetes opilio (assembly GCA_016584305.1). Lineage (NCBI taxonomy): Eukaryota > Metazoa > Arthropoda > Malacostraca > Decapoda > Majidae > Chionoecetes > Chionoecetes opilio. The sequence continues at coordinate 70,675 of JACEEZ010015036.1, forward strand.
ATAATTTGGAGTGTAGTGTACTTATACTAATTACTATTATTATTGCTATTATTATTATTATTATTACTATTATACTAATAACCCTTAGTGTGCACTTAAGTTGATCAATTGAGTGGTGACGAGTCACAATGAGGGGGAGGTGAAATGTAAGCTATAACATCTGTGGGGAGTTGAGGGATAAGCATGAAAAAATTACTACTATATTTCAATTGACATAAGTGATTTAGTAAAACATATTAATTTTGTACTAAAAAGTGCTTTACATAAATTTTTGCACTTTATGCAGGGAAAACATCACGAAATTGGTTTGCGGAGGTGCAGACTTGCGGTTGCGGTAATGTAAACTTCAAGAAATTTGCGGACTTGCGGTTGCGGTAATGTAAACTTCATGAAATTTGCGAACTTGCGGTTGCGGAAAGTAACCTTTACGTAGAAAAAAAATAGAGAATAAAAGAATGGAGCATGCGGTCGGTAGAAGAAGAAGAAGAATAGGACAGAATAGGAGGGATAAAGGGTAAATTGGTTGTAAAGAGGTTGGTTTTAGGTCTTTAGGCGATAGGTAAGGATAGGTACCGTAGATAACACTATAGTAGCCACGGTGCACTAATGTCGCCAGGCGCCATATAGTACGAATTATAGCATTACTACTGAATGTTGTGTGCCACTGAAGATAATACACAGTCGTTTATATCATGACTGTATAATCTACCCTGTTTCAGTGTTGATTTATGCTTTGTATCTGGAAGTATATGCGGTTTTTCATTTCCCTACTCGTTTTTTTTCTTCGGGGGACGACGACAGCGGTAGGACACTCAGAACATAAACACTAGCTGGCGATCTTAGTGTAGCTCGCCACGCGGTTCATATTTTTGTAATTTGTTCATTTATAGCCATAATATGACACAGACGAAGACACAAAATGACACAGACTCTCCAGATAGCCCCGTCTAACTTTCCTGAAATCATGGATGTAGAAATGTAAGTACTAACGTCACCAGACGTCTGTAAATAGAAAAAAACGTTGTCCTGGCGACTTTAGTGTTATCTATGGTAAGGGATAAGAACGGGATAGGAAAAGGATGGGGACGGGAGGAGGGAAGAAGAATAAGACATAATAGGAAGGGATAAGGGTAAGTGTTTAAAGGGATGGTTTTGGTCTTTAGGGGATAGGTAGGGATAGGAAAGGGATCTGTAAGGGATGGAAAGAGATGTGTGGGAATGAAATTATTAGGATGACTTGAATGGTTACACTCCTAAATATAAATTAAAACACTGGTGCTTGAATTAAACTCACAACTGAAAAAGATAATTAAATTAAGGGACAACTAGAGATTAACTAACTACCACTAAAAATATGTACCTGGTGGTAGTGGCTGTCCAACTAATGTCACCAAGCTAAACCTTATTATTGAGATCTCAATAAGCTAGGAGAACTGTAGTGGGTTAACAGACAGACCTCCTGCTAAAGCTTGTACTTATCTGGTGACGCCTTAGATGTTGATGATTGTAGACAATATGGCTGGCGAACGAAACCTTCTCGATGTTACAAGCAGATTCATGGACCGGGATATTTGGGTTTAGTAACCCATACTCTCCATGAATACTATTTACAATATTTACACGAAGGAACACACATAGGTGTCTCTAAATGTGTATAAGGAGCAAAGGGCGATGAATTTCGCTCTGGTTGGGACTAAAGAGAGCCAGTCAGCGTGTTCCCCTGGACGTCGCGTTTGTCCCGGACTACCATTTA
>JACEEZ010015037.1:0-101186 GCA_016584305.1 Chionoecetes opilio
TACTGCCAAATAGAATTTCAATACGCCAAAATTTTTTTGAGTCCACAATTTTTGAGTCCCAAATGTACTTATGTTTCTTAGTATAAGTACAGTCTGTGTATACCTACAGGCACTAGCTGTGCGTTACTGCATTGTGGTGCTTTATCTATGTAGTATAAGTACAGTCTGTGTAGTAACCTACAGGCACTAGCTATACGTTACTGCATGCCGTGGTGCTTTATCTATGTAGTATAAGTACAGTCTGTGTAGTAACCTACAGGGACTAGCTGTGCGTTACTGCATGCTGTGGTGCTTTATCTATGTAGTATAAGTACAGTCTGTGTAGTAACCTACAGGCACTAGCTATACGTTACTGCATGCTGTGGTGCTTTATCTATGTAGTATAAGTACAGTCTGTGTAGTAACCTACAGGGACTAGCTGTGCGTTACTGCATGCTGTGGTGCTTTATCTATGTAGTATAGTACAGTCTGTGTAGTAACCTACAGGCACTAGCTATACGTTACTGCATGCTGTGGTGCTTTATCTATGTAGTATAAGTACAGTCTGTGTAGTAACCTACAGGCACTAGCTATACGTTACTGCATGCTGTGGTGCTTTATCTATGTAGTATAAGTACAGTCTGTGTAGTAACCTACAGGCACTAGCTGTGCGTTACTGCATGCTGTGGTGCTTTATCTATGTAGTATAAGTACAGTCTGTGTAGTAACCTACAGGGACTAGCTGTGCGTTACTGCATGCTGTGGTGCTTTATCTATGTAGTATAAGTACAGTCTGTGTAGTAACCTACAGGGACTAGCTGTGCGTTACTGCATGCTGTGGTGCTTTATCTATGTAGTATAAGTACAGTCTGTGTAGTAACCTACAGGCACTAGCTGTGCTGTGTGCTTTATCTATGTAGGATGCTGTGTACAAATAGTTAAAAGACATGGTCTGTCTTTGGATCAATAATGTTTTTCCCTCTCTGCCCTTTGCTGGCACCACTCGGGTAAAGATCAGAACAAGTTTGCAGGAAGAAATATGTTACTTTTCTGGGGGTTTTCATAATACACCTTTGCACTACCAAATTACAACAACAGAACTTACAAATAAAACAAAGGAATTTCAAAATATAATAGATAAATTTTTTCTTTTAATTTGAAGTTCAGTTGTTTTAATATAAACTTCAGTTGTTTTTAATTTGAAGTTCAGTTGTTTTAATTTGAGATTCACTTGTTTTAATTTGAAGTTCAGTTGTTTTAATTTGAGAGTGAAAAGGTTGTTTTTCCTTACCTAAAATTAGTGCTTTTTCAGATATCTTTATTTTCCGGCAAGCCATTAGCTTTTCTTATTTCCCTCCCCCAATCCTGTGGGTCGCCGTGACCACTGACAACAATGTGTCTCCATCAGACAAAACACTAAAACTTGTCCAGGAATAATAGTCAGTGTCTCAGAAACCAGGGAAGTGACGGAAGGGTACCCAAACAAGTGTGCCCCGCCCCGCCCCGCATTGCCCAGCCACCGAGTGGTCCGCCCCGCCCCGCCCTGCCCGAGGATTATTACCCTAACCTAACCGAACCAAACCTAATAACGAGGGAGCTCTGCCCCCTCGACCCCCCCGGCGGGATTATTAAGCCAACGGAACCTTAACCTAGCCTCCTAAAGGGTGGGGGGCCTCTGGAAGGGAGGGTGTGTGTGTATGCGCTATTAGACAACTATATCATTTCTTTAATATGTACTACTACTATATAAGTTTTGAAGGTTACGCAGAAGTGGATTAATACTGTACAATATACTAAGCAAAATATAATAGAGAAAACGTAAGTAGTAACGGCGGGAGCGACCGCGCAGTTCTCGTCCATTATAACCAGGTTGAGTATAGGTTAGGGTTAGGTTTTGTCAAGTTACTTAGGTTTAGATAATCGAATCTTATGGTGCGCGATTGCCCGGCCGGCCGGCCAAATCCTGCGGAATATTATTTACCGCAAAAACAAACTTTTTGATACCATGACAGCGGTTTATGGAACTGTCGTCGATGGGAATTCTCACCGAAACACCAACCTAGAACACTCGCCGACATGGAAATGTTAACGTAAACTGGACATTGGCACCTAACTTAACCTAACTGATCAAGCTAACGATAGTATTTCATCCCTGAATGCAGAAGCGCGGGTAACACTTGATGAAATGTATATATTGGGTCCTGTAATATCAAGAATTGGAACACTCGACCACGGCGGGGAGAGTTCCGATCGGCGACAGTTCCAGGTACCATGACAGTCAATCTGAGTGGGATGTTTGCGGGGCGCGGCGGACCCAACAGAAAACAAACATTGATTTCCTCCATAAACAAACATTGATTTCCTCCATAAACAAACATTGATTTCCTCCATAAACAAACGTTGATTTCCTCCATAAACAAACATTGATTTCCTCCATAAACAAACATTGATTTCCTCCATAAACAAACATTGATTTCCTCCATAAACAAACATTGATTTCCTCCATAAACAAACACTGATTTCCTCCATAAACAAACATTGATTTCCTCCATAAACAAACATTGATTTCCTCCATAAGCAAACATTGATTTCCTCCATAAACAAACATTGATTTCCTCCATAAACAAACATTGATTTCCTACATAAACAAACATTGATTTCCTCCATAAACAAACATTGATTTCCTCCATAAACAAACATTGATTTCCTCCATAAACAAACGTTGATTTCCTCCATAAACAAACATTGATTTCCTCCATAAACAAACATTGATTTCCTACATAAACAAACATTGATTTCCTCCATAAACAAACATTGATTTCCTCCATAAACAAACATTGATTTCCTCCATAAACGAGTGCCAGATTCATTCAAAACTCGTCCAAATTACTCAGGAAGATAAAGTTACGTCCTCGAAATCAGTGGTGCCCTATAACGAATATTCGGTCAATTTCCAGATGAACTTCCTTTGGTGGACGAAATAATTTTTTTCTAGCGAGTTTTGATGTGTTTTGAATGGCTTGGTAATCTGCTAACCGTTTCTGTTGCAAATCACTTGTTTGTAAGTGATTACCAACAAAATGAGAAAAAAAAAAAAAATTGAACCAAACTGAACCTATACCTAACCTAACGTTTACCTAACTTAACCTAACCTAACCTAACCTAACCTTTACCTAACCTAACATCTACCTAACTTAACCTAACCTAACCTAACCTAAACCTTTACCTTACCTAACCTAACATTTACCTAACCTAACCTAACCTAACCTAACCTAACATTTACCTAACTTAACTTAACCTAACCTAACCTAAACCTAATCTAACCTTTACCTACCTAACCTAACATTTACCTAACCTAACCTAACATTTACCTTACCTAACCTAACCTAACCTAACCTAACCTAACCTAACCTAAACCTAACCTAACCTTTACCTAACTTTAAAAAAAAATGTGTAAAAAGTTTATTTGCGACAGAAACGGTCAGCAGATTAATTCAAACACATCAAAACTCACCAGAAAAAAATTGTTTCGTCCACCAAAGTGAATTCGGTGTTCATCTGGAATAATACCCAGAGGGCTGGGTATTATTATGGGGTTATAATGTGGGGTGCAGTCAGTTCGTACACAAGTTGTTTCGTACCCAGGGTTTGTTAGTTGTTTCGTACACCGATTTTGAGTTTTTTTGTACATACCTGGTGTCGTTTCGTAACTCTAGTAGTCAAGTTCAACTCTGAGCTGAGTGTACGAAACGACTATGGTTTCATATAGACTACGAAACAACTTTTTTGGTGTACGAATCTACTGGTGTACGAAACAACTTGTGTACGAACTGACAGCACCCCATTCATTTTATCCCCAAATGCGAACACATTTACAAAGTGTTTGGTTAGGTTAGGAGGTTGAAACGAGGGGATATGTTAAGGTTAGGTGTATCAAAGACCAGGTAGGAGGTTATAATAAGGCAGGTAGGAGGTTATAATAAGCCAGGTAGGAGGTTATAATAAGGCAGGTAGGAGGTTATAATAAGGCAGGTAGGAGGTTATAATAAGGCAGGTAGGAGGTTATAATAAGGCAGGTAGGAGGTTATAATAAGCCAGGTAGGAGGTTATAATAAGCCAGGTAGGAGGTTATAATAAGGCAGGTAGGAGGTTATAATAAGGCAGGTAGGAGGTTATAATAAGGCAGGTAGGAGGTTATAATAAGGCAGGTAGGAGGTTATAATAAGCCAGGTAGGAGGTTATAATAAGCCAGGTAGGAGGTTATAATAAGCCAGGTAGGAGGTTATAATAAGGCGGGTAGGAGGTTATAATAAGGCAGGTAGGAGGTTATAATAAGCCAGGTAGGAGGTCATAACGGTTTATGGAACTGTCGTCGATGGGAATTCTTGCCGAAACACCAACCTGGAACACTCGCCGACGTGGAAATGTTAACCTAACCTGGACATTGGCACCTAACTTAACCTAACCTGGACATTGGCACCTAACCTAACCTAACCTGGACATTGGCACCTAACCTAACCTAACCTAACCTGGACATTGGCACCTAACTTAACCTAACTGATCAAGCTAACGATAGTATTTCATCCCTGAATGCAGAAACACGGCTAACACTTAATTAAATGTATATATTGGCTCCTGTAATATCAAGAATTGGAACACTCGACCACGGCGGGGAGAATTCCTATCGGCGACAGTTCCAGGTACTCTCGTCTGCCGCATCTCCTCGCGTCCCCGTCGCCGAGAGTTCCAACTTTTCCCGTGGCCGAGTGTTCGTGCCAGACCGTGTACTATAAATGATCTCACAATTCTGTCCGTTTTATAAGGAATTCCATTATGCCGATAACTACCGTAGATAACACTATAGTCGCCAGTCACTTGCCACTGCACTAATGTCGCCAGGCACAATATATGACTAATTTTAGCATCACTACAGACTTTTATGTGCCACTGAAGACATGGAGTGTGAGGTACATAATATAAACTACTGTGCATGCCTCTTCAGTGGTGACAGTTCCAGGTACCGTTATAACGTGGGGATCAGGTTTATTCTTCCTGGTCACCACCCTATGCGGCAGCCGTCCCCATGCGGCCGCCGTATGATCCACATATATAGAGGGCAGTCGCGCGGAGCAAAACTATTGTTATACGTATATGTTTATTGTACGTTATGTTTAACATATATAACTATGTGTTAAACATAAGATATGTCATAAGTTACTAACCTAACCTCACTATAACCCCCTAAAAGTTACTAACCTAACCTCACTATAAGTTACTAACCTAACCTCACTATAAGTTACTAACCTAACCTCATTATAAGTTACTAACCTAACCTCACTATAACCCCTAAAAGTTAATAACCTAACCTCACTATAACCCCTAAAAGTTACTAACCTAACCTCACTATAACCCCTTACTAACTTTCTCTGTTGTCCTGTCACGGGGTGCAGTCAGTTCGTACACAAGTTGTTTCGTACACCAGTTGTTTCGTACACCAAAAAGTTGTTTCGTAGTCTATATGAAACCATAGTCGTTTCGTACACTCAGCTCAGAGTTGAACTTGACTACTAGAGTTACGAAACGACACCAGGTATGTACGAAAACTCAAAATCAGTGTACGAAACAACTAACAAAACCTGCGTACGAAACAACTTGTGTACGAACTGACTGCACCCCGTGACAGGATTGGAGTTTCGTACACAAGTTGTTTCGTACCCAGGGTTCGTTAGTTGTTTCGTACACCGATTTTGAGTTTTTTCGTACATACCTGGTGTCGTTTCGTAACTCTAGTAGTCAAGTTCAACTCGCTGAGTGTACGAAACGACTATGGTTTCATATAGACTACGAAACAACTTTTTTGGTGTACGAATCTACTGGTGTACGAAACAACTTGTGTACGAACTGACTACACCCTTTTCATATAGACTACGAAACAACTTTTTTGGTGTACGAAACAACTTGTGTACGAACTGACTATGGCTTCATATAGAATACGAAACAACTTTTTGGTGTACGAAACAACATGTGTACGAACTGACTATGGCTTCATATAGACTACGAAACAACTTTTTGGTGTACGAAACAACTTGTGTACGAACTGACTACACCCTTTTCATATAGACTGCGAACCAACTTTTTTGGTGTACGAAACAACTTGTGTACGAACTGACTATGGCTTCATATAGACTACGAAACAACTTTTTGGTGTACGAATCTACTGGTGTACGAAACAACTTGTGTACGAACTGACACTTTGCTAGCGTCGTCTGCATGCTTCCCGCGCTGTCCGACGTAAACACAACCCACCAAAACCTAATCTTTCCTTATTTTCCCTCCTTTCTCCTTACCTTAGGCCGTTGAAGAGCTGTTTAGACTTTTCCAAGAGGTGACAGAACTCATTGACAATTTTGCGTTCCTGTTCGTCCATTTCCGCCATGGTTAAATAAGGAAAAATGAAGGAAAACTGGTGGGAAATGACAGGTTGGCGTTCGCTCCTTCCCCTCCCTTCCCTTCCCGTCTCGGCTCTGAGGGGACCGTATAGGATCTGTTTCCCCTTTTTTACGGTTATTTACGGTTAATTGGTGCTATATATGCTATTATTAAATTCGTATTCGTATATTTTAATGATGGGATTAGTTAGAATTCGGAATTGTGTTAATTTAAGATGTTTTTCCCTTAATTTTTCCTTTTTTACGGTTATTTAGGGTTAATTGGTGCTATATATGCTATTATTAAATTCGTATTAATATATTTGTAGGATGAAATTAGTTAGAATTCGGGATTACGTTATTTTAGTGGGTTTTTTGAGCTTATAACCACTTGTGTAAAATAAAAATTTGTAGTTTTTAGATGCTTATTTTCCTTTTTTACGGTTATTTAAGGTTACTTGGTGCTATATATGCTACTATTAAATTTGTATTAATATATTTTAATGATGGAATTAGTTTGAATTCGGTATTACGTTATTTTAGTGGGTTTTTTGAGCTTATAACCACATGTGTAAAATAGAAATTGATAGTTTGTTGGTATATTTAGAAACATGATAGAGTAGTTAGAGTTAATTATATATAGATTTACATAGATAAAAAAAGATGATACATGTTTTTTGTTGTGTTGGAGCATGGTTGTTTCTTACCCAAATAACACCAAAACTATTGATCTACGGTAGACATGTGAATGGGATAGGAGGATATACGAGGTGGATGGGGGACTCCTTACTGTGCTAGGACTGTGTGGGAGTAATGAAGAGAGAAGGAAAATAGTAGAAATAACTACCGTAGATAACAGTGAAGTCGCCACCTGCAGTGAAGTCGCCAGGCGCCAAATATTACGAATTATAGCATTACTACTGATTTGTATGTGCCACTGGAGATGATACACAGTAGTTTATATCATGACTGTATAATCTACCCTGTTTCAGCGTTGTTTTATGCTTTGTATCTGCAAGTATAGACGGTTTCAAATTTCACTACGCGTTTTTTTTTTCGGGCGACGACGACGTACAGCGGTACGACACTCAGTAAATAAACACTAGATGGCGACTCTACTGTTGGTAGCCACTTTGTAGATATTTTTGTAATTTGTTCATTTATAGCCATACTATGACACAGATGAAGACACAAAATGACACAGACTCTCCAGATAGCCCCTTCTAACTTTCCTGAAATCATGGATGTAGAAATGTAAGTATTAACGCCACCACACGTCTGTAAACAGAAAAAAAAGTTGTCCTGGCGACTTTACTGTTATCTACGGTAGGGCGCCCTATTCACTAGGGTGCCTGTGGTAAGGCAAACTGTCCTCCCACCGCTATGATCAGTCGAGAATGCCGCCTTAGTGGCACCGCTAAAGGCGCTGAAAACTAAGGCATGGTCAGACCTAGTCTGACCATGCCTTAGTCGAGTCCAGTCTGGACTCGAAAGGCCTGGAGGGGTGGTCGTCGCACAGTAGTGGTTCCTGTTGCTGACTGGGCTGTAGGATCTATCATGGCTCGCAGGCTTGGACGGTGCTGGTAATGTCGGCATCGATACCTGGCCAGAAGACAGTTTGCTGTGCCCGGCGCTTCGTGGCTGCGACACCTCGGTGACTGTCGTGCAGCCAAGCAAGGGTGCGGCGGCGGTGGGCTGCAGGAACCACAATTCTCTGGCCATACAGGACCCGCTCCCCGTCTGCGTACAGGCAGTCACGGAATTTCCAGTAGGGGAGTAGAGAGTTGTGCAGGGTGTAGTACCGATTAGGAGGGAATCCTGACGTCACGCAGTCCCGTAGGCGGGTGTACGACGGGTCTGTCGCTGCTGCGGCTCGGAGTTCCTGAATCGTCCTATCGGCGTCTTGGTGTGGCGGATCGAGGTGTGAAGGGTCCTGATCCTGGTTGATGGGGTTAAGGGACACGACGCTCCTGAGGTGTGCTGCGTCTTCGGCGCACACCATCTCGTCCTCTGGCGTGGGGCGGCTAACTGGGGCTCGTGACAGGGCATCGGGGATGCAGAGCTGCTTTACAGCACGCCACACGGCCGTAAATAGGTAGGGCGAAACCTTCTCCTTGAGGCATTGGAGGCGAGGGTTCTCAACCGCGTCCAAGGTGTAGTGGTTGAGAATCGGGATCAGAGGTCGGTGGTCCGTCATCAACGTGAAGCTCTGTAGGCCTATCAAGTAAGGTCTGCACTTCGACATGGCCCAGGCGGCGGCGAGCAGCTCGAGTTCAATGGTGGCGTACCGGGTCTCGGCGTCAGCGAGTAATCTTGAGCCACACTGAACGAGACATGTGCGTCCCTGGCCATGGTCTTGCAGAAGGGCGTAACCAAGCCCGTAGAGGCGAGAGGCGTCACTTTGAAGAATAACTGGAAGTGCTGGGTCAAAGTGAGCGAAAATCGGCGGTCGAAGCAGCGCCGTCTTGACACGACTGAAGGCCTCGTCGTGATCAGGTGTCCAAGTAAACGTTCTTTTCGGGCTCATCAGGGGGCGGAGTGGCTGGGCGGCAGCGGCGATGGCTGGGGTGAACTCTGACAGCTGGTTCACCAGGCCCATGAATGAGCGGAGGTCAGTTAAGTTAGCGGGAGTCGCGAAGTCCCGGATGGCACTGACTCTGTCCTCATCCGCGGCCACACCCTCAGCTGAGAGGTTATACCCGCAGAAGCTCACACTAGGTGCGGCGACCACAAACTTGTCCTTGTTAAGTGTGATCCCGTACTTGCGACATCTAGTGAGCATCTTGTGAATACGTTGGAGGTGTGTGGGGAAGTCGTCGTCGAAGAGGAGAATGTCGGCAACCCCCTTAACGCAGTTATCTACACCCTGCAGGGCCAGGTCGCCGTGGAGACAGTAAGCGTCGCCGGTAGCCGAGAAACCCAATGGGACCTCTGCAGTGTTGAAAGCGGCCGTATGGTGTGATAAAGGTCGTCAGGTGTTGGTCGTCCTCGTGTAATTCCAACTGCCAATACCTGCACAAGGCGTCCGCTGTGGTGAAAAATCGCGCTGACGGGTTGACACTGCGGACAGCGGTGAATGGAGTTGGGGCAGGATGTGTTGGGCGGGCCACTTGAGAGTTGAGTTTCGTCAAGTCAACCGTGATTCTCACGCCTTTATCCTTAGCCACGACGACTAGCGGGTGGCACCACTCTGAAGGGTCGTCACCGGCAGGCTTGATGATTCCCTGACGTGTCATCAACTCAAGTTCCTCCTGAACTTGACGCTGGAAAGCGAAGGGAACCTGCCTCGGTGTGTGAATGGCGAATGGTACGGCTCCCTCCTTCACGTGAATCCTCACCACCGTGAATTCCTCCATGGGTTTCAGAGGAGACTGTTTGAGATCCGCCTTGGAGAGTAACACGTCCGAGAACTCGCGCAGAAAGTGCGCCCGTGCAGCTGACGGGGACGTGGTAGGAGGGAGAGTCATCTCAGCGCATCTGTTGACGTGCTTGACCTCCAATAGTACGTAGCTTCGGGAAGGCAGGTGAAATGATAGCCAGCTCCATGCAGTGGCCGTAGGACAGGAGGGGCGTTTGAATACCCTCGTGCACCTGTATCTTGGCGGTACAAGATTTCCCGTGGAGTCGTAAAGTAGCGTAAAAACATCCCACAGCAGGTGTCATTACTGACCCATCCGCTGTCAGCGTAGTAGTGGACGGTAGAGGCTGTAGGCTGCTGAGGGGGATGTGAAGCATTTGCAGGTGTCTCGTGCCGATGACAGTGACGTCGGCGCCTGTGTCTGGTAACATCTGGAGCCTTGAAGTGGACTCGCCGTGCACCAGGTGGACGCAGACCGGGGTGGGAGTCATGGCGCTGGAAGGTGAGACATCTGTTAGGCTACGACAGTTGCTGTATTTACGCCTTGGGGGGGTGATGCGCGACCAGCGTTTAAAGCGCCACCCTGGCCATCGTGGCTAGGCGTGTTGCGGCAGAACCTGTCGTAGTGGCCAATCCTGGTGCAGAGGCGGCATTGGGCTGTCTTGGCGGGACATTTGTCAGTCCCCGCCCAATGACCTTGACGGCCGCAGTTATAGCAAGACGCATTCCTGGCCGGACACTTCCCAGCAAACACAAAGACGGAGGGCCTCCGGAGGCCCTCCGTATGTCTTATCGGCAGCCCGACGGAAGTGTACGACGTAGGGCCGCTGGGAATTTGCTCAGAGGCTCACCGGCGGGCCGCTCCCAGCGGCCCGCCGTAGGGCATATGACCATTTGCCGCTGTTATAATAACTGATTGAGGAATATTTATGGTTATACTTTCTAAGTATATTGCAGATATATTAATGTTTTAAGGGGTGTTGCACAACCCATTAGCCGATTAATAGACTAATGGGCTGTTCAACACTTATAAAAACATTACTATATAATGCAATATGCTTAGAAAATTTAACCAGAAATATTCCTGTGTCCTTATCCAGTAATACGATGAAAAGGCGATTGCTAGGATCATAATTGCTACGGACATTGTTTATTTCATAAGTACAAAAACATTTTCGTTATTGAGTTTACATGCTGGTGTACGTGGAACACTGAACGGCGTGAACAGCCATGTAGAAGGATATAGGTTGCGGCGAACAACATAACAACATGCACCCACTCGTGCGTTTTCCAAGTAACTGATTATTTTCACTCAGACAGCGCCAGGCGCAGTCAAGGAATTCCTAAAAAAACGTGTCGTACTGCATTTATTTATATTATTCAGTCTATTTCGATATAATGAAGGAGCGAAAACATGTTATAACTAAGTTCTCATTATGTTATCGACTGGTTAAGGGTGACAATTTAGGCCTTTTGTGGGTTTTTAACCCTTTGTAATGGCTATCGTACGTCTGGCAGTTTAGTGCATTGATAGCTGGGAAAAGATTTCAAATAATATTCTATTCTAAATCATGATATTATTCATATGTTAACTCCATCATCTACATATTCCATATTAGGTGTACCGTTGAGTATTGATATGTGTTGATAATATGCTGGAAGTTATTGAAATAAGGGAAAATATGACCTTGTGTTATCCCGTAATAATCTTCGCCGCGGTTAATCAAGTGTTATTTTTATATGATACTAGCTACACACACAGACTAACTGATAACCTCCATGTAAACTCCTTCCTATGTACGTATCTCATCTTTATTTCTATGTATCTCTGGGTGTTCCTGATTAAGCTGGAAATATTTGAAATAAACTGATATATGATAATTTCTATAAACTATTATAAAAACTTTTATAACAATTTTTAATAGCTTGAACAGGCCTAATAATAGTGATGGTACCGATATTGAGATACTATGCATATTACTGAGTTAATATATATAATATGAAATTAATATTTCCCACTTACAAATACGTACCAGCGGGCCTCCGGAGGATTGACGTCAAGTTGCCGCTGCTTGTCACTACTGATGTAATACTACATCAAGATAATCATATAACTGTTGTTTCAAAATGTTTACACATAGAAATATTCAATTCTTGAAATTCTGTACATTAATTTTCAACATAGTAAATTATCCCGTCTGAAAATACACCAGCGAGCCTCCGGAGGGCTGACGGAGGTAAATTTGCCGCCGGCGGCCGCCGTTCGCCGCTCTACGGCCTATTTCGGCCCGCCGGTGATGGTTAGCTGGGTTATGTCTGTGTCTATACTGCCCTGTAGTTGATGGGAGGGACTTATGTCTGTGTCTATACTGCCCTGTAGTTGATGGGAGGGACTTATGTCTGTGTCTATACTGCCCTGTAGTTGATAGGAGGGACTTATGTCTGTGTCTATACTGCCCTGTAGTTGATGGGAGGGACTTATGTCTGTGTCTATACTGCCCTGTAGTTGATAGGAGGGACTTATGTCTGTGTCTATACTGCCCTGTAGTTGATAGGAGGGAAATTATGTCTGTGTCTATACTGCCCTGTAGTTGATAGGAGGGACTTATGTCTGTGTCTATACTGCCCTGTAGTTGATGGGAGGGACTTATGTCTGTGTCTATACTGCCCTGTAGTTGATGGGGAGGGACTTATGTCTGTGTCTATACTGCCCTGTAGTTGATAGGAGGGACTTATGTCTGTGTCTATACTGCCCTGTAGTTGATAGGAGGGACTTATGTCTGTGTCTATACTGCCCTGTAGTTGATAGGAGGGACTTATGTCTGTGTCTATACTGCCCTGTAGTTGATGGGAGGGACTTATGTCTGTGTCTATACTGCCCTGTAGTTGATAGGAGGGACTTATGTCTGTGTCTATACTGCCCTGTAGTTGATAGGAGGGACTTATGTCTGTGTCTATACTGCCCTGTAGTTGATAGGAGGGACTTATGTCTGTGTCTATACTGCCCTGTAGTTGACAGGAGGGACTTATGTCTGTGTCTATACTGCCCTGTAGTTGATAGGAGGGACTTACGTCTGTGTCTATACTGCCTGTAGTTGATAGGAGGGACTTATGTCTGTGTCTATACTGCCCTGTAGTTGATAGGAGGACTTATTGTCTGTGTCTATACTGCCTGTAGTTGATGGGAGGGACTTATGTCTGTGTCTATACTGCCCTGTAGTTGATAGGAAGGACTTATGTCTGTGTCTATACTGCCCTGTTGTGCCCTTCTCTCCCCACAGGTGGCAGGGAAAGAAAGGGCTACAGAGTGGCAAAGAAGGAAGATATGTGTCAAGTTCGACCCCGAGCCTGACAGACGACCTACAAAGCGATAAAAAGCAGAAAAGGTCACAAGAAGAAGAAGAAGTGTGATTCCTTGTGTTGGTGATCACGGTGGTCTGGGAATAGCACGGCCTGCTCTGTGGTGCTGCAGTGTGCCTCACTCACTCACCTACACACACTCCTGCATACAGGCAGCGGCTACAGGTGTTCAGGTAGCTAAGTGTGTGTGTGTGTGTGTGTGAAGGGCGGCGCAGGGCTACCGTTGTGGACAACAGCTGGGCGGTAAATCTTAAGAACAAAGGCTCCACCCCCTATCTTCTTCTTCTTATGGCCAACAAGCTCGGGGACATGGGGGGCCACCGGGGTTTTGGGCTGGGGGAGCACACACACATAAGGGAAATATGGCCCACCAAAAAAATCACTAATAATTTATAGTTTCACCCAACCAACGATTTTCTGATGCGCCTTATGTTTTTCTGGTGTTTTTATGTCTTGTGAATGACTGCTAACCGTTTCTGTCGCAATATTATTATTTTTATTTTATAGTAAGGGTTATTTTTTAATTTTTTTTATATATATACTTAGGTAAAGGTTAGGTTAGGTTTAGGTTTTTTTTTTTTTTTTTTTTTTTATATAAATTTTGCAAAAAAAAAAAAAATTGCGACAGAAACGGTTAGCAGATTCATTCACAACACATAAAAATACACCAGAAAAACATAAGGCGCATCAGAAAATCGTTGGTTGGGTGAAACTAAATTGACCAAAATCACTTAACTAGGGAAATTTCCCTAGTTCATAGACTATCGGGGAAATAATAATATGGCCCCGTTAGTCTATGAACTAGGGAAACTTCCCTAGTTAAGGGAATTTTTGTAGGGGGCCACATTTCCTTTATGTGTGTGCTCCCCCACCCAAAACCCCGGTTTCCCACCATGTCCCCGAGCTTGTTGGTCATAAGAAGAAGAAGATGAAGAAGATAGGAGGTTGAGCCTTTATTCTAAAGATGACAAAACTCTACAGACCTAACCTATGACCCCTCCTCGAGCCCCTCGTGCTGTGCACTAACCTGACCTGCCCTACCTAACCTGCCCTAACCTAACCTGCCCTAACCTGACCTGCCCTAACCTAACCTGCCCTAACCTAGCCTGCCCTGACCTAACCTGCCTTGCCCTGACCTGACCTACTCTACTCTAACCTAACGGAGGGGCTCCGACCCCCTTGACCCCCCTAGGTTATACCTACTACTTAGATACGCACTACTTTCACAAACTCGTTGTCCATTAATTGCGCGTCTCACTGTTTTTCTCAAGAACCTGAAATTAAATATCGGCCATGTAGGCAAAGTAAGGATCGGCACTCATTAAGATCTAAACAGATGTGTTAAGGACAGTAAGTATAATACGTAGAGCCAACATTTGGGTCAGCTTAGCGTGGAGCCTTTGTTCTTCAGATTTTCCCCCTGGGCCGAGGTGGCAGACACAGTCTTTTCCTGGTGCCTCGGCCGCCCACCACCCGGCTACTGCCACTGTCCTGCCATCACCTCAAGCTGGTCTGGGTTCAAGTGTCGAGGCAGTGACAGCTGGTTACGCCCACCACCTGGCTACTGCCACTGTCCTGCCATCACCTCAAGCTGGTCTGGCTTCAAGTGCCGAGGCAGTGACAGCTGGTTACGCCCACCACCTGGCTACTGCCACTGTCCTGCCATCACCTCAAGCTGGTCTGGGTTCAAGTGCCGAGGCAGTGACAGCTGGTTACGCCCACCACCTGGCTACTGCCACTGTCCTGCCATCACCTCAAGCTGGTCTGGGTTCAAGTGTCGAGGCAGTGACAGCTGGTTACGCCCACCACCCGGCTACTGCCACTGTCCTGCCATCACCTCAAGCTGGTCTGGGTTCAAGTGTCGAGGCAGTGACAGCTGGTTACGCCCACCACCTGGCTACTGCCACTGTCCCGCCATCACCTCAAGCTGGTCTGGGTTCAAGTGTCGAGGCAGTGACAGCTGGTTACGCCCACCACCTGGCTACTGCCACTGTCCTGCCATCACCTCAAGCTGGTCTGGGTTCAAGTGTCGAGGCAGTGACAGCTGGTTACGCCCACCACCTGGCTACTGCCACTGTCCTGCCATCACCTCAAGCTGGTCTGGGTTCAAGCGTCGAGGCAGTGACAGCTGGTTACGCCCACCACCTGGCTACTGCCACTGTCCTGCCATCACCTCAAGCTGGTCTGGGTTCAAGCGTCGAGGCAGTGACAGCTGGTTACACCCACCACCTGGCTACTGCCACTGTCCTGCCATCACCTCAAGCTGGTCTGGGTTCAAGTGTCGAGGCAGTGACAGCTGGTTACACCCACCACCTGGCTACTGCCACTGTCCTGCCATCACCTCAAGCTGGTCTGGGTTCAAGTGTCGAGGCAGTGACAGCTGGTTACGCCCACCACCTGGCTACTGCCACTGTCCTGCCATCACCTCAAGCTGGTCTGGGTTCAAGTGTCGAGGCAGTGACAGCTGGTTACGCCCACACACTTGAAACTCGTCCAGCGGCAACGGAATTCTCGCCGCCGTCGGCGAGTGTTCCTTTCTTTACGTTTCTGTGTGTTCCTTTTTTCGGCGACAGTTCCAGTTTCTTATCTTGATATTCTATAGGGTAATAATGGACGAGGATTTCGCGGTCGTTTTCAGAGACTGACTAATTATTGCTGCTTTTTTTTTTTTTATTATTATTTTTTTTATAAACAGTTTGTGCAAAATAAAATTATCTCCATTAGAAAAAGCACCTATTGTAGGCCAGGAAAAAATAGTCGGTGTCTCTGAAAATGACTGCGAAGTCCTCATCTATTGTAACCTGGGTAAGAATGGACGAGGACTTCGCGGTCGTTTTCAGAGACACAGACTATTTTTCCTGGCCTACAATAGGGGCTTTTTCTAATGGTGATAGCTTTATTTTGCGCAAACCCATAGAAAAAAAGAAAAAAAAACTGAATTTTATGTTACCGTTGCCATTAAAAACACTGAATCTCCATCAGAAAAAGCACTAAAACTTGGCCGGGAAAAAATAGTCAGGGTCTTATAGGTTTTAATGAAACCTAACCTAACCTTATAGGTTTTAATGAAACCTAACGTAACCTTATAGGTTTTAATGAAACCTAACCTAACCTTAAAGGTTTTAATGAAACCTAACCTAACCTTAATAAAAGTATACCTGAAACCTAACCTTATAGGTTTCATTAAAACCTATAAAACCTGACTATTTTTTCCTACCAACAAGTTTTAGTGCTTTTACTGATGGAGATTCAGTGTTTTTAATGGCAACGGTACCATAAAATTAATTTTTTTTTCTTTTTTTCTATGGGTTTGCGCAAAATAAAGCTATCACCACTAGAAAAAGCACCTATTGTAGGCCAGGAAAAATAGTCTGTGTCTCTGAAAACGACCGCGAAGTCCTGGTCCAGTATAACCTTATACAGCACCCAATATGTGTATTTAATCATCTTTTACCCGTGTTTCTGCATTCAGGGATTAAAGGCCAGCAATAACTTGATCAGTTAGGTTAGATTTTGTTTGTTTGTGTGTGTATAAGTGCAGTTACAACCAAAACACGCTGGGTGGTGTCTGGTATCCTGAACGTTTTGTTCTCAGCATAAGGAGTATTTCTAACCCCTACAATGGCCGGGGGAAATGAAAAATAACACAAGGGGGTCTGGGGGGCTAAACCCCCCATGAGGTTAGGTTACGTAATCAATGCCAGAGTAATTTACCCCCTACCCAACACGTTGATCAGGGACCAGATCCAGCAAAAAAGTGTAAGTCAAGCGGTGTAAGTATGGTGTAAATGCTACTCCGGCGCAACCCTCGCCCCCCTCTTGCGCCGAGTCTGTTTGAATAATCCGCCGAGATGGACTTGAGCGGGCGCAAGGAGGAGTATCTCGGAGTATCTCCACAGAGACAGCTGATTGGCTGGCGAATACATTGACGTCATCCTCGCTAATAGCGAATCACAGCAGTGTTTATATTATCTATTCAGATCTGTCAGCCAATCACAAGGCTGTCACGTGATAAATAATGTTTACAAACATTAATCAGCTGATTACTCAGCTGGCATCTGGGTTGACACAACAAATCGAGGTATCATGTTTAAAGCGATAAGGAAGGGTTTGATGATGATGATTGAAGAATTTAGTCAGTTATTGACGCAGCTGAGATGGATCTCTGCTGTAACCAGACAGCTCTCTCGCAGACTACCCCGAGCAGAGAGCTGTCTGCTAGTGCTTATAGTGTTGGCCGAAGCCAGCACCCCGGGAGGCGGGTTACAAACCCCCGGCTAACACCCGGTACCCATTCACTGCTGGGTGGACAGGGGCTCGGGTTTTAAGGAAACAGCCCAACTGTTTCCGCTCCACCCGGGGATCGAACCCGGGACTTCCCGGTTGTGAACCGAGTGTGCTTCCCCTACACTAAGGGGATACAGTTGATTCGGGCCGCCAGTTGAATCAGGCCGCCTATATTAAATGCATACTGGACGAGAGTTTCGTGGTCGTTTTCAGAGACACCGACTATTTTTTCTTGGCCTACAATAGGTGCTTGTTCTAACGGAGATAGTTTTATTTTGCGCAAAAAAAAAAAAAAAAAAATATGAAAAAAATTAAACTTAACCTAACCTTATAGGTTTTAATGAAACCTAACCTAACCTTAACCACAAAGTATACCTTTTTTTTTTTTTATGGGTTTGCGCAAAATAAAACTATCTCCATTAGAACAAGCCCCTATTGTAGGCCAAGAAAAAAAAATTGGGTGTCTCTGAAAACTACCGTTAAACTGCCCTGTCTGCTGGGTATGCATGCTACTATAGGCGGCCCGAATCAACGGTACCCGACTAAGGAGTAACATTGACAGTACAGATTGACCAGAAATAAACAATTTGGAGGCAATAAATTAAGGCGCAGACATCCTGATTGACTTTTATAAATATTTCTAGGGCAATAATGGGCCAGCCATCCTGATTAACCTAATAATTCAGGGACAAAAAGGGGCAGACATCATGGTTGACCATATAATCATATAATTCAAGGGCGTTAAGAGGCAGACATTCTGAGTGACCTAATCGTATCATTCAGGGATAATGAGAACGGTACCTGGTACTCTCGTCTACCGAAATTCTCGTCCTGACACAATCCGGGAACTCTCGCCGAAGGTAATGGTTAGGTTAGTAGGATATTAAGGGAAAGATACCGGTAAAAATGAACGAGGACTGCGCGGTCATTTTCTGAAACACTGACTAGATTTTCCTTGCCTAAAATTAGTGCTTTTGGTAAAAATGGACGAGGACTGCACGGTCATTTTCTGAGACACTGACTAGTTTTCCCTTGGGTAAAATTAGTGCTTTTGATAAAAATGGACGAGGACTGCGCAGTCATTTTCTGAAACACTGACTAGATTTTCCTTGCCTAAAATTAGTGCTTTTGGTGAAAATGGACGAGGACTGCGGGGTCATTTTCTGAGACACTGACTAGTTTTTCCGGTAAATTTCTAGTGTTTGCCCATACTCTCCCACTAACCCCCAAGCAAGTTTGGGCACCTGTGGGAATGCGGGGTTTTCGGGTGGGGAGCAAATAATGCGTCGGAGACACGTAATTTAAGAATTGTGTAGAGGAGACAAACTGCCTAGATCTAAAGTAATTTCCTTATATCTATAGAAATTTGCCTAACCAAAATTAACCTAACCTAGCGGGGGGCTTGACCCACCGATAAACTAACCTAAATCTAACCAAATCTAACCTAACCTAACCAGATCTAACCTAACCTAACCAAATATAACCTACCCTAATCAATAATACCCTAACCAAACCTCCTATATGGTTGGGGGGCCTCTGGAAGGGGGGGTTGTGTCTGGGACGATATTAGTCTAAGACAACTATATCATTTCTACAATATGTATATAAGTTTGGTAAAATTCTAGTGTTTGCCCATACTCTCCCACTTCCCCCAAACAAGTTTGGGCACCTGTGGGAATGCGGGGTTTTCGGGTGGGGAACAAATTATGCGTCGGAAACACGTAATTTAAGAGTTGTTTAGGGGGTTAAAATTCCCTAGATCTAGGGTCATTTCATTATATCTAGAGAAATTTGCCTGACCAAAATTAACCTAACCTAGCGGGGGGCTTGACCCACTGATAACCAAACCTAACCTAACCAAATCTAACCTAGCCTAACCTAACCTAACCAAATCTAACCTAACCTAACCTCCTAGCGGGGGGGGTTGGGGGGTTCTCAACACTTCAGTCATCATTCTGTGAGGATCGTCAGGTTCACACGTCTCTGGACTCAGAAGAAATCCAATGAATTTTCCCTAAATCTAGAGAATTTTTTTAATTTCCATAACTCAAAAAGTATGTGGTTGCGACGCATATTTTGTACCCCAGCCATATATCCTGCATTCCCCCAGGTCCCCCAACTTGTTTTGGGGGAGAGGGGGGAGTATGGGCAAACACTAGAATAATACTCTAAGTTTTAAAGGTTACGCGGAAGTGCATTAATACTGTACAGTATACTAAACAAAAAATAATATAGAAAACGCATGTGGTAACGGCGGTAGTGACCGCGCAGTTATCGTCCATTATAACTGAAACACCAACCGGTAAGTCTTGCCGACATAAAAGTTTTCGGCGAGTTCCACTTGTAATAGGTGCAAATGAAAGAATAAAAGGTATTTCGTTATTGGACAAGTTTTTCGCTTGTACCAAAATAATTTAAAACTATACATCAATACAATACATGGACATTGGTTACGTAACATGTCAAAACCCCAGACTCCCCCAATCACTAAACTAACCCCCGATATTCGGTCCCTGAATTCACAAACACGGGTAAAAGCTGCTTAAATATATAGATTGGGTTTTACTGTTATGTTAATAAATAAACTTGTAACTGTCGCTTAATAGGAACTCTCGCCGACGTAAAAAAAATGGAACATTCTCCGACGGTGGCGAGCATTCCTTCCGTTCGGGGACTGTACCATTAAAGGCTAGCAAAGGTGACCTAACTACCATGCTTCAGGGGCAATGAGGGTCAAGCGTCCTGAGTGACCTAACCATAGTGCAAGGTCACTGAGGGGCAGGCATCAGAACAAAAGTTTTATTCTCAAAAACGTCCAAATTACGATATAGTGAAACAACATTAATCTAGCCGCGGGATGCCAGGCTCGCCTCGTCCCACAACAATTCTGCTCACAGGACTCCGCTAGTGGTCTAAAAAACTGGTGCTGCCCAATAACGAACTAATACAAAAAAAACACCGAAGGCAGTACCTACACGGCTGAGGCGGCCTCCCACCAAGGCTTGTATCTCCTAGACATTTGTAAACACACGCCGCTGCCGACTACCAATAGGCTTATATTTCAATCGTTACCTCGGTGGTAATGTCTATTAGGCATAATAAATGACATTTTATTTATATATATGAGATACACCTTCTCTACACCTCCTCATCGAGGTGGTGTAAATCTACGCCATAATAGTGGCCCTGTGACGTCACGGAAATGGAGTAAGTACGCTTGCTGGATCCAGCCAGGGAGGGTTGGCGCAGACTTGCACCGAGGGGTAAAGTCTGGCGTTGTGACGTCAGCGATTTGGCGCAGATGTAGCTCCTGATCCAAGAAAGTTTTCGAAAGAGGAGTATCTCAGACTTACACTGACATACACCGGCGTATGTGTTTGCTGGATCTGGCCCCAGTATAATAAATGATGTACTGATATCATCAGATAGGTTTGTTCCTTGTGATGATCACATAAAGCACAGAAAAACACGTTAAATAAATAATACCATTATGAGACTATGAATATTATGAGATAATTATGAGATTATCAATAAATATGCATGAACTCAAGATTCCCTTAAACTCGTCGCCATTTATAATTTTGTGAGAAAACTTGTGACATGGAGTTTATAAAAAAAAGCGGTATTGAATTATCCTTCCATTGATATATTTAGTTTTCTGAAAACGAGTAATTACCACCCAAATATTGCACTGTACACATGGAACCATGCAGAGGTGCAGGTGGAACACACAGTGACGGGCATCCATATCTGTACACGATTATAATGTGTGTGAATAATATTTATATATAATATATANGGGTTTTTTGGTTCTTGGGTTCGGGTGGGTTGGGTTCGCGTGTCACAAAGGAACGCAAAAACCCCGTTTTTTTTTTACAAAATATCATGGCGAGGCAAGAGAAAAGAGAGAGAAGGAGGGGAAAGAGAAAAGAGAAGAGAGGAGGAGAGAGAGAGATAAAAAAACGAGAAGAAAAAGAGAGAGGAGATAACGAGAGAGAGAGAGAGAGAGAAAAGAGAGAGAGAGAGAGAGAGAGAGAGAGAGAGAGGGAGAGAGGAAGAGAAAAGGGGAGGGAGAGAAAAGAGAGAGAGAAAATGACGAGAGAGAATAACGAGAGAGAGAGAGATAACGAGAGGAGATAACGGGGGAGAGAGGAAAGGGAGAGATAACGAGAGAGAGAGGGAGAAAACAAAGAGAGGAGAGATAACGAGAGAGAGAGAGGGAGTAACAAGAGGAGAAAAAGAGGAGAGGATAACAAGAGAGAGAGATCCGAGAGAGAGAAACAGAGAGAGAGATACAGAGAGAGATAACGAGAGAGAAGAGAGAAAACGGAGAGAGAAAAACGAGAGAGAGAGAAAGAGAGATAAAGAAGAGAAAAACGAGAAATAACGAGAGGAGAAAAACGAGAGAGAGATAACGGAGGAGAGGAAAGGAGAAAAAGAGAAGATTAACGAAGAGAGATAACGAAGAGAGTAACGAGAGAGAGTAACGAGGAGAGAAAATGGAGGGATAACAGAAACTCAGCTAGCTTTTATGTAAAGGGATCATATCAATTTTAGATCGCGGGAACGCTGGCCCCCACCGGCCCTTGTATGCCGTCTGACTCCTCTCCGACCGTCATGGGGAAAAACCCTTCACGATAAGAGAAATAGTGCCCAAGGGGCTATTGTTTGTTATGAACTAAAAAACTCACCAAAGCTACCCCCCTCTCAATGTGAGTAAGAAAGTTAAGGGTTTTTATTTCACTACACGCTTTGCCCGGCCCCAGGTTTTCGTGCCAAATGAACGCCTGAATTTTGGGGGTTCCGAAAACGGTTCTTGAAATGTCGAAAAAGGGAAGAGGCCGTAAAACCCTGAAAGTAGAATCGAAAGGAAAACTTGATGTGTATAAAATCACGCGAACTTACCTTTGTTTGTTACAACTTTTTACAGGAAATTTGCCCCCCTTTCATCGATTTAGTATGGATCCCAATGGATAATTATGTAAAGTGAAATTTTATTTTTTAATCCCCATTCTTTCAGAGGTGCGGGGGACTCGGGGAGAATGGGGGGTCTGTTTTTGTGCGGAATTATCAATGCGCGAAACCCCGTAGACCCCTCCATATTTAAAGGGTTTTACGCATAACTGCTCCCCAAAAGCTTTACAGAGTCTCTGAGTACTTTTATTTAGAGAGTAGTTAATGCCGGTATTCAGACAAAAATACTTGAACCAAAAACCACACCTAAAAAGGGGTTTTACTTTTGACGTGAAATTTTAGTCTTATGAGTAATATTTTTACTTTAAGGTTCCAGGGAAAGCTAGTGCCTCTATGTGGCTTTTAACTGTACAGGGGGGCCGTTAAGTCGAAAACGTGAAATAAGAAGAGAAAGGAGGGGTCTACAGGATTTCCGCTGACAAAATTTCGCGAAACACCTACTTTGGAACCCATTCTCCCGAGTGCCAGCTGTAATCCCTTTATTATTCAAAAAAATAGTCAGCCAAAGCAGCATGATCCCCCAGCTGTGACGGAGGGATTTTGAACGTAAACAACACAAATGATAAATTTTCAAAATATTAGTAATATTTTTTGTCATAGCGTCCCCATTTTTTTAAGCTACAAAAAAATTTCGTTTTTTTTCCTTATAAATATGTAGATATCTAACTTCCGTTCACTTTTTTCATTTTTAATTTAAAAGCTACTACAAAAACTACAAGATCATAGACTCACCCGCTACTGGCCGTGGTGAAAAAAGTCCCCTTTTTTTTATTGGCCACTGGCTGGCAAGCACCCTTAATTTTTGGGAAAGAGAATATACTCACTCGGGGGCCTTTCGTAGTTCCCATTGCAATTGGGCACACGACAAGGACGGCTCTTAAGGCCTTTCCCTTTTTGCCCAAGCTGCAGAACCAGTTTTTTCAGTCAGGGTTGGGGTTTTGGGTTTAGGGTTTGGGTTCGCGGTCACAAATGGACGTAAAAAAAACCCCCTTTTTGGTTAACAAACATATCATGGGAGGCAATTTTAAAACAGAGAGAGAGAGAGAGAGAGAGAAGAGAGAGAGAGAGAGAGAGAGAGAGAGAGAGAGAGAGAGAGAGAAGAGAGAGAGAGAGAGAGAAAAAGAGAGAAAGAGAGAGAGGAGAAAAAGAGAGAGAGAGAGAGAGAGAGAGAGAGGGGAGAGAAAAAACCGAAGAGGAGAAAGAGAGAGAGAGAAAAGAAGAGAGAGGGGGGAGGAGAAGAGAGAGAGAGAGAGAGAGAGGAGAGGAGAAGAGAGAGAGAGGGGAGAGAGAGAGAGAGAAAGAGGAGAGAGAGATAACGAGGGGAAGAGATAAGAGAGAAAAAAGGGGGAGAGAGAAACACGAAAGAAAAAGGAGAAACGAGAGAGAGGGGGAAAAGGAGAGAAGAGAGAGAGAGAGAGAAGGGGGAAGAGAGAAAAGAGAGAAGAGGAGAGAGGAGGAGAGAGAGAGAGAGGGGAGAGGAGAGGAGAGAGAGAGGCGAGAGAGGAGAGAAACGGGGAGAAGAAAAACGAGAGAGAGAGGAGAAAACAAAGGGGAGAGGAGGAAGGAGAGAGAAGAGAGAGAGAGAGAGAGAGGGGAAAAGGAGAGAGAGGAAAAAAAGGGGAGAGAGAGAGGAAAAGAGAGAGGAAAGAGAGAAGAGGAGAGAGAAGAGAGATAACGGGAGAGATAACGAGAGAAGGAGAAACGAGAGGGGAGAGATAACGAGAAAAGGAGTAACGAGAAAAGAGAGATAACGAAGAAGAGAGAGAGATAACGAGAGAGAGAGAGAAAGAGAGAGAGAGATAACGGGAGAGAGAGAGATAACGAGAGAGAGAAAACGAGAGGAGATAAAAGAGAGAGAGAGCGAAGAAAAACGAGAGTAACGAGGAAAAAACGAAAAGAGAGAGATAACGAGAGAGAGAGAAAACGGAGAAACGAGAGGGATAACGAGAGATATAACTCAGACTGCTATGTGAAGGGACATATAAATTTTAAGATCGCAAAGCAGGCTCCACCACCCATGTATCCCTTTTTTTATGCCTTTGACACCTTCCGACTGTGCATGCGGAAAACCCTTCACGATAAGAGAAAAGGGCCCAAGGCGACCATTGTTTGTATGAACTAAAAACTTACCCAAGCCCCACCTCTCAATGTGAGTAGAAAAAAGTTCACGGGTTTTGTGAGTCACTACGCGCTTTGCCTCGGACCCGGGTTTTCTGGGAAATGGAACGCCTGAACTTTTGGGTTCCGTGAACGGTTCTTAAAAGTCCAATGAAGGGGCTTTAATTGTAGGCCAAAAAAAGGGGCAGCGCGCACAGTATTTTTAATTTTATGTATGTCTTCAGGGGCAAGTCTTAGTGAGCTAAAATTAGTAATTTTTTTTGCGCCTGGCGAAAAAGGCAGTGGCGATATGGTGTCTTGACGTGACGCCCCACACCCTTTGTTGTGGCTGCGAAAACCCGGGCTTAAAGCCAAATGCCGCCCGTCGGAGCGAGTGGAGGACCAACAACCCCCTTTGCCACTGTTTAGGGAAATTTTCCCCTCCCAAATATTTTTTATATTATAAAATATAACTGTTTCTTCGGAAATGTTTTTCAAAGTATTATCAAATAAAAACCGTAAAACACGCTAAAGAAAGGCCTTATGAACTCCAGAAATAGATGAATTGATATTCCCCAAAACCAGTCCCATTAATATTTTTCCGAAAACATTTTTCAGGACAATAATGAAGCGGAATTCATTAGCTTTCCATTTAATTTTACGCCCCCCCTAACTTACCCAAAAGGGAGTTCACACTGTTTTATTTGGCGTGGGGTGGTGGTCCCAGGGGTACTTACTTAAGGCCCTTCCATTTGGCCCAAACTGCATGAACCAGTTTTTCAGTTCAGGGGTTTGGGTTTTTGGGTTCAGGGGTTTGGGGTTTGCGTGTCCAAAAGGAAAGCAAAAATCCCGTTTTTTGTTTAAAAAAAGCTCGCTGGCGAGGAATTTAAAAAGAGAGGAGAGAGAGAGAGGAAGGGGGGAGGGGAGAGAGAAAAAGAGTAGAGAGAGAGAAGAGAAAAGAGGGGAGAGAAAGAAGGAGAGAGAGATAACGGAAGGAAAGAGAACCGAGAGAGAGATAAACGAGAAGAAACGGAGAGAGAGAATAACGGGGGTTTTAAAGAAGGAGAGAGAGATAAAAAGAGAGATATAACAGAGAGAGAGAGAAAATAACAGAGGGGAGAGATAACGAAAAAAGAAGTAACGAGGGAGAGAGGAGGAGAGAGAGAGAGAGGAGAGGGGGAGAGAGAGAGAGAGAGAGAGAGAGAGAGAGAGAGAGAGAGGAAAGAGGAAAAGAGAGATAAGAGAGAGAAGAGAGAGAAGGAAAAGGAAGAAGAGAGGAGAGAAGAGAGGGAGAGAGAGAAAGATAAAGAGAGGAGATAACAGAGAGAGAGAGATAAAAAGGGGAGAGAGAGATAACGAAGGAGAGATAACGAGAGATAAAGAGAGGAGAGTAAAAGAAGAGATAACGAAGAGAGATAACGAAGGGGAGATAAAGAGAGAGAGATAAGAGAGGAGAGAGAATAAGAAAGATAACGTAGAAGATACGAAAAGATTAAAAAGAGAAGATAACAGGTAACGAGAGGGTAACGGGGATAACCGAGAAAAGAAAAAAAGAAGAGAGATAACGAGAGATATAACTCAGCAGCGCTAGGAAAATCTATCAAGTTTAAGATCGCGGGGAAGCATGGCCTCCACCAGCCCTGTTCCTCTTTTATCCGTTGAATCCTTCCGACTCGTCTGCGGGAAAAAACCCCTTTACGTAAGAGAATAGGCCCGGGACCCTTTTTGTGAAGAAAAACTCTACCCCGCTACCCCCCTCTCAATGTGAGTAGAGAAAGTTCACGGGTTTTGTAATTTACACGCGCTTTGCCTCGGACCAGGTTTTTTGTGCGCAAAAAGGAAAAGCCATTTTGGGTTCCGGAACTGGTTCTTGAAATGTCGCAAATGGAAGAGGCCTTTAGCAACTGTCAGAGCACTGGCGAGAAAAAGACCGTCTCCCTTAACCATTTATTACAACATGGTAGTTGAGAAAGCACACAGTTACAGGAGGGGAGTGTATATAGTTCTCTTCACGCACAAGCAAACGCTCCAAGCATTCCAGGGCACAGGGGGGAGGGGCGGGGAGGCGGGAGAGCAGATCCGTGCGTTACCAAGCTCCTCAGGGGACGGGCTCCTCTGTCCTGAGTGCCACTGCCCGCCACGCTCTCCCTAGCACCCCTCCCCACCCCCTCTAGCAGCCTCGCCTCACTGCTGGCGTCTCTCAAGGTCGTACCTACCAGGCATCCTCATACACACACACTGCCTCGCTCGCCACCCAAACATACACACATACACACACATACACGCATACATGATTACATCATTACAATCGTAACACTACCACTCCCTTACAAAACAAGACGTCCTCGTCTGTAACATAAGACATTTTCCACAACAGCAAATAATATCGAAAACAAAACATCCACATCCTAAATTAGCACTCAAGAAAAATACAGAAACACACAACAATAATTTCAAATTCTTTGACAATTACTCCCAGCAATTTACAAAATTCTCCCACCACATCACCATGGAGCAGACCACATGCATGTCTCACTCCACTACCTCCCTTCTGCTGCGTCGCCGTCAGCGTGGCGCGCACCACACCCGCAGCTACCCACCATCCCGCGCGCTGCTTCCTGAAGCACGCAGACCGCACTTCACCTCCACATTATCCCCTCCTTTCTGCGTCGCCGTCTGTCCCCACAGGCGCTCCGCAGGCCTCCTCGATGGCCCAACCCTATCGACTATCATTTACCTCAATTAACCTCCTCGCTGGCCATCACCAAGCGAATATCCACCCCGCACGGAACTTTAACCAAGTCCCCAGCCGGTCCAATCCTTCCGCTGTTTTGAAGGAAGAACCTGCCACTATAAGCGGTGGCGGGTTCCTCCCCCGGCACTTACTCAAAAACAGCGCACATACCTCCTCGCTGGCCGATTCCTGACGAGATTAATCCTCCTCGCAGGCCGTCGACACCAAACGAATATCCACCCACCCCCCCTTAACCTCTGCAGGCAGACTGCGCACCGCGCGTCACCTCCGCCACCACCTCCTCACCACCACTACCTCCACCACTCAACAATGCCACACCACAGTTTTGAGCTGCCAGACCCTACATCGCCCTCCCCACCCGCCACTGCAGTGTTGGAAGGTCACCAGGCAGCCCTTCTCTTTCCCCGCCCGCGAGACACCTCCGCAGGAACCCCCAGCATGCTACCTCAACCACAGGCTACCCCAACACAGGGACTGCCTCTACCCCGGGCCCGCCTCAGAGGTGACCAAAAAACCAGGAGACCACACTCCACTGACCCCCCACAGGTCCCCTCGTTCCCACTGCTCTAGTCTCGCGGTGGAAAGGTGCCACGACCCTCCCGACAGACCATGCCCTCCACTGCAGAACGCCGGTGAAGGGGGCGGGAGGAACTAGCAGGCACGCACGGGCCGCCTGTATGATAGAAGGTACGTCGGAGCCTTCCTCCACCATCATCCACCTGCCCCATCTTCGGCGGAAGCCAACCCCCTGCGCTCGCCATCCTCTTGGTAGCGCAGAAGAGGCAGGTATGGGGACCCCTCCTTCATCCTGGCTCTCCGAGGCCTCCACTTTTGGTCCCGCGTCTTCCACCGCTCACCACGCCTGCGGCCCTTCTTCGGGTGGCCCCATGCCGAGGCGAAGTAAGCGGGTCTCTTGCCCTTCCACATCCGTCTGGGCTTCAGACCCCCAGCAAGGCCCTTCCTGACTCTTACGCTGCTTGCCAGCGCCGCCAAACGGGCCCGGCAGGCCCTCCATGCCGCCTTTCCGTCAGACAGCGACGATCCACGCCCCCCCGAACGGCCACGCCCTGCAGGGCGGCCCTGGGATGACGAAGGCGAGGCAGGAAGGGGAGGAGAGGAAGGTGTTAGGGTGGGCGGTGCGTCTCCTGACGTAGGCGGGGCAGGGAGGCGAAGATTGGAGCGCCGTTCATCCGAAACCACCTCCGTCGGGACGCCACCGGCGAGCAAGGGCACCTTCCCCCCCGCACATGTGCACCCCCGCCGTCCCCCTCTCTGGACCGACGCACGCCTCACCCTGCATCAGGTCTGCAGGGGCGTCACCCAGGGACAGGGGCAGCATTCTTCCCCTATCGCCTGGTGCAATGTTGCCAGCTCACCTCTGCACTCAGTCACTCCTCTAATAGCGACAGTTGCTGCCTCCTCTGCCTGCCTCCTTACAAGCTCGACCGCCCCCAGCAGCTCCTCCTTGACAATATCCAGTTTCTCGTCTGTATACTGCTGGGACTCTCGCTGCACGGCCTGCCAACCTTCATGCATCGCGACTCTAAGCTCGCGTGTCCTCTCTTCCGCCCTCTCTTCCGCCTCTCTTGCTTGTACGGCCTGTGCGTTCATTTTCCCCATCATAGCGGTAAGGAGTGTCATTACGTCGGGTTTCTGCTCATCGCCTGAGTCTCCGTCCTTTTCAACACTGTCCTTTTCCCCACTTGGCATGCGCGCGCTATCTTCCTCGCTAAAGCCTGCCGGTTTCCCTGACGCCATCTTGCCGTCCCAGTACCACCAGGCGTAACCCACGACTTTCACTCTAAACACACACAATTCCACTTCATGACACCATTTGTTACGCCCCCCGTAACTTACCCAAAGGCAGTTCACACTGTTCTGAGTTCGGCGTAGGGCTGGTGGTCCGAGGACTACTTACTTAGCAACTGTCAGAGCACTGGCGAGAAAAAGAGCGTCTCCCTTAACCATTTATTACAACATGGTAGTTGAGAAAGCACACACAGTTACAGGAGGGGAGTGTATATATTTCTCTTCACGCACAAGCAAACGCTCCAAGCATTCCAGGGCACAGGCGGAGGGGCGGGAGGCGGGAGAGCAGATCCGTGCGTTACCAAGCTCCTCAGGCGACTGGCTCCTCTGTCCTGAGTGCCACTGCCCGCCACGCTCTCCCTAGCACCCCTCCCCACCCCCTCTAGCAGCCTCGCCTCACTGCTGGCGTCTCTCAAGGTCGTACCTACCAGGCATCCTCATACACACACACTGCCTCGCTCGCCACCCAGACATACACACATACACACACATACACGCATACATGATTACATCATTACAATCGTAACAATATATTTCGTTATCTGATAAATAAATTAGAACCATGCATAAATTAGCGTTAACTAAATAAATAACCTCATGAATCGGGGAAAATTACCCGATTTCATGATCTTTTTAGTTAGTTAACGCTAATTTATGCATGGTTCTAATTTATTTATCAGATAACAAATTATATCAATGGAAAGCTAATGAAATTCCGCTTCTATTGATATTGTCCATGTAAAATGTTTGCGATCAAAATATTAAATGGGAGCTGGAGTTGGTGAATATCAAGTTCATGCATATTTCTTGAGAGTCTCATAATGGCCTTTCTTTAGCGTGTTTTACGGTTTTTTATTTGATAATATTATAGTAAAAACATTTATGAAGATAACAGTGTATATTTTATACTGATAAACATATATTTGGAAGGGGAAAATTACCATAAGCTGGCAAACACGGGCGGTAAGTGGAGTTTGTTGGTCCTCCAGCTCGCTCCGACGGGCGGCATTTGGCTTGAAGCCGCTAGATCGTGACGTCAGTGCAAGACACCTGTTATTGACGGTAGTTGGTTGACGGTGCCCGAGATTCATAGCATTTCACCTCTCTCAGCGACAATTAGGGTGGTGTGGGGGGACACCGTACTATTAGTGGAAAAATATTCATAAAAAATCCATTTTTTACCTGAGAGAGTGCACACTGTGCCCAAAACAAACTTCACAATATGGCCCACCTATGGTACCCTCATGAATACTTAACTCAGATAATAAGGGTCATTTAAGGTTTTTTATAAATTTTTGGCACCTCGTCCGGTGTCCCCCCCACGAGGGGGGACACCGGATCAGGTATGGGGGGGCACCGTATGATATTTTTAAACTCATATTACATCAAACATTATTGTGTTTTTTTTGCCTGAAATCAACATATATGCTAAGCCTAGACACCCACCATTATTATTAGGTGATGAAATGAAAGATAAGCTCATATAAAATAGCATTTATTAAAAGATAGGTCTAGGTATTTTTATGCTCACTATTCAGAAGTGCATCATGAAGGCATGCAGCGGGGGAAACACCTTCACCAGGTCAGCCTGCCTCTTGGTGATGCCCTTGGAGGTCCCAGGACACCCTTGCACTGTTCTGGATCAACAGAAGCTTCATCTAGGATGGTAGGGAAGGTGAACGTGTCTCGGGTGTTAGCGGACTTCATCCGGAGGAAAGAAAGGTTTAATTTTCCATCCTCCATGATGGCCAACACCTGAGCAACATAGCACACTAATGTGCCCACACCCCTTCCCTCCTCCAGCTTCAGCTGAACCAGAACAAAGTCCCCCACCTGTGATGTTTTCGCAGCAAAAGGGTATGATGCTGCAGTCCAGGTGCCCTCGTCGTCCACCTCATCCGAGTACTCGGAGGAGTCGTCCAGCTGAAGTCGGACATCATCAACTCCTCCTCGTCAGTGGTGTCTTCCTCCGGGACAGGCACAGACTTCTTCCGCTGTGGACCCTTCTTCTTTCCAATGTTTTCTTTTCAGCCGCTGCCTTCTTTTTGTCTTCCAGCTTCTGCCTCTTCTCTGCCTTCAACCTCAGGTCAGATATTGCCTCCTCATTCTCGGTTAAAATGCAGGCCCGCACCCTCTTTCGTCCCTTTCCATAAGGACGAGGATTAGCCTTAGGGAACGGCCGACACACTCTGGGGTTAAGTCTGTCTGTTGAGAAGGGTGTCTGGGGTGCAGGGTGCGTCGTGCTCGGGCCCGGGGTGGCAGGGTGCATCGTGCTGGGGCCCGGGGTGGCAGGCTCTGTCGTGCTGGGGCTCGGGGTGGCAGGCTTTGTCGTGCTGGGGCCCGGGGTGGCAGGGGGCGTCGTGCTGGGGCCCGGGGTGGCAGGCTCTGTCGTGCTGGGGCCCGGGGTGGCAGGCTCTGTCGTGCTGGTGCTCGGGGTGGCAGGCTCTGTCGTGCTGGGGCCCGGGGTGGCAGGCACATCATCTAGCCTGGGGAGACACAGCGGGAAGGGGTTATAGCTTCTGAGGTATGGCCTTCAGCCAGTCGCTCCTCTCCATCTGAACTTCCTCCATCAGAAGAAGTTGGAGTAACTTCCACTACAAATTCTGGTGGTGCCGGTCGCTCGGTTACATGCGTTCCTACAAACACATCATCTGGGAAGATGTTGCGATTGAGTGGCCATATACCAGTCGCCCGGAAACCACTGAGAATGTTGGAGGGGGTAGTGGCTTGGTCCATGCCTCAGAAGCAAACTCTGGCAACTTGTGGACTGTTATGTGCTCGTTAGGGTGCATGAGGCGTGGTCGTTCAGTAGGGCACGCAGGAATGTCTTAAAGGGACCAAAGACACTCACATCAATGGCTGGAGTTTGTCTTGTGTATGCGGAGGCAAGGTAACAATCACGATACCATGCATTATCGCAAACTCAACAGGCTGAATGTTCATGTGACATTCAGCATTGTCCATGATCAGAAGAATCTTGTTCTCTACAGAAGAACAAGACTTCTCATGGAGATGCTGAAGTGTCTGCACGAAGCATTCACCATTCATCAGCCACTAGGATGCAATATCCCTTTGGAACCAAAGATCGTGTTCCTCATGAAAGCGGGATTCCATCGGCATCTGGGAATTATAAACACTGGAGGGATGGACTGCCCCACAGCATTTATAATGCCCACAAACGTCATGCTGTCACCGCGTTCACGAGTTACCTGCGTGGCTACTGGCTGGCCTCTCGCACACACAACCTTGACTGGCTTCATAACAGTCGACAATGAACTCTCATCCAAAATTGTATATCCGGTCCGGCGTGAATGTGTACTTCTCCAAAGCTAATGTGTAAGCCTTAAAGAAGGTTTCCACATTGACTTTGTTGAAGGCAACAATCCTGGCAATGGACATGCCTTCCGGAGCCTTCAATACAAGGTTTGGATGACGGTTCATGAAGGCATAGTACCAGTCCCTTGTCGCCATTTTCTCTTTCTCCCAGGCAGCAGGGATGCTCTTGCTCCCACAAGCTATGGCATACTGGTACACCATCCTACGCACATCGTTCATGGGCAGGCCGTAG
This sequence comes from Chionoecetes opilio, assembly GCA_016584305.1. NCBI lineage: Eukaryota > Metazoa > Arthropoda > Malacostraca > Decapoda > Majidae > Chionoecetes > Chionoecetes opilio. The sequence continues at coordinate 32,616 of JACEEZ010015037.1, forward strand.
AACATCTTGCTGCGTGGATGGTATAATCAGCAATGTATATTTCTTGTTGAGGGCTGAAAACCCTATTGCTACGGGAAGCAACAGCCATATAGGTAACTCCATCCGACAGCTTCTTCGATAGATAGAAGCGTCCTGTAACAAAAGAAATGAATTAGGACTTAAAAGGCCCTTGCTGGCAAACAAAAGTTGACAAAAAATTAATAAATAGAGCGCTTGAAGGCATCCTTTAACAAAAGAAATTAATTAGGACTTAGAAGGCCCTTGCTGGCAATAAAAGCTAACAAAAAAATGAATAAATTTTAAAATCTATAAATCTAGAGACCCTTAAGCTATCCCTGAGGTCTTTTTGCATGACCTCATCCCAGGGAGACCAAAGAAGACGTGGGATGAGGTCATACAAAAAGACCTTGGGGAGATATGGAACTAAATAGAGCAACTTACAGCAAGAGTTGTTTTCTTGATGTTGAATCTGTCAGCGGCTTCTTTCAGGCTGCAGCTAGTGGCCACGCGGTGCTTAAAGGCAGCCTCAAGGTCAGTGCGGTCCATCTGCTTGTCGCTCTTCCTGACATATTTGCGAGGCATGATGACGGTGATGGCGGTAGGTTAGGTTAGATCTGAAAAGAGTTAATGACATTAGACATCATGCATAGTTAGGTTAGGTTAGTTTAGGTTAGCTTAGCTTAGTATTTTTACAGTGTAGAGGCGATTCTTGCATGGCCACCATATTATTTTGGGACTATGAGTCTGGCAATATATGTGGGGATCACCGAACGTCATGCCCCCAAAATATGCAGTGTTAAATGTTTTTTTTAACCATAAAAAATTAATTCTAGAATCATTCTAATAACATAAATCACTTATATATAGTTAGTTCATGTGCTTATAGCATAATAACACTGATAAGCATCATAATTTAATACCAATCACCTTCAACTTTACACCAACAAAAAAACACTGTTCCATTTAATTTAAATGCACTAGTTCACCACCACCATTAATATCATGCTAATATGCATAGTCAGTCACTTTTTCTTATGTTTTTCTAAGTATTTAAAAAATATATAGATTTTCCAAAATCGTAGTGATGCGGGGGATCACCGAACGGCATGCCCGAAAATATGCAGTGTTAAATGGTTTTTTTAACCATAAAAATTAATTCTAGAATCATTCTAATAACATAAATCACTTATATAATAGTTAGTTCATGTGCTTATAGCATAATAAACACTGATATAGCATCATAATTTAATACCAATCACCTTCAACTTTATGCCACAAAAAAACACTGTTCCATTTAATTTAAATGCACTAGTTTACCACCACCATTTAATATCATGCGAATATACATAGTCAATCACTGTTGTTATGTTTGTGTAGGTATTTCAAAGATATAGCTTTTTCAAAATTTCACTGTACGTTGATCCCCCGCACTTCACCATACGTGATCCCCCGCGCCACCAATTTTTTGTAAATAATGCCACCCGCGGCCTGTTCGAAAGCATGCACTACTTTTTCACTCAATAACATGTCAATACGGTTATACCTCGTATTGCAACTTACCTCAAAAGAATCACGCCATCACAGCCGACATGAGACACTATAATAAGAACGGCGAAAAGTAACAAGGAACATACGAAAAATAAAATTTCTTACCTGGTAAACACGGAGGTGACGCTGACGCTACCCTGTTGCTCGCATGTAGTTCACTGAGGGTGGCGCTGCATCCGTGGTGGCATGGTGGCGCGAAATTTGAATTAATTTTCGCGTTGTAGCCTTCGTACGGTGATCCCCCCCGTTCGGTGTGACCCCACCCCACCCTACCATTACAACAATAATCAAATAGTCGTCAGGTAGCTACAGCGTACGCCATTACACTTCCGTACTGTGCGTGGGCAGATAGAGGGCAGTAGAGGAAAATGGTGAGGTCAAAAGCCCACAATCTGAGCTGTGGCGTCGTCGTTTCCATGGTAACGGCGGGGATTTGTTTACATACCACTGCGAGGCGCCCAAAAGCGTTTGATAGAGGGGTACAGAAACCTGAACGGCGCAAACCGCTCAAATTCTTCTTCTCAAACGCAGCCCAGCAACCCTGCACCATAGACGGTATACTAAAGAAAGACGGGAAATATTCCTATCCAACATAACAAATAAGTGTAGCCAGAAAGATGCCAGATAGCACCCGATTCTTGTGTTTAGAGCGCCATCTATTGAGTGGACGAAAAACTACCTCAATGGTTCCAGATATTGCTAGCCTTTTATTTTCTATTATTTCAGGGAAAATATTAGATATATTAAGTGAAATTGGTGTCATATATGTATGCACACAGTACACCGTAGTGTAGTATCGTGGTCAGGGAAGCGGTAGTAGCGGTAATATTTCGGTGGAGGAGCAGGAGCATACACGTCTTGCCACCACCACGGTAGCTCAAAGAGTGGATGACTGGACGACTGGACGACGGACGTCCGAGTTGATTCAAAGATGTAAAATTGTAAACAACCACGCGAGATGATGATTGCAAAGGAGGTACTGACTACTGAGGCGTATTTTGTGCGTCCCCTTGCAAGTAAAATTTTACTTACTTAAGCTCCGCCCACTTATTTTTTACTCTTTTGCGTGTACAGAAAACTGAGCAGATACACTCCCGGCAGCGAATTTTACTCTTTTCCTGTAAAATTATACAGTCGTGGGTGTGGGTGGTGGTTTCAAGAGCCTGGCCAATCAGATCGCGCGCATGAGAAAATCTTATCAGAACTCCTCCCGTAAATGTTTCTCTTTTCCTTTAATTCTCATCCAATTCAACATTCATTACATGCGCACGACATGAAAAGGATACTGTATTTAATTAGGAATAGGTTCAACACGTTGATCGGATATATACAACAACTCAACAGTTAATGATGTCACAAATATTAATATTCTCCAGCGACATCTGGGAACAATTTTTCCACTCCCTCCAATCTTTCAATGCGTCCGAACCCTTGTTAAGACTTGTGGCTAGCACGATAAAACTTGTAATTTGGCCATAATACACAAAAATAATAACAGTCTCTTTAGTAGTAGTTATGATTACTTTAAAAATGCAATGTAACTGGTACATTTGTCATAACTTACACAGGAATGTCACCTACAAAATGTACATAATGGATATACGAACACCTCCACAGTCCTCCAGTGAGGCGAGGTGAGGTGCTCTGAGGTGCTCTGAGGGTTCCTCATGCGTTCGCCGATTTCGGCAGCTGGCGGCCCTCTACGCATGACTGTAGCTCCGAAACTAACCACAGGATTTTCTTGAAAATAACCTCATTGTGATTCCCACACAAAGTTACCCTTAACGTAATCAACGAAACCCTTACCTAACCTAACCTAACCTAACCTAACCTAACGTTTTTCTAACCTAACCTAACCTATAGCGGTCTGCCGAAAAGGGCGAACGCCTGGAGATTTGAGGCAGGAGCAGAAAAGAGAAAAGAGGAGAAGAGAAAAAAAGGGAAGAGAAAGAAGGAAAGAAATGGAAAAAGAAAGGAAAGGGAAGGGAAAGGAAAAAAAGAGAAGAGAGGAAAAGTGATATATGTAAATGATAAATTGTTGCTGTCTTCCATGATGGCAACATGATGTAGCCCTACCATGATTCCGTACGTCTTCGAATTACAGTTGGGTAATTTTTTTAAGGTTGTGAGAGCGAGGTCTGTCTGGCTCTCCCAGTGAATGTACGATACATTTTCCTTCGCCTCCGTCTGTAGAAGCGTCTGGCAGCGCTACAATCGTATTTTGTGATGGCAAGCAGGGGCGGAGCTTAAATAAGTATAATTTTACTCCGAAAGGACACTACAAAATACGCCCTATATAATGTACATCACACTATATACATGTCTTCAGTGGCACATATAGTCTGTAGGGATGCTAAAATTCGTAATATATTGTTATGCAGGTAGTGGTGGTGGTGGAGGCATGTTGGTGGTTGTGTGGTGGTTATTACTTGTTAGGGTATCTATATATAGAGGGTAACGCCATTCATCGGCCCTATGTTAAACGCTACTGGGCGCCATCTTAGCGCCAGGGCCTCTTCGTTCACTCTAGACCCGGGAAAGTTCTCAAGGCATTACCCCGCAGTATATCATGTTATACATGTATAAAGGATATACTGTTATCTTCGGAAATGCTTGTTCTATAAGATTATCACATAAAACATAGTAAAACACATTAAATAATGGTCATTATGAGACTCTGAAGAAATATGATGAACTTAACATTCACCTAAAACTCGTTGTCATGTAAAACTTTGTGGGACAACTTATAAGATGAAAGATATCAATAGAAGCAGAATTTTATTAGCTTTCCATTGCTATATTTCGTTTTCTGATAAATGCAGTAGTAGCATGTATAAATTAGCGTTAACTAAATAAATCGCGGCGGCGTCGACCGCTCTCTCTCTCTCTCTCCGTGAAAGAGAGAGAGAGAGAGATATATAAGTGAAAGAGAGATATGAGAGTAACTAAAAAACTTTTAATTCTCTCTCTTCTCTCTCTCTCTCTCTAAATATATATATATATATATATTGTTGCGCGCCGCCCTCATACCTCAAAGACTTACCTGTCTTAATTTACCCCCAAAGGCACGGCCACGTAACCCCTTAACTTCCCTCCTGTAGAAGGGCTCGGTAGACTTAACCCGGGCGAGCTATGGTGTGCACCACTTAGTCAATAACACAAGGCGAATAGAGAAACATTGATACTCACTGTACTATTCCTCCTTTACTACACAAAGATCACAAAATACACAGTCAACGTTATCCTGACGGCCCACTCCTGAAGGTGGTGCGGCTGAAATAAAGTACACACATAGGTTACACCGTCTATTGTTCATTTAACACACACGAGGCTTCCCTTGAGATACACAATGATACACTGGCTTACAGCGAGGCACTACGAGCTACTGACGAAGCTGACGAAGGGCTGACGAAGGCGGAACGGCGCTCTCCCGTCGCCGCCACGCTCCAGACCTCCTCACTCGTCTCTCTCTCGCCCTGCTCTCCCTTCCCGCTACCCTGCTCGGCCGCGGGCTTCTCCCTCTCCCCTCTTGTCTGCCCCGCCTCCTTTACCAGCCAATCCCCTGGCTGCAAGCTCTTGCGCGCCCCAATAGGACACATCCTGGTACATGACGTCACCCTCCTTTGTGTGTGGTGTAACCTACCCTTACACACGCGCCGCCCTCGTACATCCAGACGTACAGACATACACACGCCTCACGCTGTTCACACAGACCCACTCAACCAGCCTTTCTCCCCACCCATGCACTCAGACATACACACGCCAAGTGTAACATTATCCCCCTTCCTCTCAAAACAGTGACCTCACTGTTCCCTTTAATCCTAAATCCTGTATTCTAAGAGTACATAACAGAAAACACACAAATATGGACATACTTGAAACATGCAAAATAAACTAACAAAAATCCTCAAATGAAATGGCAGCTCGCTGTCATCATTTAACACACAACAATAATCAAATTCCTCTTGACTTATTATAATGCAGCAATTACATAGTTACTCCCAATTACTCCCTTCACAACAACCTGTAGTAAATTAACCAGCAGGTCCCACAACAGAGGCTCCTCCTGCAGAAGGGTACCTCGATCTCCCCCGCAGGCCCATCCTGCGGCTAACATATGTCACCCCCACATGCACCCACTTCTGCAGGCAACCGCACAGCGTGCGTCACACCCCGCCACTTCTACCCCTCACAAAGCCACCACCAGCTGTAAACTACAAGTCCCTCCATCACCATCCACCAGCCACTCCTGCGGCGTTGGAATGGTCACACAGGCAGCCCTTCTCTTCCCCCCTCGCGAGACTCACAAGCAGGTGACGCCCCTGCACCCTTCCTCAGGTGCTACAAGCTCCCAGGGGACCCTCCTCTTCCCTGGCTTGCCTCAAAAGTGACCACGGCCAAGAGTCACTCTCCATTGGCTCCGTGGTTCTCCAAGGGCGCCACACAACCCCCCCCCTCTTCCCTGGGGGGTAGCCTCTGAGGTACCCGCGGCTTAGAGCCACACTCCATTGGCCCGCGATCTCCCCCCTGCTTCAGCTGCTCCAGCCTCGCGGTGGATGAAGGCGCCACGACCATCCTCCTGAAGGACCATGCCCTCCGCTGCAGAACGCCGGTGACGGTGCGGCAGGACCTAGCAGCAACGCGCTGCGGCGGGCACTGCTTGGTAGAAGGCACGTCGGTGTCTTCCTCCATCGTAACAGGCCGTTACTGCCACCTGCCACAGCTTCGGCGGGGGGGGCCACCCCCTGCGCTCGCCATCTTCCTAACGGCGTAGCAGAGGCAGGTATGGGGCCATTTTCTTCATCCTGGCCCTCCGAGGTCTTCCCTGCTGGCTGCGCGGCTTCCCTCTCTCACCGCGCCTGCGGCCCTTCTTCAGCAGGGGCGGCCGGCCGGCCTTCAGCTGTGGGTGTTTGGTCCGCACCTGCCGGAGTGTCAGGCCCCCAGCACGGCCCTTCCCACGTTCACCCCACCGGCGGGTCTTCAGCCGGGGCAGCAGGCCGCCCTTCAGCCGTGGGCGCGTGATCAGCCCCTGCTGGAGTGTCAGGCCCCCAGCGCAGCCCTTTCCTCCTGAAGAAGGCAGAGCAGGGAGGCGAAGAGCGGATGATGCGGTCGGCGTGCCTTTTACGCCGTTTGCCAGCGCAGCGGGAGAGGCCCGCCAAGCCCTCAACGCCGCCTTTTCGTCACCTCCTGAAGAAGGCAGGGCAGTGAGCACGCACTTAGCCGTAATAACCTCCGCTGGGACGTCACCGGGGAGTAAGGGGACCTCTTTACTACACCCTTCTGACGGCGCCGCTTTTATTTCCACGCCCACTTCCTCTGTAGGGACGTCACCTAGGGAGTTAGGCAGCTCTTCGTCGCCAACCCTAACCAACTTCTTCCCCGCATCGCCGCACGCCCCACCCTTTGTCAGGTCCTGCCTCGCGTAAGTCTGTAGCCTACCTCGTTATTTAAGCCTCTCTTCGGTGTGTTTCTCATTTTCAAAATATCCTGTTCCATTTCCTTTCTCATTTCCCTTAAATTTTCATTTTGGTTAACCATTTCCTTTCTCATTACTTTCCTCATTTTCTCATCGTCTCTCATCGTGTCTCTCAACATTAGAAGCACGCCACGTGGACATTCCTCAGTGACGTCACAAGGCTTCACCTCGCCTCCACCCCTGTTCTCCTCCCTATCCGTCATTTTAACCGCGTGGTACTCCGCCATTACCGACCACAGGTAATGCAAAACGCAATCACAAATTCGCAAAAAACAAATCAACGGAAAAAGCAATAGCAAAATTTACAAGTGAAGTGTATAACTGTCTGGAAAGGAAATTTCATGTTGTAGGAATATTTCTAGACTTGTCTAAAGCTTTCGACTCACTTAATCATAAAATATTATTAGATAAACTTGAAAATTTGGGAATAAGAGGCGTACCACTTAAACTATTCACTAGCTACTTGACAGACAGGAAACAAGCAGTGTTTTGTAACAACAATATATCCACGCTGAAAAGTACCAATAGGGGAGTGCCTCAGGGATCAATTTTGGGGCCTTTACTATTCTTGGTATATATTAATGATATTTGTAATGCCAGTTATAACTTCAGCTATGTTATCTTTGCAGACGACACAAATCATCTCTTAAAAGATAGGGCATTAGATCGGTTACATGTTAAAGTTAATAGTGAACTAGAGAATATATCGAAATGGGTTTTAGCTAATAAACTATCTGTAAACATAAGAAAAACTAATTATATACTCTTTCAAAATCATTCTGTTGCTAATATTTTAGGCTCAGTTTACCTTGGAGAAAATGAAATTCAGAGAGTCACTTACATTAGATTTGTGGGTGTTATTATTGACGAAAATTTAAATTGGAAAAAACATATACAATCTGTAAATTTGAACTTATCAAAAATGTGTGGAATTTCTCCGTCTGTAGAAGCGTCTGGCAGCGCTACAATCGTATTTTGTGATGGCAAGCAGGGGCGGAGCTTAAATAAGTATAATTTTACTTCCAAGGGGACGCACAAAATACGCCTCTGATTTTGCAACGGCACCACCTAAAGTGTTTAATTACGGAATTTATTTAATTTCTGCCCACAATATAGTTCCTTGGTGTCTATTTTGACATATCTGAAAAAAATCCACTGATTTTGTTGTTCCTATTTGTTTTACGTAAATTAAGAAATTCCAAATGACTGTTTTGGTTTCCTTTACATGGTGTTGTAACATCAACGACTTCATCCGTATATGTTGATTTCCAGGCAATGTAGTAAAACATGTTCCTTAATCTACATATCTGCATTGTACAATTCACACTTCGTGTCTTTAGAATAGTCATAGCTCAATTGACGCTAACGCCCTCATCAAGTGGACGAAAGAACTAAAGAGTAACCAGTTAGCCTTTACTACACCCATAGACCACTGTATACCTGGGCAGAGATGCTCGAAAGAGTTACGGGCCCGTAAGTACTCCCCTAAGGGACTTTTACCTCGTAGCGCCTCTAAGGGAGATGCTCAAACCATTTTTTCACTTGCTACGGGACCGCGAGGCTAAGGGTGGTCGGGAGCACCCTTAACTCCCTAAGGGAGTGAAATTTGAAGCGGCTAGACGTCAACAAACAATAAATTACAAGTATCACTATACTTTATGTTTATTGTGTATTATAGAGCCATTTCATGCTTGCCTGTTTGAAATGTGATGTGTTTATTGCTTCATTGACTCCATATATATCATATTTAACATACAATACCTATAGTACTTGTAATAAATTCATATCAGGGCAAACCTATATATTAAATATATATATCGGTCGACTTCTTGAATCAAAACGTACAGTTCATCATACACGTTTGGCAGCTATAATGATGCGGTGGTGGTGGTGGTGGTATCAAATGTCTGACGTAGCTACTAGTACACACGCACGTATACACACAAGCAAGGATATTATAAAGTTATACTATCCTTGCACACAAGTGTCACGTGTGTCACAGTGAGGTGTTAGCTACCCCGTGTGTCTTGTCTGACCTAAAGAGCGAACGCGCAGTTCTTGTCCACTATAACAGAGTACCGCCAGGGCCACGGATACGGCATACGTACGGCGCTGGCCAGCAGTGGTCTATAGATACTATTTTCGGGCACGCGAGACTCGAACCTATGATCAGCGCATCAAGGTATACCCTGGGTACGTCTCTGTAGTAATCAGTGGGAGAATATTACGCTGAAAGGCTAATGTGGCAGCTATGTATTATCGTAACATTCTGGCGATAGTGAGCTAAAATCGGCCCTATTTCGGAAATCAGCCAATCTTAGCTCAACACCGGCAAACATAGTGTTTAGGTTAAGTTATGTTTAGGTCTGGTTTAGGTTAGGTAAGGTTTATGATAGGTTTGTGTTAAGTGTTGTAGAGTTATTTAGGTTAAATAAGCGTCCGCGGGACGATTTCTCGAAAGAGGCCGATTTTAGCATAACAGCGGCATTTGAAGTCTCTTTACATTTATTTCTCGGGCTCCCTGACAGCTGAGAGCATGATGATTGGCTAGATAAGGCCGCGTCATGAAGGGCGCTGCTCTGTGATTGGTTAGCAGAATTTTCCCACACATATCCCTAGAATATCCCTATATTCCCCACCCAGAGGCCACCGATAACCGTACGGGAGTGACGGCTCGGTACGAGCATCTCCCTCAGCCCACCCTCGTAAGGTTATTGTAGCCATACACTCGTAAGTTGTCCCTTACGAGGGATTTTCGAGCATCCCTGCCCTGGACTGTTCACGCGACAATGTTTTGAATTAGAGAGAACTGCAACTCCGAAATGCCAGTGGTCGCTGGCAGTTTTAACTCACAATTTGGTGAAAAGTTGGTCAACTTGAAAGAAAAATATGGGCTTATTCCACTGCACTTAAAACACACATGTATAATATTAAGAACGATTTTCTTCTATATGTATATTGTATAGAAGCCTGATTCTGTAAAGCATTGTATATAACCAAATAACCAAGTAGGTTATAGTTGAGGAGGCGAGGTAAATGCTACTCTATGATATTATATAGTCAATAACGAATGTTTAGAAGTTATCTATATCTAGGCAGTCATATTTTCCTGTTATTATTGTGTATCAATCAGATAGAAAGCCTGGAAGTGCAATGAGTCGACGCGTGAAGTGGCAATGTTTTGATTCAACCTCCCCGCCACAATCTCCCCGCCCACCACTCCCCGCCGCGGCACGTCGCCTCCATAATTATAACCTACTTTGTCGCAGCAACAAGCCGATTTCGGCATTCTTTATTCTTCGTTTTTCCAAGGCATTGCTTATTGTATTTTGACAAGCGTTTGCCAGACGCAGCAGTACTGTCTTAGAAAACAGTGTGAACATCGCCCAAATTTTACATGCCACAATATACATGTAAAAAATATATTAAGCTTTGCTACTCGAGGCGAGTAATTTGCATTAAATTGCTATTATAGAACGTTCCATCGTAATGCATGTCATCCATATAATAAGTAGAACAACAGAAGATCTATATTTTTTGGTATTCAGATGCGGTGCATCAATGTTTATCGCGAAATTAATTTATGAAAAATGTTGGTCGCGGAGCCAAAACACAGTAGACCAACCTTTGAGTTAAAACTGCCAGCGACCACTGGCATTTCTCGAGTTTCAGATCATTGGAATTGCGGGGCTGCATAGGGGCCCGCGGGGCGGCCGACAAAGAGATATAGTGGTCTATGGACTAACATATAGACTGGTTTATCAGTATATATGGTATACTGTAATCTTCGTAAATGTTTGTTCTATAATATTATCAAATAAAAAACAGTAAAACACGCTAAAGAAATGCCATTACGAGACTATGAAGAAATATGCATGAATTTAATATTCACTTCAACTCTTCGCCATTTAAAACTTTGCGAGTCACCTTTTATTATGAAGGGTATCAATAGAAGCGCAATTTTATTAGCTTTCCATTGCTATATTTCGTTATCTGATAAATGAATTAGAACCATGCATAAATTAGCGTTAACTAAATAAATAAAATCATCAATCGGGTAATTTTCCCGATTGATGAGGTTATTTATTTAGGCAACGCTAATTTATACATGGTACTAATTCATTTATCAGAAAACGAAATATATAAGTGCATAAATAACATCATCAATCGGGAAAATTACCCGATTGATGATTTTATTTTTTTATTTAACGCTAATTTATGCATGGTTCTAATTAATTTATCAGATAACGAAATACATCAATGGAAAGCTAATAAAATTGCGCTTCTATTGATACCCTTCATGATAAAAGGTGACTCGCAAAGTTTTAAATGGCGAAGAGTTAAGTGAATATTAAATTCATGCATATTTCTTCATAGTCTCGTAATGGCATTTCTTTAGCGTGTTTTACTGTTTTTTATTTGATAATATTATAGAACAAACATTTGCGAAGATTACTGTATATCATATATACTGATAAACCAGTCTATATGATCCGTATATATATATATGAATCCGAGCGGCCCTCCGACTTCGGGCCCTTGCGCGACAGGCCGATATTCCGTGCGCAGTCCAGGTATATAGTGGTCTATGCTACACCTTATTTTGAAGCTTTCCAGTCTTTCTTTAGTATACCGTCTTTGTTGTTGTTGTTGTTGGGAGTTTGAAGGGGCCGTGTAGGCTGTGGTGCCACAGCCTCTAGTGCCCCGAAGGTGCAGGATGCAAATGAATCAGCAGGTTAGATCCTGTGCAGTTGGCCAGACTTCTGTAGGAAGGTCCTGGTGTGCTTGAGGATTTTGAAGGCCAAGCCAGGGTCTGGAGAGCCACCCAAGAGGTCGGCTAGAGTTGGTCTGCGGAGGAGTGGATATAGTGATTGGAGGAGTGCCGTGCGGTGGGAGTGGTGGCGAGGACATTGCAGGAGGAGGTGTTCAGGTGTGTCCAGGTATGTGGGGCACCAGGGGCAGTGAGGGTCATCTGTCATGCCCAGTTTGTGTAGGTGGGCGTTGAGGCGGGTGTGGCCAATCCGGAGTCTGGTGACTGCGGTGTCCAGGGCACGGCTGGGGGAGTGGGTCCACCAGTGGTGTCGTGTGTCATGTCGTATTCGTCCAAGTGAAGTGTACTGTAAGGCGTCAGTCAGCTCTGTGTCCCAGTGTCGGTTGCATGTAGTCTGAAGGTTAGTCAGTGAATCAGTCAGGTCTGTGGTCATGTCTATGGGAGAAGGGAGGGAGTGTGCCTCTGCTGCCGCCCTGTCGGCCACAGTGTTGCCCCTGACACCAATGTGGGAGGGCACCCACTGAAGGTGAATGAGATGGCCAGAGGAGGATAAGTGAAGCAAGAGGTGGTGGATGTGAAAGCAAAGGGCGTGGTGAGTGTGAGGGCGGTGACGACGGAGAAGTTGGAGGGCTGTGAGGGAGTCAGTGAAGATGGTTACAGCACAGGAGGGGGGCACGGTGGTATATATATATATATATATATATATATATATATATATATATATATATATATATATATATATATATATATATATATATATATACCGTCTTTGCCTGCACGGTGCTCCGACCCACAACTGAACAGGCCAAGACCAAGACCTATTGTTTACATTTTCTTCCGTACCGTACTAGTAGTAATACGTGTTTCGCGGGCAGTGTGAGGCTTCCCCGACGCGCACCTTTATCTTCTAGGAGGACTAATCAGGTCTCGCGCCTGTGATTACTTTGCAGGTCCGCAGTAGGTCGGTATCTCCGATTCTAACATTACTGACATTAAACAATAAGAAGTGTGAGGCGCCCAAATGTTAAACGCTTGTGCCAGCTACTTCACCAAACTCAAGCGGCAGATCTTCCGAACCGTGGAGAATGCAAGACGTCCATGCAAGCGAACCTTAGAGGAGTAAGTACAAAGCCTAACATGAATTAATCGGGGTAAATATTCCGCAGGAATTGGCGGTAACAACCAGCCGCGGCAGGTTTGCAAACGTTCGGTTACGGTTAGGTAAGGTTAGGTCCAGGTTCAAAATGACATTGGTAACTTTGTGTGGCAATCATAATGAGGGTATTTTCATGAAAATCCTGTGGTTAGATTCGGAGCTACAGCCATGCGTAGAGGGCCACCAGTGCAAACTCGTTTGGGAATTTTTTTTTTTGCCGGGCAGCGAATTTTTTTCCCAAACAGGTTTGCAAACTTTCGGTTACAGTTAGGTAAGGCTAGGTTCGGGCAATCGCGCATCATCAGATTACCAGTCACCTGTTTATCATTAACCAGATTTAACCTGGTTAAGATTAGTTTTATCGCCCCTGCCATATTTGCTTGCTACCTTATGAAGGACTAATCTTTTGTCATACACGTCTTCTACTAACCTTCAAACCTCTTTGCAAGCTGTTACTTTGGTTAAAATCACGGACAGAAATGATCTAATAAGAATAAAGGTAAATATCCAGATGAACACCGAACTCACTTTGGTGGACGAAACTATTTTTTTCTGGTGTGTTTTTATGTGTTTTGAATTAATCTACTAACCGTTTCTGTCGCAAATATTTTTTATATATTTTTTTTAGGTAGATAAAGGTTAGTTTTTAACTTAGTAAAAAAATAGTTTCGTCCACCAAAGTGAGTTCGGTGTTCATCTGGATATTTACCAGAATAAATAGGTCCAACTCTGCCGTCGCCATCAGCACAGTCAGAGACCGTGGACCAAGCCCACTCTCACGTACAGCAGCCAGGCTAGGTAAGGTTATGGTTAAGTTTTGTTTTGTTTAGTTTAGTTTAGTTTAAGATAAAGATAAACTAAACCTGACCTTAACCTAACCTACCCTGTTTGCTGTCCGTGAGAGAAGACTGGGAGAGGCGCCCGTCCCGCGGTCTAGATAGCGACGGCGGAGTAGCACTTTATTTATTCTTATTAGATAATTTTCTTCCGTGATTGTGACCAAAGTAACAGCTTGCCAAGAGGTTTGAAGGTTATTAGAAGACGTACATGACAGAAGTTTAGTCCTTCATAAGGTAGTAAGCGAGATAAGCGAATCTTAACCTTTAACCTAAATAACTGGAAATTTGTACTTTCAACCAGTAATTGAGTATGAGGTTAGAAGTACTCTTTTCCAATGTATTTTGATGTGTTAAGAATAATGGCCACATAAAAAATTGAAATGCCTCCTTTTGCAGTTATCCATAACAGACCTGGGGACCCGTCGGGAACTTCGGTTTTCGGCGGGGAAAATGGCAACTAGTTTTGTACTGATAGTATATTATGTGGATGACGTAAGGCCGAAAATACATAAGAACATAAGAAAATAAGGAAGCTACAAGTGACCGTGAGGCCTACACGTGGTAGTTCCTGTTACCTAACACTACCTACTTCCACCTTTCATCCCCATCCATGAACCTATCTAGCCCCTTTTTAAAGCTCCCTAATGACTCCGCACTAACTACCTGTCTACTGAGTCCATTCCAATCATTCACCACCCTATTTGTGAACCAGTTTTTCCCTATTTCTTTTTTAAATTACGCTTTTCCAGCTTGAATCCGTTACTTCTTGTTCTACCCTGGTTAATAGCCGAAAGAACTTTTCCTACCTCTCCTTTATTAAATCCCTTTATCCACTTAAAAACTTCTATCAGATCGCCCCTTACTCTGCGTCTCTCGAGTGAGTGTAACTTTAATAGCTTCAATCTCTTCTCATAACTAAAGTTATGCGTCCCTTGAATAATTTTGGTCATCCTTCTCTGCACTGATTCTAACAAGGCTATATCCATCCTGTAATATGGAGACCAAAACTGAACCGCATAGTCTAGGTGAGGTCTGACTAGAGCCAGATAAAGCTTTAGAATAACTTTCGCACTTCTACTTTTAACACTTCTGGTAATGAATCCTAACACTCTATTAGCTCTATTTCTAGCTTCAATACATTGTTTCCTAGGTCAGAGGTCTGGGCTCACCCTTACTCTAAGATCTTTTTCACCTTCTGATCTTTTCAGCGATACATTGCGTATGGTGTATCTATTACCAGGGTCTTTTCTACCAACATTCATAACGGTGCACTTATCAATATTAAATTCCATATGCCATCTGACCACCCACTCATTATGTTTATCTAAGTCTCCCTGCAATATGTTTAGATCAGACTGTGATCCACAAAAAAAGTATCACCTACCTTGGTATCATCAGCAAACTTGCTGATATCACAGTGATAGCTGTTAGCTAACTGACCTCCAACCTCCACCTCTGTAACTAAATCTTCCCTGTTTGTCAGTAATAAATCTAGAATATTATCTCCTCTAGTAGGCTCCTTGATTGTTTGCCTTAGAAAGTTATCCTGAACTATATTTAACAGTTCCTCTGCATCATTGTCTCTTATAATTTAATCCCAGTCTATATTCCTTAGATTAAAATCTACCACGCATTATCAATTATATCTGCAAGCCTTGCTTATATCTTGCCATATAGGAGCTATATAGGAGAACGCGCCAACGCTCCGCGCCCATGACCAGTGGAGGCCGATCCGATCAGCAGGGTAAAAAAGTGTTTCAAACATCACTCCCATTTCCCAGAGGTGGGCGAGAGCGATACTTAGTGCGATTCTGCGATACTGCGTTACTATCGCACCACCAAAATAGTATCGCAGTATCGCATAAGAATTCAAAGTAGCGGAGTATAAGTATCGCAACTCAAGTATCGCTTAAATTTCCCGCGATACTTTAAAAGACGACCTTTATATTATAAATAAAATTTGTCAGTTTAAAAATAAATATATTACAATGTTTTAATGTGCCTAAGCTGTAGTTTAAGTAAATTAGATCTTTTTTTGGCTAATACAGTGTTTTCTTAGATAGCAAAGTATTGCAAAGCTAAATTTTTGGTATCGCAGTATTGCTGCGATACCAAAAATTTAGCTTTGCGATACTTTGCGTATGGTGTATCTATTACCAGGGTTTTTCTACCAACATTCATAACGGTGCATTTATCAATATTAAATTCCATCTGCCATCTGACCACCCACTCATTATGTTTGTAAGCAGCAGCAGTATTATCGCAGCAGTATCGCTGCAATACTATCGCTTTAAGAAAAAAGTATCGGTAGCAGAGTATCGCAGTATCGTGTATCGTTTTAAGAAAATCCGAAACAGTAGCGGAGTATCGCGTATCGAACTAGCGGGAAAAAAGTATCGCAGTATCGTTATCGCACTACCAAAAAAAAATATCGCGCCCACCTCTGACATTTCCCTTCTTATGGTTTATCAGTATAAATGATATAGTGCCGACCGGGGTAATATGGTCCTGGTTTTGACAAACTTTGATCTAGTTTCCATATCTATTGAAATAAACAAACAAAAAGTTAATACAATCATAGGAGGGTCACTACCTATATGTCATTAAAGTTTGAACAAATGTCCATTATAGCTCTGTTAGCAATACACTGCGAAGTGCGGACCGCATTGTTGCACTAAATGGGGTAAATCGGACCTAACTCTGGGGTAAATTGGTCATATATATATATATATATAAAGAAAAAAATATTTCTTAAAAATTTGACAAACCTCCAAAAACTTAAACAACATGTCATACCATGCCCATTGCCCATGGACACTATCAAACATTATGTGAGCTGTTCTTCACATTCTCTGGGGAGGCGGAAAAGATGACCAACACGCACACGTTTGGGTTCCAATCTTTGAGTTACTAGTCTTTCTTCTTTTTCTAGGTCTATGTTAGTTTTTCTTTTATAATTTCTAAGCATTGTTACTTAATTTAGTAATACTTTACACTAGGGCCAGAATTCCCTACACAATTGGGAGTATGGTTTCTGTTTACCTTATTAGATTCTAGGAAACATTCTCTCTATGAGCTTCCGTCACAAAGCACTTCTTTCAGAGATATAAGATGTTTTTAATAGGAAGGAGATCCGAGTGTATATCAATCAATCATTGGGGGCATACGCCGGGGGGCGCATCGCCTCGCCCACCCTACGACGCCACTCCCGGGGGTCACCACGCGCGAGTTCCCATGCAGGCTCCTTTCCCATACCAAGCAGCTCTCGACAAGAAACATCAACTTGCCCCAGCCACGAGCCTTGTGGGTGCCCCCTTGGCCTCCTCCACGCCGGATTGTCTCTTACAGATACAACCCGATGGGAAGGATCGGTTTCAGGGTAGCATGCCACATGCCCATATAGCCGAAGTTGGCACTGACGGACTATGCAGGTAATAGGCCTCGATTCAGTCTCACGGTGCAATCGCTGATTTGACACGTAATTATCCCAGCGATACCCCATGATTCTGCGAAGACACTTATTACCAAAGGCATTGATTCGTCTCTTCAAGTCACTATTTAGTGTCCATGTCTCACAACCATAGAGTAAGACAGGGATCACAAGCGACTTGAAGATCCGGATCTTTGTCCTCCTGCACAGGTACCGACAACGCCAAATACTCCCGCTGAGCGAGTCCATAACACCGTGGGCTATGCCAATCCATCGTAAGACTTCTTGACGTGACCCGCCGTCATTATGGACTGCGCTACCAAGGTATGTAAAACTTTCCAAGATCTCAATGTCCTCGCCACACGCATGAACAGACTGTACTGCTTCATCTAGTAAGTCTCCAAATACCTGGACCTTGGTCTTGAGCCAGGAGACCTCAAGTCCCAAAGGCTTTGCCTCCTCGTGCAGCGCCTCGAGAGCCATCACCAGGACCTCCAGCGACTCAGCAAAGATTACTGCATCATCGGCAAAAACAAGATCAGTGATCTTGGTGTTGCCGACGGATGCTCCACAATCACTTTGATCTACAACCTTGTCCAATACCCAGTCCATACAAGCGTTGAAAAGTGATGGGGCAAGGATGCACCCTTGCCTCACTCCTGTATTCACAGGAAAGAAGCTGGATACACCTGCCCCACACTTCACAGCACTCAGTCCCAGAATACAGACCAGTTATCAAACCAATAGTCCTTGCAGGAATCCCTCGAAGTCGCAGAAGATCCCAGAGTGACTCACGATGCACTGAGTCAAACGCCTTCTTGAGATCAACATAGGCTGCAAGCATCCCCTGTCGAAACTCACGTCGGCGTTCCACCAGGACACGAAGCGCTAGGATACGGTCCGTTGTTGACTTACCAGGCGTGAACCCAGACTGCTGAGGTCTCTGATGCTTCACCAGATGACTGCGAATTCGTGTCAGCAATAGATGGGCAAGCACCTTGCCTGGTACGCTGAGCAGTGTAATACCGCGGTAATTGTTGCAGTCCTGACGGTCCCCTTTCCCTTTCCAGATAGGGACGACCAGCCCCCTTTTCCAGTCAGGAGGAATGGTACCTGATTGCCACACGGCAGTCAGGACAGCATGCAACCCGCGGATCATGGCCTCACCCCCAGCTTTGAGGAGCTCCGCACTGATATTACAAACACCAGCTGCCTTTCCACCCTTCAACTTTGCTACAGCCTCTCTGACTTCGTCAAGAGAGGGTGCGGTTTCGTCAATGGGAGGATCGGCATCCACTGCCTGTAACCCAGTGGTGTGAAGCTGCTCAGTTGGAGTGTATAGGAGATATGAAAATTAAACTAACCTAACCCCACCTTTTGACTCACTAACCTAACCTAACTCACGCTTTAACCTCCAAACTAATGTCAAATCTGCATTAAAAAAGTGTCCGTGGCAAGGGAAGAACAGAGGCGATGCAGGTCACAAGAGGAAGAAGAGTCAGGCGCACGTAAACACTTGGCTCTTGCCTCCCTATGAACATGTCATTATCTTCGAAAGTAATGATTTGCGACGGAGACTCAGAGAAAATGTTTCCTATAATTAAATAAGGTAAACAGAACCACACTCCCAATTGTGTTGGGAATTTCGGTCCTAATGTAAAATAATACCATTAGGTTACGTAATCAATGCCTATGTTAGGTTAGTTAACTAGCAGGGAGGTATGGGTGGGCATAGCCCCCCAGTTATGTCAGGAGAGTATTGGTTTAAAGGAAGTATTGGTTGAAACTGCACATTTACCGTATCCATTAAGGTAAACAGAAATCATTCTCCCAATTGTGTAGAGAATTCTGGTCCTTGAGTAAAAATTTACCCCTAATTTATATACTAGCACCCATAAACTAATTCCATATTAGCATTCAACAATCTGAAACAAAAGAAACAAGTGCAAATAAGCAGTTAATCCTCACCGTGATATGCCGTGAGGGGTACATTACACTGGGTCCAATTTACCCCGTGAGTGTTTTTGTCACCGGGGTAAATACGGACCCAAACTGAGCATTGATCATACGAAAATGAGACAAGATAGAGCATTTTTTTTATTTTCATGTTAAAGTAGAGGAAAAACACTATATATACGCTTATTTACAAGAATGTCCTCCGTCTCGTATTTGAATCCCATGAAAGTTCGCCAAATCAGCTGATTTTGTAAACAAACTTTGCCGCAACTTTTTTTTGCTGTCATTTTACTCATTTTCTATTTTGGTTTCTGGGTTCAGTTACATATCGATATTTATATTCATATTAATACTAGAAATGTTAAAATGGTTGTTTTACTACATGGGATATTCAAAACTGTTACACTCTTATTTATATTGAAACAAACACCAAAGCAAAAATGGCGGTCCGAATAGAACCGGTCCGTTGGAAGGACCAAATTACCCCGGTCGGCACTACTGTTATCTCCGTAAATGTTTGTTCTATAATATTATCAAATAAAAAACAGTAAAACTCACTTAAAGAAATGCCATTATGAGACTGAAGAAATATCAATGCACTTATCAATATTAAATTCCATCTGCCATATGACTACCCACTCATTAAGTTATCTAAGTCTCCCTGCAATATGTTTACATCAGACTGTGATCCAATATTCCTACCTACCTAAGTATCATCAGCAAACTTGCTGATATCACTACTAATCCCACTATCCAAGTCGTTGATGTAAATAAAAAATAGTAATGGACCCAAAACAGACCCTTGATGAACTCCACTTGTCACCTGTCCCCATTCCGATTTAGAACCATTAATTGTAACCCCTTGTTGCCTATCACTTAGCCAAGCTCTGATCCAACAAAGAACCTTCCCATCTATTCCATGAGCCTTAACCTTATTTAAGAGTAGCTCGTGTGGTACTTTGTCGAATGCCGTACTAAAGTCCAGGTATCATAATCCCTATCATTATCTGCCGTCTCATAAACTTTCCTATAAAAACTCAATAAATTGGTGAGACATGACCTACCCGTGGTGAATCATTGATAAAACATTTTTTTTCTAAATGCTCTCTAATGTGTTTTGCAATAATAGATTGCAATAATTTACCTACCACTGACGTTAGACTAATGGGTCGATAATTTGACTTTAGTCCGCTGTCTCCCTTCTTAAGTATGGGGACTACATTTCCCTTCCTCCACAATAACGGCACATCGGCTGTCTTAACCGATTTCCTAAAAATGTGCACTAACGACTCACTAACAACCTCTTTGCATTCTTTTAATACCCTGGGATACACTTCATTTGGTCCTGGCGACTTAAAATTCTTCATTTTATCTATACCCTTTTCCACCACTTCCCTAGTTTTCACAATATCTTTGAGTTTCTCCTCATCGCTTCCTCTGAACATCTGTTCACTTTGATTGTGTATCCGCCTGAGTAAAAACTCTTCAGAAATAATCATTAAAATTTTTACACATATCCTCATCCGTACTTAAGACCTCACCCTGCTCTAATCTTAACAGCCCCATTAATTCCCTTGTCTTCGTTTTATATATCTGATAGAACCCCTTAGGATAGCTTTTTGCCTGTCCAGCGACTTTAATCTCATAATTGTTCTTAGCTACTCTTGTTAATCTCTTAACTGTCCTCGCCATCACGTTATACTGTTCTTTGCTCACCTGTCCAGCCTTGAACCTTAAGTACATGTTTCTTTTTACTCCAATGTTGTGTTTTAAACTCGTCATCCATTTCGGGTCACTCTTTCTTGATCTTATCGCCCTATAAGGAATATTCTTTTTTTGTCCTGCAATTAAATTCCTTACAAATAATGTATAAGCCTCATCCGCACCGACCTCGCTTCCACCTGTCACCGCGCTGACCTTGGAACACTCCTTCCCCTCTATCTTACATCCCAGTTAATCCCCTCCAGGTGTCTTCTTAATCCTGCATAATTGGCCATTCTAGCCGCCACCTCGCTGATTTTGGAACACTCCTTCCCCTCTATCCTACACTCCCAGTTAATCCCCTCCAGGTGTCTTCTTAATCCTGTATAATTGGCCTTTCTGAAGTCAGGTACTCTTTGCTTATTAACACTTATATTTCTTACTTCCCATTTTAAGCAAAATCTGATTTCAAAATAGTCACTGTTAGCTAACTGTCCTCCACCTCTGTAACTAAATCTTCCCTGTTTGTCAGTAATAAATCTAGAATATTATCACCTCTTGCAGGCTCCTTGATTGCTTGGCTTAGGAAGTTATTCTGAATTATATTTAACAATAGACCCTACCCATAACTACGTCACGGTTTGTTTACATCGGTGCATTGTGGGGATAAGGAGGGGTCGCCGCGGGTGGACCTACGAAGGGAAAACTACGGCGATGGAAGAATTTAGAGTTATTTTGTGCGAAATTGATATTCCAGGTGCTATATTACTGTGCTCTGTTCTCGCTGACAACACTATAGAGAAGACCTGAGGTAATAGCTGATGTGCAGAGGCTTCTAAACCAAGAAAACAGAGTCACAACATAGCCTCGTCAAAAGGTAAGCAACTGGTAGGTACGTAATGTGTCCCAACCACTTGCTTACTTCTTAATGAGACTGCTGTGACTGTTTTCCTGGTTTAGAAGCCTTTGCACATCAACCATCACATCAGGTCTTCTCTATGTTGTCAGCGAGCACGGAAATATAGCACCTTGAATATCAATTTCGCCCAAAACAACTCGAATTTTTTTCATCGTCATAGTCTTCTCTTTGTAGGTTGTACATATTCATGTTTATGATAGTATTAAAATACCTTATTAATTGAGTTCCTTTTGTTGTCTTTCCTCATAATAAGTAGTGGTACATCATGGTTTAAGTGTTACTTGACGAGCCAATGAATACTCTTGAGTCTATATCAACATCACCAACCTTTGCTTTGATTTATCTTATTACTCCATCCATAAACAAGTTGCATAACCACCGTGACATTACCCATCCTTGCCTGATGGTACCTGATACTGTCGTCTACCGATATTTTTATCCCTACACAAATTGGGAAAACTCGCCGACGGTAGTGGTTAGGTTAGGTTACCGTTAGGTTAGGTATTCATAATCACAGGTAAAAGCTTATTAGTTATACATTAGGGTATGCCGTAGGTCCAATGAAAAGTGAAATATAGATTATTTCGAATTTGGCAGGGTGTTTTCTTATGTAAAATTGAATTTTAAGGGTGGTTTGTCCTCTTCAACTTTTTGGTTTGAGCAATTCTTGCTATGCAAAAAGGGACTTTTATATTTATATGCAAAACATAGCTTAGCATACACCATCTTTAAACTCACAGAAAAGCCACTTAAGTTCGAGATTCGATAAATTTCACTGACGACAAAGTTGTAGAGCGCTAAAAACTCTATCGGAAGTATGCCCTCGATATTGCCGTAAGACCTACATTAACTCCGCCAGACGCCGCAAAGCTCACTTCTCATACAAAATTGCCTCGTTTTTCGGATAAAAACCTTTTTCCTGGCAACTGGATTTTCCACGTTATTATTTACCCAACGTAGGTGGTTTCAGGGCTGGATACTGTTTAAGGTCTAAGGTCCTATCACCAAACTCCAAAAGTCACAAAAAAACAGCGTAAGTCGGTCAAACACGTACGGTCGAAGTCCAGCTCCGCATCCAAGCATCCAGTTCGACGTTCCGCCCACTGCTGTTGCTGCCTTGGCTTCTGGATTCCTCCAGGACCTTATCGCTGACGGCCACCTCTCTCCAGACATGTCGTACCTGGTCTGCGATCCTAACAAGCTGAGGAGAGCCAGGCAGGATGCCATGGCATCGGCCAGGGACCTTGACCAGGGGAAGCACCAGGGTACCAAAATAGTTGGATTGGGTTACGATGGGAGGAAGGACAAGACCAGGGCGATGGTGCCCGACAGCTATGGGAAACTGCACCCAAGGTTGATCAGGGAGGAGCATGTGTCAGTGACAGAGGAGCTATCTGGAAGGTACCTTTGGCACTTTGTACCAGAGGACCCGGTGCCACCTGAGAAGCCTGCGTTCAAGGTGGCTCAGGCTCTCTATGATCTGCTGGTGACATACGACTCCACCGACTCGCTGATCGTACTGCAAGGTGACTCAACTAGGGCCAACACGGGGTGGAAGGGTGGTACTCACGCCCATTTGGAGAAGATGCTGGGACGCAAGCTCTTCTGGAGTATTTTGCGTGTTGCACACAAAAACGAGTTGCCCCTGCGCCACCTTATCACCAGCATCGAGGGGCCTACCTCATCTGATACTGGCTTCACGGGTCCAGTGTGCAGTCTGCTGTCCAGCGTGAATGAGATGCAGTACAACGCAGAGTTCAGAGGAGTGCCAGGCGGTGAAGATCTCACGGAGATACCGGAGTATATCCTGGTCAACATGTCCACTGACCAGCAGGTCTCCTACCAGCTGGTCCAGGCTGTGAAGCAGGGCGTTCTCCCGTCCGAGCTGCAGGAGATCAAGTGTGGCAAGGTGTCCCACTTCAGATGGCTCACCACAGCCCAGTCGCTCGTGTACATGTGGACCAGAAAGCATGGACTGACTGGCAAAGAACTGAACACCCTGGAAATCCTAGTCAAGTACTGCCTGCAGGTGTACTTCAACTCTACTACGACATCAAGGTTCACCACAGACTAGAGGACGGCCCCAAGCACATCCTCACGCAGCTCAGAGTGATGAGGTCGCAGCCCAAGAAGGTCCAAACAGCTGTGACCTTCTACGTGCGGACAGGAGCATGGTTCACACACTCAGAATGTGTCCTCCTCTCGCTGATGGCGAGTCTGAGTAAGGACGGCCGCAGGTTCGCCGTGACCCAGATTTTGAAGCTGAGGGCTGGCGAGGAGTATGGGGACACCAGTGTAAGACCTCGCATCACACCCAAGCTGAACTTGTCAGCCACCAGCTTGCAGACACTGATCAGCTGGCAGCCTGGCCAGGTGCACGAGCCGGCATTCACCTGTTCACTGTCCGGGGATCAGATCCAGGAGATCCTGGTCAAGCCGTACGAGGTTCCGGAGTTCTCTATCCACACTCAGAGCACCGAAAGAGTCGTGAAGCAGGTGACAGAGGCTGCGGTAGCAGTGGTGGGGCAGCAGGCCAGAGACGGGTTCATCCGGGCTCGGGCCCACCACCGGGAGACCATGCCCTGCTTCAGGTCTAAGAAGGACATGATGGACACGTTCTAGGCCAACGTAGAGGCTGTGACACTGTGATGTAGTGCCTGATGAACCAACTGATCAGAAAGAGCTTACCACGCTAGTCATTTGGAACTCATATTGGTGCATGATGCAATACACAGGACCAACTGGACACTGCGTACTCATTTAAGCATTATTCGATAAGGGTGCAATATAAAAGTGCGATTTTGCATAGTAAGAATTGCTCAAGTGCAAAAATGGAAATAGATAAAATCGTCTTAGAATTCCATTTTACATAGGAAATTGGCATGCCAAAGTTGGGAAAAAGAATTTTTGTTATACGGTGTACCCTATTATACATACATATTCCACTCCATACACACTCTTTAACCCTTCAATACAACCCACATTCCCTCCCAGTCTATTCTGTCATATGATTTGGTATTAGTCCAGATGAACACCAAACTCACTTTGGTGGACGAAAAAAATTCTTTTCTGGTGTGTTTTTATGTGTTTTGAATGAATCTGCTAACCGTTTCTGTCGCAATTTATTTATTTATTTATTTATTTATTATTTTGCAAAAATGACAAAAAAAAAATTGAACCTAAACCTAACCTAACCTAACCTTTACCTATACCTAACCTAACCCATACCTAAACTACAGGGAGGTCCCGAAGATACGAGCA
Source organism: Chionoecetes opilio (assembly GCA_016584305.1). Classification (NCBI taxonomy): domain Eukaryota; kingdom Metazoa; phylum Arthropoda; class Malacostraca; order Decapoda; family Majidae; genus Chionoecetes; species Chionoecetes opilio. The sequence goes on from JACEEZ010015037.1 coordinate 57,673, forward strand.
GTTAGGTTCCACCTGGCATACTCGTAAAGCGAAATCTCGTATAGCGAAACACATAACTAATGGTAAAATATAGGTTTGGTTCCAGGACCCCATTAATTTAAAAAAAAAAAAAAAAAAAAAAAGACATGTTTTTCAAGCTAAAATAAACTATAGCAAACACAACAAACACACAGCGTCTATATTACCCACACTGTACTACCTATTCTGTAGAAAAAGCATTCTGAAAGAGAAAATAGCACACAAAATAACATAACTGCACATTAATTAAACATAAAACATGCATAACAAGCAAAAAAGACGTAATGTAGGGGACGCTGCGTGATACAAGAGAAGGTAGTGTAGAGGTCCCAAGATTGGGGCCACACACCTGCTAATTACCCCTAAAGGTTAGGCCGCGCCATATGCTTAATTACCCTTCAGGTCACGCCTTGCTAGGGGTGACCTGACTGGGGTCAACCAAATTCCCCTTTGTCCAGCCCGGGAGTGGTAGGGCGAGCATTTTGAACTTGATAATTTTACTCTTCCCAGTTTGAATGTCGTATCATTGGATTTTCAATCTCGTATATTGAAAATAGACCCTAATTTACACATCTCGTATCATCGGATTCTCGTATACCGAATGCTCGTATAACGGGACCTCCGTGTACTTAGAATACCACAAGACATTCAAATCAACTAATCTGTCTTCACGCTGTGCTATTTACTGTGGTACTGGCGGGAGCCATTCCGCCTCTGCAGATTGGCGCCAACAGCCATTCCATGTATAAGGAACTTTGTTTGTTACATTAGATGAAAGTTTGTATACCTATGTACATGCAGCCATCACAAATACTACACGCATACAGGAAATTCAAACGATATGTAGTGAGGCACAGGAGGCAGGCAACGTAGTGAGGCACGGGAGGACGAGAGGTGTTTACAATCAGGACGACAAAGCCAGACTCAGCTGATCGGCACGCCAGGCAGGCACGCAGCTGCACACCGCCGCAGGCGGGTTTGTTTTCACTCCTGCCATCCGACCTGCTTGTAGCCTACATGTTCGTTCAGCCAGCCAACATAACGATTTACTTAGATGAATTTATCCAGCCTCCTTTTAAATCTCTCTAATAACTCCGCACTAACTACCTGTCTACTGAGTCCGTTCCAATCATTTACCACCTATTTGTGAACCAGTTTTTCCCTATTTCTTTTTTAAATTACGCTTTTCCAGCTTGAATCTGTTACTTCTTGTTCTACCCTGGTTACTAGCCATAAGAACTTTTCCTACCTCTCCTTTATTATATCCCTTTATCCATTTAAAAACTTCTATCAGATCATCCCTTACTCTGCATCTCTCGAGTAAGTGTAAATTTAATAGCTTCAATCTCCTCTCATAACTAAAGTTACGCATCCCTTGAATAATTTTGGTCATCCTTCTCTGCACTGATTCTAACAAGGCTAATATCCATCCTGTAATATGGAGACCAAAACTGAAATGCATAGTCTAGGTGAGGTCTGACTAGAGCCAAATAAAGCTTTAGAATAACCTCAGCACTTCTACTTTTAACACTTCTGGTAATGAATCCTAACATCCTATTAGCTCTATTTCTAGCCTTAATACATTGTTTCCTAGGTCGGAGGTCAGAGCTCACCCTCACTCCCAGATCTTTCTCACCCTCTGATCTTTTCAACGATACATTGCGTATGGTGTATCTATTACCAGGGTTTTTTCTACCAACATTCATAACGGTGCACTTATCAATATTAAATTCCATCTGCCATCTGACCACCCACTCATTATGTTTATCTAAGTCTCCCTGCAATATGTTTAGATCAGACTGTGATCCACAAAAAAAAGTATCACCTACCTTGGTATCATCAGCAAACTTGCTGATATCACAATGATAGCTGTTAGCTAACTGACCTCCAACCTCCACCTCTGTAACTAAATCTTCCCTGTTTGTCAGTAATAAATCTAGAATATTATCTCCTCTAGTAGGCTCCTTGATTGTTTGCCTTAGAAAGTTATCCTGAACTATATTTAACAGTTCCTCTGCATCATTGTCTCTTATAATTTAATCCCAGTCTATATTCCTAAGATTAAAATCTACCACGCATTATCAATTATATCTGCAAGCCTTGCTTATATCTTGCCATATAGGAGCTATATAGGAGAACGCGCCAACGCTCCGCGCCCATGACCAGTGGAGGCCGATCCGATCAGCAGGGTAAAAAAGTGTTTCAAACATCACTCCCATTTCCCAGAGGTGGGCGAGAGCGATACTTAGTGCGATTCTGCGATACTGCGTTACTATCGCACCACCAAAATAGTATCGCAGTATCGCATAAGAATTCAAAGTAGCGGAGTATAAGTATCGCAACTCAAGTATCGCTTAAATTTCCCGCGATACTTTAAAAGACGACCTTTATATTATAAATAAAATTTGTCAGTTTAAAAATAAATATATTACAATGTTTTAATGTGCCTAAGCTGTAGTTTAAGTAAATTAGATCTTTTTTTGGCTAATACAGTGTTTTCTTAGATAGCAAAGTATCGCAAAGCTAAATTTTTGGTATCGCAGTATTGCTGCGATACCAAAAATTTTGCTTTGCGATACTTTGCGTATGGTGTATCTACTTACCAGGGTTTTTCTACCAACATTCATAACGGTGCATTTATCAATATTAAATTCCATCTGCCATCTGACCACCCACTCATTATGTTTGTAAGCAGCAGCAGTATTATCGCAGCAGTATCGCTGCAATACTATCGCTTTAAGAAAAAAGTATCGGTAGCAGAGTATCGCAGTATCGTGTATCGTTTTAAGAAAATCCGAAACAGTAGCGGAGTATCGCGTATCGAACTAGCGGGAAAAAAGTATCGCAGTATCGTTATCGCACTACCAAAAAAAAATATCGCGCCCACCTCTGACATTTCCCTTCTTATGGTTTATCAGTATAAATGATATACTGTTATCTCCGTAAATGTTTGTTCTATAATATTATCAAATAAAAAACAGTAAAACTCACTTAAAGAAATGCCATTATGAGACTGAAGAAATATGCATGAACTTAATATTCACTTAAACTCTTCGCCATTTAATATTTTGCCTAACAACATTTAACATGAAACTTATCAATAGAAGCGGAATTTTATTAGCTTTCCATTCATATATTTCGTTTTCTGATAAATGAATTAGCACTATGCATAAATTAGCGTTAACTAAATAGATAACATCATCAATCAGGTAATTTTCCTGATTGATGATGTTATTTATTTAGTTAATTTAGTTAATTTAGTTAACGCTAATTTATGAATGGTGTTAATTCATTTATCAAAAAACTAAATATATTAATGGAAAGCTAATAAAATTCAGCTCCTATTGATATGTTTCATGTAAAAAGTTTTCCCACAAAATATTAAATGGTGAAGAGTTTAAGTGAATATAAAGTTCATGCATATTTATTAAGTCTCATAATGGCATTTCTTTAGTGTATTTTACTGTTTTTTATTTGATAATATTATAGAACAAACATTTACGAAGATAACAGTACAGGGAGGTCCCGAAGATACGAGCAGTTAGGTTCCACCTGGCATACTCGTAAAGCGAAATCTCGTATAGCGAAATACATAACTAATGGTAAAATATAGGTTTGGTTCCAGGACCCCATCAAAGACATGTTTTTCAAGCTAAAATAAACTATACCAAACACAACAAACACACAGCGTCTATATTACCCACACTGTACTACCTACTCTGTAGAAAAAGCATTCTGAAAGAGAAAATAGCACACAAAATAACATAATTGCACATTAATTAAACATAAAACATGCATAACAAGCAAAAAAGATGTACTGTAGGGGACGCCACGTGATACAAGAGAGGGTAGTGTAGTGGTCCCAAGGTTGGGGCACCACACCTGGCTAATTACCCCTAAAGGTCAGGCCGCGCCATACGCTTAATTACCCTTCAGGTCACGCATTGCTAGGGGTGACCTGACTGGGGTCAACCAAATCCCCCTTTGTCCAGCCGGGGAGTCCTGTATTCAGGCAGTTACCTACCTACCACGACAGAGGCAACACATCACTCCTCTTCCTGTGTTCCTCGTGGCATCACTCCGCTGTACTTACCTACATTCCCGCCGTAATAAACTTGTGTGTGAACGCTGTGTTAGGTAGGTAAGGGACAAGGGAGGGGTGCGCAGACCTCTTCCACTGCCCACAAACTCGTCTCTGCACATCTGAACCATTGTACATCATCATACAGCCCAGATGCATACGTGGTAGGGCGTGCATTTTGAACTTGGTAATTTTACTCACCCCAGTTTGAATGTCGTAGCATTGGATTTGTTATCTCTTATATTGAAAATAGACCCTAATTTACTCAGCTCGTATCATTGATTTCTCGTATACCGAATGCCCGTATAACGGGACCTCCCTGTATATAATTTATACTGATAGACCATTGGAAGGGAAATGGGAGTGATGTTCGAAAATGTCAGGAATCGCGGCATTGGCCTCCACTGGAAATAGCCCAAACTGAGTAGCAAGTCCAGTATACAGCAGTCTTTGACTATGCTATCATCTGTTTTTATAACATTATTAACAGAACACTGCAATGTATCTCTTGCACAAAGCGCAACTCCTCCACCTCGCCTGCCTAACCTGTCCTTGTGAAATAACTTATACCCAGCTATCTCAACCTCCGGATCAAATACCTTTTCTGACATATCCAACCATGTTTCTGTTAATGCTATTATATCAAAATCCTCTACACTGTTTATTCCTCTCAGGAAATCTATCTTGCTTAAAATGCTCCTACAGTTTGTATATATAGTAAACCTTCAAACAACTCTTCTTCTTGTCCATTTTCCCTATAACTTTAACTAACCCCCTCCTCTGTTAGCTCACTCGTGTGTGGTATGATGACTCCTGTGAGTTTATGAGAGATGTGTGATGACATACAAATTTGGGATTTACATGGTTGGGAAATGAACATATTTTCACCCCTATTGGGACTGGCCATAAGGGCAACAGACTCCATGCCCCCCAGAATATTCTTCAAAAAATCCCTGGATCTAGATCCGAATCTGTACTGACTCCAAAAAATATATAATCACCTCTAAATTGGGCCAAGCACCACCTCTGATGACATTTACATGCAGATCATCTGTAACTTTTTATGTGTAATCTTGCTAACAAACACTCAGACGAATCAAACGGATCACATAACCTCCTTGGTTCAGGTAAAGAGATGTAAGAGTGATTGATCATGTGCTAAAATGTAAGGCCTGGATGAGAAAATTGCTGAGGTAAGGGAATATGTATAGAGGGAAAACTGTAGTTCAGTGAATATTTTTAATTGAACACATCCTTATCTAGAATAATATTGTTACTATAATATCTATATATATTTCAAACAACTACTTACGTAATATTTATCTTATCAATAATTATAATTTCATTCCTGCATATATTAGCCATTGATTTTTTTTCTTGTGTTTTTTTTTTTTTTTTTGAGTGTGTAGGTGGCAGCAGCAGCAAGTTGACACTGGCAGACAACAGCAAGACTTATGCAACAGCTGTCCTCTTTTACTGCAATGGTTATTGCCCCCTATAAAGGAGAAAGTGAAGAGAATGGAGGGCTGTTCCAAAGAAGCTCTGGCAAAGAGAAAAAGGGCATTGGCAGTGTTTGATATGCAAGTTATAGGCCACAATGGTTTTTTTGTTTATATGTTTTTTTTGTCTTATGCACTTAGACGTAGTACCTACTTTTTATACTTCTAGTACTACTTCTTAGTTTGTTTTGTTGTCTTGATAGTATATTTTTTGGGCATTGTTGGGTGTAGTATTTTGTTTTTTCTATTGCGAATTATTTACTTTCTTCTACTTTTATTTTGTCTACATGTAATGTATCTTTTCTGTCATATTGAGTTATTTTTCTTTGTATTTATTTGTTTGAAATTGTGGGCAAATAAATTGTGCTGCCTTGCCCTAAGGTGATATAGCTGAATCCCTGGGCCTAGATGCTCAAAGGAGCTACGAGATCGTAAGTAGTACCCTAGACGGCTTAAACCTCGTAGCGCCCCTGCGAGTGATGCTCGAACCATTTTGTCACCGGTTACGAGACTGTGAGGCTACGGGTGCTTGCGACCACCCTTAGCTCCCTACGAGAGTGGGATTTGACACGGCAAAACTTCAACAAACACCAAATCACAAGTTTATCACCATATTTCTTGTTGATTGTGTATCACAGAGCCATTTCATGCTTTCCTGTTTGAAATATGATGTGTTTATTGCATCATTGACTCCATATATATCATATTTGAAATTCAATAGCTATACTTGCAATAGATTCATATTAGGGCAAACCTAATTTATATAAATATATATATTCGTCGACGTCTTGTATCAGAATGTATAGTTCATCATATAAGTTTGGCCGCCATAATTTTTAAGTGGTGGTGTTGTCATTATCTGTGTACACAAACACACACTTGCTATAACAGTCTCGCTGCATTTGAAATGGTCTCTTACGGTAAATATTCCGCAGGAGTTGGCGGCGCCAACCACCCAGGCAATCGCGCACCATCAAATTTGTTTTTTAACATAAATAACTCAACAAAACCTAACCCAAACCTACCCTAAGCCTAGCATGTTACCCTAAGCCAGAGGTCGGCAACCCAGAATTTGAGAAGAGCCAGTTTCTTCAAACTTGTCAGAAAAGCAGTGCTGATGGAGCCGCATTGTAAATTATGAATGGACATTACAAACAAGTACTAGTTAATAAGTACAATAATTCATCCCAATATTTATCCTAATTTGTCATCCCAATATTCATCCCATCCCAATATAATACCTAGGTCACATACATTATTGTACTGCAGCTATCTATGCCAGTATTTTATCTTTTTTTTTTAACGATATTTGGACATTTTTAAATAGGTGGCAGAAGCCGCACAGGTCTCTTGAAAGAGCCGCATGCGGCTCCGGAGCCGCAGGTTGCCGACCGTTGCCCTAAGCTAAACCAAACCTTAACAAAACCTAAATCTAACTAACCTAATCTAGCAATTATTATATAAAAATAAGGGTCATATTTTTGGTTTCCGCAAGTGAATAACTACTGCACAAAATACTGAGCCGGCAGTAACAGAGAAGAAGTAAGCTGTAAGGCCTGTGGAGCCCGCCAACTCCTGCGGAATATTAACCGGTCTCTTTAAATCTCCTTCTCAGGAGCCTGACAGCTGAGAACAACGTAATTGGCCAGATCATGCTATAGTCAGACCATCTCAAGCTGGTCTCGTGGGTGGAGCGGCTCAAGTCCGTGGTGGTGCCACATCACCCCACTACTCGCGCCAGGTCACCACCCTCCTCACCTCATTCATTCCTCGGACACACACACACTCTCTCTCTCTCTCTCTCTCTCTCTCTCTCTCTCTCTCTCTCTCTCTCTCTCTCTCTCTCTCTCTCTCTCTCTCTCTCTCTCTCTCTCTCTCTCTCTCTCTCTCTCTTTTCTCTCTCTCTCTCTCTCTCTCTCTCTCTCCTTCTCTCTCTCTCTCTCTCTCTCTCTCTCTCTCTCTCTCTCTCTCTCTCTCTCTCTCTCTCTCTCTCTCTCTCTCTCTCTCTCTCTCTCTCTCTCTCTCTCTCTCCCCTCTCTCTCTCTCTCTCTCTCTCTCTCTCTCTCTCTCTCTCTCTCTCTCTCTCTCTCTCCTCTCTCTCTCTCTCTCTCTCTCTCTCTCTCTCTCTCTCTTCTTCTCTCTCTCTCTCTCCTCTCTCTCTCTCCTCTCTCTCTCTCTCTCTCTCTCTCTCTCTCTCTCTCTCTCTCTCTCTCTCTCTCTCTCTCTCTCTCTCTCTCTCTCTCTCTCTCTCCTCTCTCTCTCTCTCTCTCTCTTCTCTCTCTCTCTCTCTCTCTCTTCTCTCTCTCTCTCTCTCTCTCTCTCCTCTCTCTCTCTCTCTCTCTCTCTCTCTCTCTCTCTCTCTCTCTTCTCAATAAAAAAGGAATTTTAAGATGATGATGAAAACTTTGAGGAGGAGAAAGAGGAAGAAGAAAAGGAAGGAGGGAAGGAATTAAGGGAGGGAGGAAAGGAGAGAAGGAGGGAAGGAAGGGAGGGAGAGAAGGAGGGAAGGAATGAGGGGTGGGGTTGTGTCAGGTTACTCAGCCTTGCCAGCAATGTCGCATGGGCTACCATGCCAAGGGTAATGGAAGGTAGACAGACTCGTTGCTTTAGCATCAAATCGCAAGCCCTTCACAAAACCATGCAGCCATATTATAAAACTATATGATAAAAAAAATATTTAATATAATAGCTAACAGTATGACAGAGGGTCCTCATCAGCCTGTCAACGATAAACGTGACAACACTGCAGTAATCTCTCCACCCCACCAGCGAGACCAACTTGAGGTGGTCTGACTCTGTGTCAGACCACCCAGCACCTGACTGAGGTGCTGCTCTGTGATTAGTTAGCAGAATCTCCCCACACATCCCTAGAGTTTCCCTAATATACCCAACCAGAGGCCAGTGATCACCATGCGGGAGTGACACCTCGGTCCGATCATCAACCTCAGCCCACCCTCGTTTGGTTATTGTAGACATAAACTTGTAAGTTAGCGGTTACGAGGGATTTTTGAGCATCCCTGCCATGGTTCTCAGTGCTCAACTAATACTTGTCCTCGTTTAGCTGCTGGCTAGGCTGCTTGCAAGTTGCAATAAATGAGACCAAAATGTGATAGATTTGCTTCATGGGTGGGGGCGGGTATGTTACCATGTTACCCTAGTTTGGCAGGTTTTTCAGCATGCTGGAAAGGAGGGAGAGGAGGAGGGGGAATCATGGAATAGGAAAGGAATTATCTTCCCAAGGCCTCTTCTATGACTGTAGTGACTGTTAGTTAGTTTAGGGTAATTTTGATTTTGCCATTCATGCCTCCGTAGTGTAGTGGCTAGTGCACCTAACTACGAATCCACGGGCCATGGCTCAAATCCTGGCCAGGGCAGTCAGCGTGCACTCCATCCAGCTCTTCATCCTTCCTTTCAGGGTTGATCGATAAATGGGTAACGGGGGAAACCTAGGGAAGGTAACTGAACATAAGAACATAAAAAAATAAGGAAGCTACAAGAGGCCGCGATACCTACACGAGGTAGTAACTGTGGTAACCCGGATGTCATACTACCCCTGTGTTCATGGGTAGTGGGTTGTCACCCACCACTGGCTCCAGGGCTAATGTGACGGAGATAAGCACAGAGGGCATGTGCAACTTAGCGTAAGGCTCCATCTTTACTTTTATTTTTTATATTCAACACTTAGATCTCTGATACTTTTGCCACTTTTTTGCTTGAAAATTGCTTCTTTCTTCACTGGTAAGTAACTTTCTCGCTTTACTTTGCCGGCTCATACTTAAGGATTAAAGGGGGAAAAAAGCAGATGAGTGCAGGGGAAGCGGTGGCCGAGTGGTAAGCGTCTTGGAGTGGTGAGCTCAATGTCCTGAGTTCGAATCCTGCCGGGGGCAAGTCTTTCAACCTTCTTTAATGCGGTCGACATGAGCCTAGTAGGGGAGTAGAAGGTCCCGAGTTCAAGTCCCACCAAGGAGCAACTGTTAAATCCATTGTCGAGTTGCTGAAGAAACCCGCATGCAGCTATACCTGTTCTTTCGACTGCGAGTGCGACGAAGGAAACACCAGGTGGCAGCATGGGCCTGACTGAGGATCCGAACATCACAGAAAAACAGGATCTTCACCTAAGACCGCAGGTGTCACTATAAAAATCCAGCCTGCGCCACCAACGGGCGAGAGCGACCGATACAAAAACCAACAAATTGACAGCAACGTATAATAAAAAAATTAAAAAAATTAATAAATAAAAAAAAAAAAAAATATATAGTACTGAATCTCCCATGTCAAGTGAAGGAGGGAGACTGATGCTCTCACTGCTGCTTATGCTGCCAACCTGCCCCAGACCTGGCAAGCCTTACGAACATACAAAGTAAAGGCGCCTCACACTAGTAACTTTTCAGTCCATTTTTTCCGTCAACTTTCTGAAAATTGACAATTTCTTAAATGTGCCCCGTCACACACATGCAATTGTTCGTCTGCACTGCTTTCGTCGACTAAAAACAAACATGGCTCCGACACACAGGCAAGCAGTTGCTTTTCTACACTTAATTAAATGTCTTGTCAATTATAGATAAAGTTGAAGTTTTTGCAACTGGCTCCTTCAATGCAGCAAGAACATTCCTGCCTGTTTAAAAATAAAATTAACAAACATTCAGTGTCTTGTTAATCCTTAACTATGGGCCAAGTTAGCTTGCAACCTTACCAACTTGTAAATATATACCACCTAGGTCCTAGGTAGTAGGTGGAGGTTATAATCATCAATTGACTTGAAATGGCTTGAAATACCACTCGCTGTTCCTAAATTTATTGTTAATTTATCCAATAGTAATTCTATATAATATCCAGACTCATTCATCTTTTAATTTTGATCAAAGATTATTATTATTTTCATGTAACAAAGAACATTGCAATGTATTGGGGAGGCGGGTAGCGGAGTGGTTAGCGTCTCCGACTGGCATTCTCGGTGACCCGAGTTGATCCCCGAAGAAACCCAAAACCTTTCTGCACCGTCGAGTGGCCTAAGAACACCCACATGCCCTGCTCATCAACTCTACCTTCGAATGCGAGTGCATCGGAGGACACAGGGGGGCGGCATGAGCCTCTAATCACAGGCGTCACTATAAGAATTCTGCCTGCGCCACCACGGGCGAGTACCAACCATCAGAGCCCTCAAGTGAACCTCCAGAGCCTGCCATCCGAGCCCTGGGTCACCACTGCCTACAGGCACTATAGGCATTTTGAAAAGAAAAAAAAAAAAAAGAAAAAAAAATAGTCCACCAGTAATATGGATTTTGATCTATATACAGTAAACCCTCGCTTGTACAGACCTCGACATAACAAATTTCGGCTTCAACAAACTTTTTCTGCCAGTCCGATATATGCGGGGATTTACCGAATAAATTTGGTAAATGCGGGGTTTGGTTCAATGGTGGGCCGGCCGAACATGTACACACAGGTCGGACGGTGGCAGTAAAAACAAAGCCGACCGGGCGGTGCACGGCTGTGCGCCGATCACTCTGGCTTTGTCGGCCCGAGTGTAAACACCTTCTCTCACGTCCTCCCGTGCCTCACTACATTGCCTGCCTCCAGTGCCTCACCACGTATTGTTTTAATTTCCCTGTATGCATGTAATATTTGTGATGGCTGCATGTACATAAGTATACAAAATTTCATCTAATGTAACAAACAAAGCTTATTATACACAAAAGTAGCGAGCTTTCACCTCATATAATAAACAAAGTTTGTTATATGCGAAAAGTTCGGATCCCTCGGATATAGCGAACTTTCAAATATAATGTCACCCCCTTCCCCCAATTGGTTTGTTATAGTGAGGGTTTACTATATATATATATATATATATATATATATATATATATACACACAAACCTCGATTTCCCGGACTAATAGGGGGGAGCACTGGTCCGGGAACCGCAAAAGTCCGGGAATCGCAAGTAAAAAAAAAAAAAAAAAAAAAAAAAAAAAAAAAAAAGAAGTCCGATGCCATTACCCACCCCCGGACGTTTATCCTACTCTAGTATTTACTGTCCGGCAACCGACAATATCAACTACCCTGCCGTGGACTTTTACGTCCGCTGAGCATGCAGCCACCTGGCGGGAGGCAGCAGAAAGTGTTCAATAGTCTCAAGAGACGTTCCTGCACCAGGGGCAGTGGGGGTCAGGGGACTAACGGAGGCTGTGCAGGTGAACCGTGAGTGTCGTGTGCCCAAATGTAAACAATACGACCGCTGAGCATGCTGCCACCTGGCGGGAGGTAGCAGAAAGTGTTCAATAGACTCAGAAATGTTCTTGCACCAGGGGCAGTGGGAGTCAGGTGACTGACGGAGGCTGTGCAGGTGAACCGTGAATGTTGTGTGCCCAAATGTAAACAATACGACTGCTGAGCATGCTGTCACCTGGCAGGAGGCGCGGACACTGACCAGGGGTGACAAGAGACGCTCGGACCGCCGGACGACTTGGTCAATTTACGAACAGGACCAGGCATTTCAATGTTAAAAAAAAAAAAAAAAAAAAAAAAAAAAAAAAAAAAAAAAAAAAAAAAAAAAAAAATTGTCCAAGACTGATATATATCCGGACCTCGGATTTTGTTCGGCAAATCGATATCCGGGAAATCGAGGTCCGGGAAATCGAGGTTTGTGTGTATATATATACTGTCGGACCCCGCCGAACACGACAGTTACGGTCCTGACCCCGTCGTGCACGGCAAAATTCGTGTTCGGCGAATAACAGGTTCAATAGGAAAATAGGGGTTACGTTCCCAGACCATCACTTTTTGGGGGGTCAAAAAAAAAAATCACTTTTTTTTGATAAGTAAAAAAATAGGTTACGTTCCCAGACCCTCATTTTTGGAGGGTAAAAAATGTTTACTACTATTTTTGGGTGAATAAGATGAAGGAAACAACTGTTATTACAATTAATATTTTTTATTAATAATAAAAAATACCTTAAAACTAGAAAATGGTTTTCATTAACTATAAAAAAAATAGAGGTAACAGCTGCTTGGCTGGTGTAGCAGGAGGCATGGCTGGTGTGCTGGGTGGAGATCACTCACTGTCTGTATCATCTGGATCATCAAAGCCACATAATGGGATGGGAGAGACATGACATTGATGAGGTAGTATTATCTGGTGTAGCAGGAGTAACAGGCTGCCTGGCTGGTGTAGTAACAGGAGGTGTAGCAGGTGTAGAATGCTTCTTGGCTGGTGTGCTGGCTGGAGATGGTTTGAAGAAAGCTGTGATGGGCTTTGGCAAGCAGAGGCCTCCATGTCCTTAAAGTTTCCTTGTAGGGTATAAGGCCTTCATCCACAACTCTCTTGAACTTGATGCTCCTCTCCTGTATGGGGTCTTGGTCAGTGAAGAGCTCTGTCAAGTTATCTGCTTCCCTCAGCAAGTTTCTCAATTTCATGATGGTAAACACAGGCCTTGTCTCTGTGTCGTCATCTTCATCAGCATCATCACCTGCTTGGTCATCCTCATTCATCTGGATAATCTCTTCCACTGAAGGCTCTGCTCCATGGGAGTCAATGAGTTCTGCCACATCCTCCTCAGTCATGTCAGAGAAGCCTTCACCCCCAACAGTGTGTGCAGGTCTACAATGTCCTTCATTTGCTGAGTGACTGCAGGGAACCCATTGAAGTCGTTGCACACACTCAGGCCAGAGTGCATACCAACAGGCATTAAGGGTGCTTGGCTCACTTCATCCCATGCCTGCTTGATGGTCAAAAGAGCATGTCGGATGTTGTACTGCTTCCAGAAGTCCATGAGAGTCATCGTGCTGTCGTCTTCCATCCTCTTGAGTGCTTCTCTGTACACAGCCCTCTGGTAGTTGCACTTGAATGTCTTGATCACACCCATGTCCATCGGTTGCAACAGGGAAGTTGTCCTTGGGGGAAGGTAGGAAACGCACACATTCGGATGGTCCAGGTTAAGTGCCTGTGAAGTGTGTCCACCAGCATTATCCACTAGCAGAACTGCCTTAAATGCCAGATTTTTCTTGGACATGTAGAGCTGCACTTCTGGCACAAAATGTTCGTGGAACCACTCCTCAAACACCTTCGCTGTCACCCATGCCTTCTTGTTTGATTTCCATACCACTGACAGAAAACGCTTGTTGAGTCCCTTCAGAGCACGTGGGTTGGCAGCACGATACACAAGGAGCGGTTTAATCTTGCAGTCCCCTGCAGCATTCCCCACAAACAGCAGTGTCAGACGGTCCTTAAATGCCTTGAATCCTGGTAACTTCTTGACTTCCTTGTGGATGTAAGTCCTATTGCCCATTTTCTTGTAAAATAGGCCAGTTTCGTCCACGTTGAACACCTGCTCAGGTAGGTAGTCACTGTCTTCAATCAGGGACTGAAGGTGCTGAGGTATGCCTGCGCCCCTTCCTTATCAGCTGACCCACTCTCACCTGTGAAAAAAAACGAAGAAAAAACCTTTTCATTATGGGAATATGGCAAGTCAATAGATAGATAGATAGAAGTGTGAAAAAATATTTAATGCTCTTCATTACGGGAATATAGCACGAGTCAATATTAGATAGATAGAAGTGTGAAAATATATTGAATGTTTTTACCTGTGCGAGCAATGTTGTGCAGGCTAAAACGCTGCTTGAATCTATGGAACCACCCATGGCTGGCAATAAACCCGGGGGCAGGGGAGGATCCAGAAGGCTCCTTCTCTGCTAGGTGGTCGTAGATGCTCCTCGCCTTTTCCCTGATGGCTACGCCGTCCACGTTGCTCTTCCGCTGGTCCACTTGCTCTGATATCCACCTGTTATGCGTAAATGACAAGAAAAAAACAATGCGTAAATACAATGGTACTGTACAACGGTATGCCTCAACACACACACACATGCATGCATGCTAACACACCTGCACGTAGACCACACACACACACACCACACACCACGACACACACACACACACACCACACACACACACACACACACACACACACACACACACACACACACACACAACACACACACACACACCACACACACACACACACACACACACACACACGCCTCAACACAGCCCACACCACCGCAGCACCTGTTACACACACTGCACATAGCACGACACACACACACACACACACATGCCTCAACACAGCCCACACCACCGCAGCACCTGTTTAACACACCGCACGTAGCACAACACACACACACACATGCCTCAACACAGCCCACACCACCGCAGCACCTGTTAACACACCCTGCACGTAGCACAACACACACACACACACACACACACACACCCGTAGTAATATACGTAGTAACATAGGGTAAATAAACATACTTTATTCATATGAATAATAATTAACTCACCTGTAACACCCTTACACACCACCCGAGCACCTGTTAGCACACCACATGTAGCAACACACACAATAACATAAACTTTATTTATATGAAAAATCATTAACTCACCTGTTCAGTATTTTCTCCATCTTCTCTAGCAGCGGGTCACGTCGGCTCACAGAAGCCACCTTGCTAGAGACATCAGCACTCTCTCGCACGCTTTGTCTTATTTTTCACGGGTCTTCCAGATGGTACGAACAGTGGCCTCATGCAGGCCAAACTTCTTGCCCGTAGCAGACCAGCCTAGGCCACTATCAATCACAGCAAGCACATCCATCTCTCCGCTAGGGACAACACTTTCCTCTTCTTCTCGCTTGACCCTGGAGTAGGTGGAGCCGAACGCTTGGAAGACATGGCCAGCAGGAGCAACACGACGTGAGGCAACAGCAGCATGAGCAAGAGAGAGAAAGACTACGTGTAGCAGCTCTGGCGGCCCAGGCTGAGCGTGCCCAGGCTGTCCCCGGCAAAATGGACGCCGACAGCATCGACAACATCCGCCGGGAAATTCAAATTCGTGTTATCGCGAGGTAAAACTCATGTTCGGCAAGTCATGGGATATTTACCTATCGTGTAAGTGCGAGTTTCGTGCAGGGCGAACTCGTGTTCGGCGGGGTCCGACAGTATATATATATATATATACAGTAAAACCCTTATAACTCGGCACTGTATAACTCGGAATTTGATATAACTCGGCAAGGCAAAGACAAAGTTGTTGTTTTGTTTTTTTTTTTTTTTTTTTTTTTTTTTTTTTTTTTTATTATTTTTTTTTTTTTTTTTACATCTATGCCTATAGCGCGTGTAGGCAGTGAGCTCCAGGGGTGGGATGGTAGGCCCTGGAGGCTCACTCTAGGGCTGTGATGGTTGGCCCTCGCCAGTGGTGGCGCAGGCAGGATTCTTATAGTGACACCTGTAATTAGAGGCTCATGCCGCCCCCCTGTGTCCTCCCATGCACTCGCAGTCGAAGGTAGAGTTAATGGACAGGGCATGTGGGTGTTCTTAGGCCACTCGATGGTGCAGAAAGATTTCAAGTGGATTTATGGGTTTCACTCGGGATCGAACTCGGGTTTTCGAGAACGCCACTCGGTGACGCTAACACTCTGCTACCGCCTCCCTAAACTGCATCTCTTGGTTTTCACTCGGTATATCATGCCCTCACAACCTCTTGTGTGAACATGTAAACAGAAAGTCGGCAAAAAAAATGTATCTCAGCATATTGCTGTTATAACTGCATCTCTTTGCTTACACT
Organism: Chionoecetes opilio; assembly: GCA_016584305.1. NCBI lineage: Eukaryota > Metazoa > Arthropoda > Malacostraca > Decapoda > Majidae > Chionoecetes > Chionoecetes opilio. The sequence continues at coordinate 73,887 of JACEEZ010015037.1, forward strand.
CGGCAAAGCCTTAGTCGCATAAGTAGTATTTTTGTCCTTTTGACCTTTCCTGCAGGCTCAGGCTCTTCAATTTCATTGAAGTCTCCCTTTCTGCTGGAGACACCCTTGCGTGATGGAGCTGACATCTTGAAATACAGTACTGTATGATGTAATCCCAAAACACGTAAAATACGTGGCAAAGTAAAGCAAAGGTCAGGAACCAGCGCGTAGGCTGTCAGCTGCTGAGCCGTGTTTATGTCGTCCAAGCACCGTCTTGGATACGAATTCCGTTTTTGTCGAAATTAAAAAAGGATGGTTTCTGCTTAAAAAACACAAGAAGCTTGGTAGGAGCCGAAATAATAATCAATGCAAAACATTGCAAACAATATCACAAAGTAGTATAACACACATTTCAGCAAGTGTTATTGGATTGAGATTCGTAATCCAAGACGGTGCTTGGACGACAAAAACACGGCTCAGCCTACGCGTGGTACCAGACCTTTGCTTTACTTTGCCACCTATTTACGTTGTTTTGGAATTACATCATACAGTACTGTATATCAAGATGTCAGCTCCATCACGCAAGGGTGTCTCCAGCAGGAAGGAATGGAATTGAAGAGCCTGAGCCTGCAGGAAAAAGGTGAAAGTACTGGCAAGGATGGGTGCAGGTGCGTCCATGCGTGCTATTTGTGCTGAGTTTGATATCAAATCCAGCACATTCTACCCGTTCACTGGTAAGTGTAGTTTTTATGCTTTGACAATATATTTTTTTTTTTTTTTTTTTTTTTTTACCCATATCAGAGGAGGACATTGAATAACTCGGCACATTGAATAACTCGGCAAGGGCCAGAGCCCCTATCGTGCCGAGTTATAAGGGTTTTACTGTATATATATATATATATATATATATATATATATATATATATATATATATATAATATATATATATATATATATATATATATATATATATATATATACACAGGTTGACCATCACTAATCTGGCAACCACGGGACCTTAGGACTGCCGGATTTTCGAAATTTCTGGATTATTGATGTTTTGTCCCCAGACTCTATATATGCTGTATATAGGGCCCCGTACACAGGGCCCCGTCTTTCTGCTCTAGTCTCCTGTCCCACTCCTCTCTGCCTAGGACTGTTACTATTGACGCTATAAGCCTTTCCCTCTGACTCCTATATTTGTTGCATTCCACAATGACATATTCTACGGTTTCTTTCTCTCCTACCCTGCAGCTACAATTCTGGTTCTCGAGTTCCCTGTTCCTTCCGTTGACTTCCAAGGTGCCTGTTCTTGCTTTATAGAGTAACTTAGTCCCCCAGTCTCTTACATGCCAGGTCACCCCCTCTAGTTTCTGTTTCCACCTGTAAAATTTTGTGAATACATCATCCAGGGAGACGTTCATAACTGGGTTAATCCTCTTTTGGTAGTCTTGGAGGTGCTTGGATCCTCCAAAGTAAGGCATGGGCACGAATCTTCTCTTTTTTTTCCCCTTGATATCATAGAATGTGCTGGATTTGATATCAAACTCAGCACAAATAACACGCATGGACGCACCTGCATCCATCCTTGCCAGCACTTTCACCTTTTCCTGCAGGCTCAGGCTCTTCAATTTCATTCTCTTCCTGCTGGAGACACCCTTGTGTGATGGAGCTGACATCTTGAAATATATGATGTAATCCCAAAACACGTAAAATAGGTGGCAAAATAAAGCAAAGGTCGGGTACCAGCGCGTAGGCTGACACGGGACTTATGTCAAGCTCGAGCTCGAGCTTGACGACGACCTACGAAGCGATACTAAGCAGAAGAGGTCACAAGAAGAAGAAGAAGACTGAGGATATGCCGAGTGTAAGCAAAGAGATGCAGTTATAACTCGGCAATATGCCGAGATACATTTTTTTTTGCCGATTTCTGATACATGTTCACGCAAGAGGTTGTGGGGATGTTTGGCCGGTGTAAACCAAGAAGCATTTAAACCGGCAAATGCCGAGAACATCTTTTTTCCCGACTGTCTTTGCTTCCGATTTATATAAAATTTCGAGTTATACAAGCCCGGTTAAAGGGGTTTTTTAGTTTATATATATACACTAGAGCCCACATAGAACGAAAAAGGTCGAAAAACGAGGTCTTTCATGTGAATTCCCCTTATGTGAAATTTCTAACCATGGGAAAAATTGATTGGGGCGATCGTCCTCCCTGCATACCCGTACATTTATACTCATTCATACCCATGTACCAAAAATATAAAATGATAAGTTAGGATAGAAAGATGAAATAGGAATTTTGTTGTTACCTTTTTTAAAATAAGGATTATGTCAGGGGGCGGGGGGTTTCCGTGCCAACCCGGGTTTGACTGCTTGGTCCTTCCCAGAAGCCCGGCTGGTCGGGGCTAGCCCGACCGTTGATAATTGTAAAAAAAAAGCCACAAGTGGGTTTGGGTGTATACAGGAAGTTACGTCGAAGAAACTTCAATAAATTACGAAAATGTGATATTGGAAGGATCACAACATATTCCCTTTCACATGAAATTTTTTTTTTTTAGAAATAAGGGAGAGAATTGGGGGGCGCTCCCGCTGTACACGGGGGGGTTTCGCCCCGCCCGGCTGAAAGCTGTAAAAAAACGACAACAATGAAAGTGTACCGTTGAATGAAAAAAATAATAAATTTCGATAATGACAATTTTGAATGGATCACAAATAACCTTCACATGATTGTATTTTTGGGTAATAATGGACGAGACTTGCGCGGTCGCTACCGCCATTTCCCATCTCATGCCACCCTCACCCTACCTCCGTGGCGACACACCGCCGCCGTGCCCCACCTCACTCCATCCCAGGGACATACAACCTTCGTTCTGTACAATATTTCGGCGCTCTATATGAAAACTCCTCGGATTTGCCCTACATTGATGGCGGAATCGTTCTATATGATCACATTTGTTCCTAACAAAAATTTTGGAATAATATTTTAGGTCGTTCGCTCTATACAGGAATCGTTCTATGCGAACACGTTCTATGTGGGACCCTAGTGTGTATATACCATATTTTACGGCTTATAAGACGCTGCATCTTGGAAGACGCACCCTGATTTGAGAAAGAAATTTCTAAGAAAAAATGTAACAAAACAGACCACCAAAACTGTTGTCCGATATACAGTCATTTTCACACAAGAACACACTCACTATTCATTATCTTCATTCACCACTGCTCATCAGCCATTTATATTTGCTAGCTTTTTCTTCGGGAGCGAAAACAAACCCAACTGCAGCGGTGTGCAGCTGCGTGCCTGCCGCGTGCCGATCAGCTGAGTCTGGCTTTGTTGTCCTGAGTGTAAACACCTCTCATCCTCCCGTGCCTCACTACGTTGCCTGCCTCCTGTGCCTCACCACGCATTGTTTGAATTTTCCTGTATGCGTGTAGTATTTGTGATGGCTGCATGTATATTTATATACAAACTTTCATCTAATGTAACAAATAAAGTTCCTTATATATGGAATGGCTATTGGCGCCACTCTGCCGAGGCAGAATGGCTCCTGCCAGTACCGCAGTAAATAGTACAGCGTGAAGACAGATTAGTTGATTTGAATGTCTTATGGTATTTGAAATGCTTGTAACAGATAAGTACTGAGGTTACATCATATGAGAGGCTGAATTGAATAGCTACCTAAGCTAACCTCCTACAACATTCATCTTGGAAGACGCATAAGTATTTTTCAGGGTATTTTGGGGGGAAAATAGTGCGTCTTATAAGCCGTAAAATACGGTATATATATATATATATATATACAGGAAGGTCCCGAAGATACGAGCAGTTAGGTTCCACCTGGCATACTCGTAAAGTGAAATCTCGTATAACGAAACACATAACTAATGGTAAAATATAGGTTTGGTTCCAGGACCCCATCAATTAAAAAAGAAAAAAAAAAGAAGTTTTTCAAGCTAAAATAAACTTTAGCAAACACAACAAACACACAGCGTCTATATTACCCACACTGTACTACCTATTCTGTAGAAAAAACATTCTGAAAGAGAAAATAGCACACAAAATAACATAACTGCACATTAATTAAACATAAAACATGCATAACAAGCAAAAAAGACGTAATGTAGGGGACGCCGCGTGATACAAGAGAAGGTAGTGTAGCAGTCTCAAGGTTGGGGCTGCACACCTGCTAATTACCCCTAAAGGTCAGGCTGCGCCATATGCTTAATTACCCTTCAGGTCACGCCTTGCTAGGGGTGACCTGACTGCGGTCCCAAGGTTGGGGCTGCACACCTGCTAATTACCCCTAAAGGTCAGGCTGCGCCATATGCTTAATTACCCTTCAGGTCATGGCTTGCTAGGAGTGACCTCACTGGGGTCAACCAAATCCCCCTTTGTCCAGCCCGGGAGTGGTAGGGCGTGCATTTTGAACTTGATAATTTTACTCACCCCAGTTTGAATGTCGTATCATTGGATTTTCGATCTCGTATATTAAAAATAGACTCTAATTTACACATCTCGTTATCATCGGATTCTCGTAAAACCGAATGCTCGATAACGGGACCCCTGTACGGGGAAAAGTCCCGTTATACGAGCATTACATACGTTATACGAGAAATCAATGATACGAGCTGAGAAAAATTAGGGTCTATTTTCAATATACGAGATCGAAATCCAATGCTACGACATTAAAAACATTGTTTTTGTTGTGTTTGGTATAGTTTTGTAGTGGTCCAAGGTTGGGGCGCAAACCTGTCTAATTACCCTAAAGGTCGGGCTGCACACCTGGCTAATTACCCTTCAGGTCACCCCTTTGATTGGGGGGGACCTGACTGGGGTCAACCAAAATCCACCTTTGGGTCCAGCCCGGGAGTCCTGGTATTCAGTCGTTACCTACCAACCACTACAGTGAGGGGAAAACACAGGGAGGGGAGGAGTGGTGTTCCTCTCACTGTAGGGGGTTGGTAGGTAACTGCCTAATACAGGACTCCAGGGCTGACAAAGGGGGATTTTGGTTGACCCAGTCAGGTCCCCCCAACCCAAGGCGTGACCTGAAGGGTAATCAACCGGGTGTGCAGCCTGACCTTTAGGGAAATTTAAAGCCAGGTGTGCGGTCCCAACCTTTGGGACCCCTACAGTTTATTTTAGCTTGAAAACATGTCTTTGATGGGTCCGGGAAAACCCCAAACCTATATTTTACATTAGTTATGAAATTTCGCTATACAAGATTTTGCTTTAAGAGTATGCCAGGTGGAACCTAACTGCTCGTATTTTTCGGGACTTCCCTGTATATATATATTAATCAGGTATATAATATATATATAAAATATATTTTATATAATTATATATATATATATATATATATATATATTTTATATATATATATATATATAATATTATACAGGGGCCCCGTTATACGAGCATTCGATATCGAGAACCCGATGATACGAGATGTGTAAATTAGGGTCTATTTTCAATATACGAGATCAAAAATCCAATGTTTACACTTTCAAACGGGTGAGTAAAATTACCAAGTTATTTACTAAAGTAAATTACAAGTTATTTACTAAAATTATAAACATTTATGACTATATGATTTTACCTAAGGTTGTACGATAATAAATCTGAAAATAACGTGCAGAATGGCCAACGACTGCTCGAGACTGGTATTAGCAGAGGTAGGAAGTCTCCAGGCTCGCTTATTATTGTTTGGTATGCTATGAAAAAATCTTTTCTAGGTGAATGTAACTAGGATTGCATTTGGATGGATATCATTCATATATATGAGTAAAGAGATGAAATACAAGCAAGGGACTCATCCACGTTTGGCAGCAGCAGCAGCAGCATTGATGAAGCCGTGAGGTGGATATCAACACCACATGCCCAAAGGGGAGATAGAGTCTTTGGTAATTTTTATAGGGGAGCGAGAACCCTTGAGGAATCCTATGATCCCTGGTGATATCCTATGGTGCTATCACGGGCAGGGGAGCTGACTGTTTTCTTCAGGAAGGACAGGTGAGGCGGATGACGGCGGTTTTTTACTCAAAAGTTTTGAGTGGCGGCTGGAGCCGCCAGCTCTCCGCCACTGTAGGTTGGGCAGGATTAAACGTTTTAAATTACTCGTTATATACAACTTAGTGATTATGGTGAGATGTTATATACACGTGTCATTATCTAAATAAATGTAGCACCGTGTGTCACCTTAAATAAGGGTGATTTAAAGTTTGTTATGATGAGTGACTGCTGGGGCAGTGAGTGACGGAGAAATTCTTGCCGGCCCCACCGCCCCTAACACAAATATTCACTATTTCAACCCACATACACACCTTCTAACACCAAAAACCTAGCAACACAGGCTTATTACTTATATATCTTACTATCTGATACATTAAAACTCCTTAAAAACGCAAGCATTCGAATAAAAACGAGAATTAGTTTGAGATGACGGGGACAAGGCGGAGAGAGGCAGTCTGGCATGCCATTCTTGCCCGGAAAATATGTCTCGTGACTTGTGTTTGGTCGAGAAGTTTTAAAAAACAGTTTGTCATTGGCTGGTGACTGATGATGAGCTTGATGACATCATTTATGTTTTATTTTTTAATTAATGTGCAGTTATGTTATTTTGTTTGCTATTTTCTCTTTCAGAATGTTTTTTCTACAGAATAGGTAGTACAGTGTAGGTAAATATAGACGCTGGTTTTTTGTTGTGTTTGCTATAGTTATTTTTGCTTGAAAAACATGTCTTTTTTTTTTTTTTTTTTTAATTGATGGGGTCCGGAACCAAACCTATATTTTACCATTAGTTATATGTTTCGTTATACGAGATTTCGCTTTACGAGTATGCCAGGTGGAACCTAACTGTTCGTATCTTCGGGACCTCCCTGTGTATATATATATATTTTAATATAATATATATAATATATAATAATATAAAGTATATATATTTTTATATATTAGGGTGTCCCAAAATGCAAAAGTTTGAAATGTTGCAACACCGTGTATTATTCCGGTTCTCCCCATAGTAAAACAGTAAATTTCGTTGAAATTTGGCGAATCGAGTAATATTTTTGGGGTCCTGACAAAGTAAACATTTAGGGACGTGACTTTGATTTCAGGATTTTTCAAATTTCCACTTTTTTCTCCCTCAGGTTATCAACATGGCAACAAGAGCCGCTAGTAAACTTTGGCTGATCGACAAGGCTCCAATCGAGAAATCATCGGAGCCCGGCTACCATCGAAGGAGCAGGTCCTCCTCCGCTACTACCACCACCACTGGGATGGGAAGACGGCGAGCGGAAGCAGGAAGGCGGTGGTGGAGGAGGTTCCTCCCTTCTGGTCGCGGCCGGAATTCCGACAACTACAGTAATACACGCCGGCACGAAGCTGTCAAAGCTGGTAAAGGCGTACAATGACCTCAAGAAGAACAAGAACAAAGACAGGCCGAAACATCGATGGATGAGGAGATTTTCAAAGGAGACCTCCAAGAAATCTTCGACCTCGCACACTTCCTCCTCTCTCCAACGGGCAGACGTGAAGGACAGGACAAGGAGTTCTTTTCGGAGTCAGAGAGAAGACAGAGGGGAATCATCCATGGCTGGAATTGACCTCGTGACAGCGAAAGAAGGTGGAGAAGCAGGTCGAGCGCGGAACTCGACTCAAGCGGTTCTGGGAACGTGAAGACAGCGACATTGCCAGGCTGACTGAAAGGGCGGAAATCCCAAGCCAAAGCAGTAGCAGCAGCAGCAGTCCTGTGTCGAAGACATCATCACCGGCTCGTGGATCCCGAAGCCAGAGGAAAAAACTCAAACAGTCGCCATCGATCTCCGTGAAGGATCTTAACCTCATTTCAACTTGGGATCGAGAGAAGTTGTCGGTGCGGCAAACAAAGTCAACGTTCACAGCTACCGCTCAAGTTCTTGGAATGGACATTGGGAGTATGGCGGTCTCGAAGAGCAGGTCCATCGAGCACGAATTGCGGGGAGAGAGCAAGCCGCCGAGAAGATCGTGGAACGCGGAAACCAGGAGATACCTGAGAGGTTGGTCCTGCATTGGGAAGAAAACTCCTCCCGTCCCCCTCTGGCAATACGGAGGACCGCAAACGCCCTCCTCCCACATGGGAAGATGACGCCGATCCTTCTTGGGGTCCCGGCAAGCTCGGATTCGATGGCAAAACGTGGCTGCAGTGGTCTTGAAGGAGGTGGACGAAACGGGCGTCAGGACAAGATCATCGTCTTCTGTTTCGACAACACGGCTTCGAACACTGGGATGGGCAAGGTGTTGCATTCGGATTGAGAAAGAAAATCGGACGAAGCTTGCTTTGGTTGGCCTGCCGCCATCATGTCCACGAGGTGATCCTCAAGGATGTCTTCGAAGCCAGCCTCGGCTCTTCCTCTGGTCCTGATATTGGAATGTTCAAACGACTCCGTGATCGATGGTCCTTCGGGATTCCTCGCAGAGAGAGACGGTGGAAAACATCGGAGGACCTCGTAGAGTTCTTCGCCACCAATGACACTGCCAGCAAGCTGAAAGGGCGACAAATTGGCCTTCCTGAAGGAGGCTCTGATGTCGAAGAACCAAACCCAGGGAGGACTATGAAGAACTTTTCCGTCTCTCCTACCTGTTCCCCGGTGGTGAAGGTCCAGCCAAACCATTCCGCCGTCCTGGAGTTTCTCCATCAAGCCCGGTGGATGGCCAAGGCCATCTACTGCTTCCCAAATTTTAGATGCTGAAATCCCAGCTGTCGCTGATGGTCGAGAGAAGGCCGGAGTGGAACGAGTGGCCCTCTTCGTTGCTCTGGTGTACTTCAAGCATTTGGGATTGAGCACCGATCTCTGTGAAAGCTCCGTTTGAACGACGTGCTCTTCCTCGAATCCTCAAGACATACCCTGACCAAACCGTTGCCAAGGCAGCAGAACAAGCCCTGCGGGCACCACCTGTTTGGGACGTTTCCGAGGAAAATGCGGGACTGGCCTTCTTTGACTCAAGGATTGATGTGGAGGAGAAGAAGCAGATGGTCAAGGCATTGGACAAGCCCCCCTCGAAGAAGGAACTCAAGCGATTGGAGGAAAAAAGATGACGATGTCTTCCTCCCCCTCGTCCTTCGTCAACTTCGAAGATACGGTCCCTTTTTTCAGAAATTCAACGCGGACGAGGCTTCCTGGCAAAGGACCCGGCATTGTGGGAGGAGGACGACCGATTCAAGGCGCTTTGGAAACGGGCACTTGGCCTCCGAGTGGTCAACGATGCCGCGGAGCGGGGGACGCCCTAGTCCACGCTACCTGGGGTCCACGAAGTCGGCCGCACAGGAGAAGTATCTCCTCCAGTTAGTCCAACCACCGTCGGAAACTTGTGGGGCGGGAAAAGAAGGAGGACCTTCAAAAGAAGGCTTTCTGAATGGAAACAATGAAAACTGTCTGTTTTGGTTCCTTATAAGTTTCTTTCTAAAAATGAGGGATGTTTGAGTTTTTTCTTTGTTTTTGAAGGTTATTAGAAAATTGTTTAGTTTTTCGTGACCCCTAAATATTCTCCGAAGTTCATCTAATTTCACAGAAACTTTTCTTATGCATGTGTGAACAGAAGTAAAACACGAGCAAGTGAAAAAAAATGTTTCATTTTTCCCTCTATGATCTTGGGCACCCTAATATATATATACCGCGCATAAGACGCAGTTTTTTCCCTTTAAAAAAAGGAATGCAAAGTTCACCCTGCGTCTAATGCGGCCATAGTAGCGATTGAGAGGTCGGGCAGAGAATGCAGAACAGCCAGCGATGTATATTAACTAAAGGGGCTGGAGTGATCTGTTTTGAGCAGTAGTCCACTGAGCACAAATTTTGTATCTGTGTTATCAACAGTAATGCAAAATACTAAGAAAAGGTTGGATTTTAATTAAGAGAAAACATGAGCTGGGGCAACAAGATAGCAATTGTTGCTCCCAAAGATGGCCGTGTCAGATGAAACATCATCCACGCCCCGCTGCTGCTCCCATTGTAAACGTTGATATCTCGGGTTTCTGCCGTTTCCCACTGGGATACTTCAATCGGTGACGCCCTCTGCGCACCCACCATGGTCATTACCCCCTCAAACTCCTCGCCGCATCCATGGAAAAGACAAACATCCCGCTATTAGAGTGTCGCCTTAACCTGCATTGACTCGGGCCACAAGTTGACACACAGTTGGAAGGACATGATAAAAGGGGAGGCAAAAAATGGTGATGGAATTTCGCTGGAATGAGTATGTTGATAAAGGAATGTGAAAAAAGAGCGTGTTAAAGTTTTATTTGAAGGAGTGTGAGCGTGAGAGGGAGGTTTAGTATCTTGGGGAGTCTGTTCTATACACACAAGGATGGAGAAAGGGCGTTGTGGCTTTGTAGTTTATTTGACAAGTCATTGTACAACTTGGGGACAAGAGGTGCGCGCCGTGTGTGTGTCTGTGTGTCCTGGGGCTGCTGAATTTCCCTTTGCTGGTGCTGCAGTTGTTGTCGGGCGAGGGCAAGTCAGGCCCGCGTCAGGTCACCCTCTAATCCTGATCCCAGACGGGGTGGCCTACCCGTGCAGGTTGTTGTGCGTGTTTGTTGTTAGCACTCTACAGGGGTAAGCAAGATAAGATAATTTTTTCATCCTTCTAGACACTTTGCAGTCCAACCCTACAAGGTTATTGCTACAAAGCGCCCCCACACGTCAGCACGAACTGGGCGGACTCGAACCGCTGACCGAATGCACAGGGACGCTGCACATTGCGAACTAAAGTCTTACCAACCTTGCCACCCTGACGGGCCAGTGGTAAACAGGTGGGATAGGAGACAGCATAGGCCTTTGTACCACCTCGACCCCTCAATCCTCACCCCTGTACCTCTACGGATAAGGGAAACTGTATGAAAGAGTGCTAGTAAAAAGGGCTGCAATGGTACCTGTAGACGGGACAAAAAGTCCCACACGGACCCGACCAAAGACCCATCACGCACCACACCGTCCGCCTCAAAGCCGAATCACACCACCTATCATGGTGACAGGGCACCGTCTCATCACATCCGTAATTATTTCTTACATTCAAACAATAGACGTTTTTACACTAAAAGGTGCGCCGCCGTCACGCTCCAATACATCACCGTCCTGTAAACGTAACGGTTTCTGGGGAAGAATATTTTAACGTAATGAGACTGCCGTGGCTGATAATTCGTTTCTCAAGGCTTTAGTACCCAAAACAGTGTCTTTTAGAGTTCAACTCCTCTTCTTCATCCAACAGAAGTGCTATTAATGAAAATTTCTTCAACCATAGCTTCTGAGGACCATGTCTGTTTAGAGGGTGAGCAGGAACTGCCGAAAATGACAGAACCGTGAGGGAATAGTGTGAATACAAGGCACGGCTGATGGAACGCTGCCGTGTTTTGCGAGTGTGAACCAGCCTACACCTGTACTTTACTGAAGAAGACTAATCAACCCTTGCGACTATGATAACACTGACACAACATAGATTCACAGGTGTAAACCAGGGCAAATATCGTCGATCCGACAACGGTGCCCTTCAACAATTACAACAATAACAACAAGGTAGAGAGGGTTACCTTACACTGCTACATAAATATCTTCGTAAATTTTTGTTATTGGGCAACCATCGATTTCGGGCCGAAACTTAGTCCTCTTGAATAGTTTTGGTGTTTTTGAATTAATCTGGCTCTCGTTTTTGTCGGACATCAATGTTTGTTTACATGTGTTGGGGGGGGGGCAACCTACCCCCTCCGGGTCCGCCCCGCAAACATTGCTACGCATTGCTACTGCCATATAGGGGAAATTTTCGTTTTTTCTCTATATCATCTGTACTAACCAAACCCCAACTCTAACCTAACCTAACTCTAACCTAATCTGATTAACCTAACTTAACTTTCTGGCTGAAATAACGGTAGATTTTGGGTACTATGTGTAATGCCATTATTATACAATTGCGCCATGGGAAATGGGCTCAAAATACTCAGAAAGAAAAAAGCTACACAATGTGTAGGTAAAAGTTTCCCAGGACTTTTGCAAGCCCACTACTAAAATAATACCAATATCTATTTCTTCCCAAAATTTTCCACAAAGTTTTAAACCCCGCAGAATAGCAACAAAGGCATACCTACATCATTAAATCTAAGCTATATGCATAGGTAGATAATATTAGAAAATCAATTCGTGGGGCCATCCTGCAATATATTATGATTTATGACCGATTTTTTGGGTTTCCCTGTCATTCCCTTTACATTTTGACTACTATGATTTTTCATTCACATTCACTGCACAGGAATATTGTATTTAGGTAATCTAATCATTTGCTTTCCCTACAAACCTTTTTTTTTTAGTAACATTGCTAAATTTACAAAAAAAAAAAAAAAACCTTCAAAAACCCCAATATATTTTTTTTCTCATCAAAAACCTCCGTGTAAAATAGGGGTGCATCTTATGCAGAGTGCGTCTTATGCGCCGCAAATACGGTATATATATATATATTGTTACGAAACCAAGGGGGGGGGGGGTCATCCACCACCCTCCACTTCGTCGACACTTACGGCTCGGGCAATGGAGGGGGCGGGAAGGACTGAAGGTATACACTGAACTGCTGTGCACGGCTTTTATTTCCACACTACTCTACTATGTACAAAGTCACTGTCTCTTCAGGGGCGCCGCCCTTGCCCCACACGGGGAAAAGGGGCGGGGACACACGCCAACACCCACGAGTCACTGTCTCTCTCAGGGGCGCCGCTCTTTGCCCTCACACGGGAAAGGGGGCGGGACACACGCCAACACCCACGAGTCACTGTCTCTCTCAGGGCGCCGCCCTTGCCCGCTCCACGGAAAAGGGGCGGGAACACGCCCAAAACCCCCGAGTCACTGTCTCTCTCAGGGGGGCCGCCCTTGCCTGCTCGCCCACGAAAAACAGGCTCACCCAAACGCACACAGACTCACCCCAGCCCCCACACAGACTCACCCCAGTGCACACAGACTCACCCCACTGTTCTTCCGTGGTACTACACACGCTGTCTCCAACACACCCGTCATCGACACACTGTGTAGGCGCGCACACACACTGTACCAGGGCGCCGCCCTATGCGCCGGACCCTACCCACAGTCGCCGCCACTGAGTTTGAAGGCCACGCCGTGCCCAACAGGGGCCCCTCTCGTCCCCCTTCGTCAGAAGAGGGAGACGGGTCTTTTCAGGACGGGTTTTGCGGGCGCAGTGGTCACGATAAATCCTGGGCGGGAGCGCCTGTCCACACGACGTGGCTGTGTTTCTGCTACCCTCCAGCGCCGCCACTGCCCGCACCACGTCGGTTCCCCCCCATTCTCTGGGCCCAAAGTGGAGGAAAGGACGTGGCGACCCGAACCTTGTGTCGAACCCCCGCCAGCGAGACCCCAGAGGTAGAGACGAAGGACCCTTTTCTTGTTCACTAGTAGCAGCGAACAAGGCCCTTCGTAACACTGCACCCCCCCACGGGAGTAGTGGCGACCCCCGCCACGACAACATCACACCCCCCAGGTGAGTTCCACCTCCCGGGGGTTCCACCTCCGGGAGTTCCACCACCTCCGACAGCTTGACACCTCCCTGAGTTCCACCTCCGGGAGTTCCACTGCCTCCAAGAAGTCCCTTTAAAAGGAGTTCCACCTCCAGGAGTTCCACCTCCGGGAGTTTTCCCCCTCCGGGAGCGCCACAGCTCCGGGAGTTCCACCTCCGAGAGGTCCACCTCCGGGAGCGCCACAGCCTCCGGGGGGTTCCACCTCCGAGAGTTCCACCTCCGGGAGCCCCCGAGCCCGCCCCGTCCCGAGCAACCAACAGCAAAGGGCTGGTCCTGGAACTGTTGCCCAGTAAACTTCATAAAGTCCCCAGCGTGGTCGGGTTTATTGCTGCGGCGGCCCGGGTCACCATCTTGCCTGACGCCTTGATGTGCAGTCACAGAGTCCCTTCCCCCACAGCCTCGCCGTCTCTCCAAAGCCCCCGATCCCACTTTTTGACACCAATGTTACGAAACCAGGGGGGGGTCATCCACCACCCCCCACTTCGTCAACACTTACGGCTCGGGCAATGGAGGGGACGGGAAGGACTGAAGGTATACACTGAACTGCTGTGCATGGCTTTTATTTCCACACTACTCTACTATGTACAAAGTCACTGTCTCTCTCAGGGGCGCCGCCCTTGCCCTCACACGGGAAAGGGGCGGGACACACGCCAACACCCACGAGTCACTGTCTCTCTCAGGGGCGCCGCCCTTGCCCTCACACGGGAAAGGGGCGGGACACACGCCAACACCCACGAGTCACTGTCTCTCTCAGGGGCGCCGCCCTTGCCCGCTCACACGGGAAAGGGGCGGGACACACGCCAACACCCACGAGTCACTGTCTCTCTCAGGGGCGCCGCCCTTGCCTGCTCGCCCACGAACACAGGCTCACCCCAGCGCACACAGACTCACCCCAGCGCACACAGACTCACCCCACTGTTCTTCCGTGTACTACTACATGCTGTCTCCAACACACCCGTCGACTCGACACACTGTGTAGGCGCGCTACACACACTGTACAGGGCGCCGCCCTATGCGCCGTGACCCTACCCCACAGTCGCCGCCACTGAGTTTGAAGGCCACGCCATGCCCAACAGGGCCACTCTCGTCCCCCTTCGTCAGAAGAGGGAGACGGGTCTTTTCAGGACGGGGTTTTGCAGGGCGCAGTGGTCACGGTAAATCCTGGGCGGGAGCGCCTGTCCACCCGACGTGGCTGTGTTTCTGCTACCCTCCAGTCGCCGCCACTGCCAGCACCACGTCGGTTCCCCCCCATTCTCTGGGCCAATGGGAGGAAAGGACGTGGCGACCCGAACCTTGTGTCGAACCCCCGCCAGCGAGACCCCAGAGGTAGAGACGAAGGACCCTTGTCTTGTTCGCTAGTAGCAGCGAACAAGGCCCTACGTAACAAAATATATATATATATATATATAATATATATATATAATATATATATATATATTATATATATATATATAATATATATATATAATATATATATATTATGGCTCTTAATGTATTTGCAATTGATTACCCTGTCTGCTCCAGCACAAATACCGTATTTTACGGCTTATAAGACGCTGCATCTTGGAAGACGCATCCTATTTTCAAGAAAAAAATTATAAGAAAAAAAAAAACTGGCCACCAAAACATTTTCATTTCAAAGTCATTTTCACACAAGAACACACTCTCTATTCATTATCTTCATTCAGCACTGCTCATCAGCCATTTTTATTGTATAGCTTGTATGCGATATTATATGTAAATCGTTTTGATGAATTCGCCATGGGTGATAATTTCCATGACTGAAAAGAGCTTGTGATATGTGTGACAGCCTGGTGGTAAATGATACATGTTGGGTGGTTGAACATGTGCACGCAAGTCGGACGGTTAGAGTGAAAACAAAGCCGACCGCGGCGGTGCGCAGCTGCGTGCCTGGTGTGCCAATCAGTTTGGCTTTGTTGTGCTGAGTGTAAATACCTCTCAATTTCCTCCCATGCCTCACTACATTGCCTGCCTCTTGTGACTCACCACGTATTGTTTAAATTTTCCTGTATGCGTGTAGTATTTGTGATGGCTGCATGTACAAGAGTATACAAACTTTCATCTAATGTAACAAACAAAGTTCCTTACACATGGAATGGCTGTTGGCGCCAATCTGCCGAGGCGGAACGGCTCCCGCCAGTACCTTAGTAAACATCACAGCGTGAGGACAGATTAGTTGATTTGAATGTCTTATATTATTTGAAATACTTGTAACAGGTAAGTACTGAGGTTACATCATATATGAGGCTGAATTGAATAGCTACCTGAGCTAACATCCTACAACATTCGTCTTGGAAGACGCATGAGTATTTTTCAGGTTTTTTTTAGGGGTAAAAGTGCATCCTATAAGCCGTAAAATACGGTACTTGTTTGCATATGTTGCACTATTTCTCGAAAAACAGTATACATTCCACATGCAATAATTTATAATTGCCTTTAAACAGCATTTCAGTTAGATAATGATGCTGCATGTCATTCTAAGGTGCATGCATGACCTTGCAACATCTTAGCTGCATTCATTATGCAAAGAACACTTATTTTCTTTTTTATATCATAAATCAAATTGAATATTCATTGCACAGTATTTACCCACTTGGTGCATACTTTGTTTCAATCACAGCCTAAGGTGTTTACTCCGGTGCTTTAGTAACCACATACGTAAGCTCTGTCTGATGTGCACTGAAAACTTACTTCTAGCTGTGTGGTGGAATTCAAAAAATTCCTCAAACTGCTGTCATAGAGTTCCTTCCCATTTGGTCTATAGGTAATGCATGTCATGGATGAGTGACAGCAAGTCCTGTATTGTCATGAAATTTTTTTATGCACATGTAGAGTAGTGAAATATGTAAAACTATAAATTGTTGGTTGTTGTTGAATGGACTACCTGCAGGATGCATTTTTCTTGCTAAGTATTAAAAAAAAAAAAAAGGGAATCTGAATAGCATCATATACATGAATGTGTTCCAGTGGAATTCATGTGGAAAGGATGATGATAGGAATGCTGTAGGAAGTGAGGGTACTTTGTATCAGAAGACATGAAAACAAGAACACAATCTAGATTGTGAAATAAAATTTATTTACAGGCTGTATAGCTTATACATATATGTAAAAAAAAAGTACAGTACAGTAAGCTCTTATAGTACGCATAAAGTTTGATTTCTGAAAGTTGCCGCAGATAACAAAAACTGCAAATAGTTGAGGTCATGAAAGTATTGCATGAAGCTGAGCATCTCAAAATGTCAATCTTGCCAGAAGATTGTTTAAGTTTTGATAATTGCTTTCTTCTCATCAATAGTGGGAATTAATTTCTGAAATGCTGTAAGTATTTGTAAAATACTTGATCAGTTGTGAATTAGGGAACTTATCTCTCTATGGCAAATTTTTGTCACAACAGCAACACTCAGGAGTGTATAATACAGATGTGACAATTATATTATGTGGATGGATGGGTGCTTTGTTTACCACAAAAAATTAAGGGGAATAGGTTTACGCAAACATTAAATCATTGGTAAATATGTACAAAGAAGGGTAGAAGCCTTCTCTTAGGTGATGAAACTTCATATGAGCTAAGACTTTGATTAAATAATGAATTGGTATGATTAAAATATTAGAACATTTATACATAAGTACTTGTAAGGGAGATTTTTGTATCCCAAGTGCTCACCATTGTTCCTTGGTGCTCTTGGCTCTTGTAGATTGAGTGATGATGAAGAAAGCTTCATTAAGCATCCCTACAGACCCCTGCGTAAGAAGATGCGCTCAAGCAAGGATGAAGCATTGCCTCCCATCAATCGTAAGTATATCTCCACAAGTGCTATATTGCAATATTCCTATACTCATTTGAAGAATTTATCCTCATCCTCATATATAAGGATAGTTTGGGTGCAGAGACTATTGTGGAAATTATCCACTATAGTGACTATACCATCCTCTCAATAATAGAGAGTGGTAGTTTGGTCTCCACCCTTTATAATGAGGGAGGTGTTGTTTGCTTCCCTCATAGGGAGGAGAGTAGTAATGTATATATAGTTATAATGGTATTGGGTAGAAATTAAGGTAATTTAAGTCAAGTATAAGTATTGGGCTATGGTAAATAAACAATCCCAGTGGTATTAACCATTATCACCGTAATTAGTAACGACTGGTTATTAGCCGCCGTTATAATATTTTCGCCTCAGATACGTTGACACGTAGCATAGGTATTCGTGGCGGCCTATCCGCCGCCCGCGGTTCAATTCAGTACACTTCAGATTTCCACGATAGCAAGACCTCTTGCTAAGCTTATCCGATTAAGACGAGAAGTTGTATATACCACTTGTATATATAAGTTAGACCAAAGGACATGTTTTAGCAACACAGCGAATATCCCGCCGCGTCAAGCTTGTTGATAGCCCCCCTGACGCCAGAAGCCAAAAGACTCAGCTCCGGCCCTGACCAAGCGCGCCACGCCGAGTGCCTGCTCGTGCAATATCTGATGAAGTTTCTTCAAGCCATCTCAACCCTCCTATACACCTGATAAGTACCTTAGTTAGTGCTAGCTGGGGTATTGTGTGGGGAAAAAATAGGTTGGGTATTTTGGAGGTAAGAATTCAATTCAAAATTTACCGCAAATCATAGTTCTGTGTCTTAAAGTTTCCACAGCTATTACCAAACCAATATCGTATGCTACAGATTGAGGTAGAGATGCCTCTTCCTGCGTATGTATTTGAGGCTTTTATAAGTCTCATATTTTAGAAGTTCGCTATACAAAGATTGGAAAATGTTGTTTCAGGCACTCTCCAATTCAAGCCGACCTTGCGTTTGGGTTCCCAGAAGTATCTACCTCTCGCCGTCATCGATGAGGAGGATGAGCCAGCCAAGGCAGAAGTGAGAATTGTTGCTATTTATGTTTGCTAGTGGTTGGAATATTTATGCTAGAGAGCTAAAATGGATGGTTTCACCTGCATCTTCAACTGGTACCCCGTTTTCCTAAAGTAATGTAGTTATCCTGACAATTGTAATAATAACTGAACTGTAATGTATTTAATGTACAAAGTTGCTTCTTATCATTCTAGGATATGAAATTCTCGAAGACCATGAAGGCCACATATCAAAAGGAGCTAGACACCAGGCAGTCATCTAAAAGCCATAGATATTCATTAAGGCCTCAGGAGCAAGAAGCTGTCCCGAGTACCTCCACTAAAACCATCCAGCCTAAGCAAAATACTTACTTGAGGCATAAGCATGAAGGTGCAGGTAAGTTGTAACTGTTCTGTCATATGTGGAATACCCTTTTCTATCTGTTCTGATCCATACCTATAAGAACATAAGAAAATAAGGAAGCTACAAGAGGCCATGAGACCTACACGAGGTAGTTACTGTTCCTATACAGTAAAGCCCTTATAACTCGGCACTACTGTATAACTCGGAATTTGATATAACTCGGCATGGCAAAGACCGCGTGTAGGCAGTGAGCTCCAGGGGTGGGATGGTAGGCCCTGGAGGCTCACTCGAGGGCTGTGATGGTTGGCCCTCGCCCGTGGTGGCACAGGCAGGATTCTTAGAGTGACGCCTGTGATTAGAGGCTCATGCCGCCCCCTGTGTCCTCCCATGCACTCGCAGTCGAAGGTAGAGTTAATGGACAGGGCATAGTGTTGCAGTAACTAAGTGCTCAAGTGATGTAAAATTAAGTTGTAAAGGTACAGTACTGTATACAATACAGTACAGAGTTGTGATTATAAAATGATTAAAGTGATACCAGTGTTATAATGCGACTGAGTCCCCCTAACATCTTCTACATGTTACAACAAGGCTCCCCTCTCCTTGGATTACATGCCTGCTGCTACCCGTTCATTGGTAAGTGTAGTTTTTATGCTTTTACAGTACAGGGAGGTCCCGTTATACGAGCATTCGGTATACGAGAATCCGATGATACGAATGTGTAAATTAGGGTCTATTTCATTTTACGAGATCAAAAATCCAATGATACGACATTCAAACTGGGGTGAGTAAAATTATCAAGTTCAAAATGCGCTCCCTACCACTCCCGGGCTGGACAAAGGGGGATTTGGTTGACTCCAGTGAGGTCACCCCTAGCAAGCCGTGACCTGAAGGGTAATTATGCATATGGCGCGGCCTGACCTTTAGGGGTAATTAGCAGGTGTGCGGCCCCAACCTTGGGACCGCAGTCAGGTCACCCCTAGCAAGGCGTGACCTGAAGGGTAATTAAGCATATGGCGCGGCCTGACCTTTAGGGGTAATTAGCAGGTGTGCGGCCCCAACCTTGGGACCACTACACTACCTTCTCTTGTATCACGCGGCGTCCCCTACATTACAACGTCTTTTTTGCTTGTTATGCATGTTTTTTGTTTAATTAATGTGCAGTTATGTTATTTTGTGTGCTATTTTCTCTTTCAGAATGCTTTTTCTACAGAATAGGTAGTACAGTGTGGGTAATATAGACGCTGTGTGTTTGTTGTGTTTGCTATAGTTTATTTTAGCTTGAAAAACATGTCTTTTTTTTTCCTTTTTTTTTTAAATTGATGGGGTCCTGGAACCAAACCTATATTTTACCATTAGTTATGTGTTTCGTTATACGAGATTTCGCTTTACGAGTATGCCAGGTGGAACCTAACTGCTCGTATCTTCGAGACCTCCCTGTACTGTAATTTTTTTTTTTTTTTTTTTCACCCATATCAGAGGAGGACATTGCATAACTCGGCACATTGAATAACTATAACCTATCGTGCCGAGTTATAAGGCTTTTACTGTAGTAGTGTTATGAGATCCATATTCCATCCAGTCACTTCCACATCCCTATTTGATGGAGATATGAATACTATATGAAAATACTAGACTTTGGATAATGAGATTAAGTACTAATTGTATATTTACTATTATTTAGTTATTAAACTTAAAGGGTTTTCAAAGTAATGTTGATAAAATTTTATTACTGTTATGTATTGATCTTGCTAGTTCCTTTGATTGAAGGAGCTGAGTACAGTGCCGAGAGTAAGGTAATCACTTAAGATCTGTAATTCACTAATTTGGGTTGAGCTTAGAATGTCCCTGTTCTCAACATCTTCATCCATTTTTCATGAGTTCTATGATATTACTTTCATTCGATCAAAAGTAGCAGTGCCCTCACCTAAAAATAAAAGAAAAAAAATAACGTCCTAATTAACTTTTAATTTTCTATGAGACCTACACATCAAGGGCAAATTTAATTAGTTGAAGTCATAGGAGGCAGCCAATTTTGAGAAACCGGCACCACTAGCAGGCAAAATCTCGCCATCAAACTAAGCAGTGACACCATGTTGTAGGAGGCGATTAAAAGGGATAAATCGGGTTGCAGTGTTGGGATCATGGAGGTAATATGGGTGAAGACGCCCTGAGCCGCGTGGTCTGTGATGTCTGGTGAAGCCACCGCTCTCCACCGTCCGCCATACTGTTGTGGGCAATGTCATGCACTGGGTGACTGAGATACCCACTCTTTCTTTTCACTTTTTACCAGTGGCAGCTCATGATAAAATAAAATGGGGGGATTGCAAGCTTTACACAACAGTAGGATACACAAATTTTACCTATCAGGTATGAGTTGTAGTTGATGTTCACGGATTTCAGGGCATGGTAATTATGGTGATGGTAGAAGGGATGGTGGGGTTGTAGACTGGTAAGCCTGTGAGAAAAATGGGCCTAACCCAAGAGTAACTGCTATAGAATAAAACCTGCTGCTTTTAATTCCTGTAGGCCTAGCACATCACAATTCAAAATCGTGTATATTCGTTCATTGGAAATGTAGGAATTTTGGTTGAAGGAAGCAGGTAATATAATTTGTGGAAATTTTATGTATCAATTATTTTCACATAAATTACCCTGTTGACATGGAAGAATGGAATGAGTAGGGATCATTAGGTTAATTTTTGGTCGTACTTTTCATTTGAATAGTTTCATTTGAATCAAATGACTCCCTATAGGTACGCCGTAGGTCCAATGAAAAGGAAATATAGATTATTTCGAATTTGGCAAGGTGTTTTCTTATGTAAAATTGAATTTTAAAGGGTGGTTTGTCCTCTTCAACTTTTGGTTGAGCACTTCTTGCTATGCAAAAATGGACTTTTATATTTATATGCAAAACATAGCTTAGCCCGCTAAAGTAACGGCTTCATATGCACCTATCATCAATTCTTGATTGTCTTTTTCAGGATGGCTTCTCCTTGTAAACCAAGTGGGTCGAAGCCTGCAACTAGAAGAGCTCGGATCCAAGTTGGCCGCCTTTGTTGGCGGTGGACGAGAGTTTGCTGAGAGTGAGGTGCCTACGTATCGCGGCGTGATGAAGAGGGGAATCCTTCTCCAAGAACTCAGCGGCATCCGGAGGGTGCTGACAAGCGGGTACCCAGTGAGAGACATTGCGAAGGATCTGACCCCCATGGTGTTGCCTGTACTTGCTCAAGACCTGGAGTGGCTGTACTACCAGAGGATCAAAGTTGGGGAGAGGTGCAATGATGATGACAGGGGTAGACAAGAATGAGATGCATAGACAAGTGAAAGCAGCAAAGAGAAAGCAGTTGGAAGAGGCGGCTAAGCTGAAAAGCAGAAGCGAAAGATGAAAGGTCAGACGTCTTGAGCTGCAGAGCAGATTTTTCCTGGGCCAGCTGAAGATCACCAGGATTCTGAGGATGGGACGGAGGAGTCGTTCACCCTGCACTCAGAGGAAAAGGCAGGAGCAACAGGAGGCTGCCATACTGGTAGACCGACTGCTCAGGGAGAGGCTGGGGTCCCTGGCACCCCTTGTGATGCAGTACTTGGACAGGCCAGCTGCAAGAAGAAACACAATGCCAGTCCGGAACCTGGCGCTGGCAAGCATCCGGTTCGATGTTCCGCCCACTGCTGCTGCTGCCTTGGCTTCTGGATTCCTCCAGGACCTTATCGCTGACGGCCACCTCTCTCCAGACATGTCTTTACCTGGTCGGGCGATCCTAACAAGCTGAGGAGGGCCAGGCAGGATGCATGGCATCGGCCAGGGACCTTGACCAGGGAAGCACCAGGTACCAAAATAGTTGGATTGGGTTATGATGGGAGGAAGGACAAGACAGGGCGATGGTGCCCGACAGCTATGGGAAACTGCACCCAAGGTTGATCAGGGAGGAGCATGTGTCGTGACAGAGGAGCCATCTGGAAGGTACATTTGGCACTTTGTACCAGAGGACCCGGTGCCACCTGAGAAGCCTGCGTTCAAGGTGGCTCAGGCCTCTATGATCTGGTGACATACGACTCCACCGACTCGCTGATCGTACTGCAAGGTGACTCAACTAAGGCCAACACGGGGTGGAAGGGTGGTACTCACACCCATTTGGAGAAGATGCTGGGACGCAAGCTCTTCTGGAGTATATGCGTGTTGCACCCCAAACGAGTTGCCCCTGCGCCACCTTATCACCAGCATCGACGGGCCTACCTCATCTGACACTGGCTTCACGGGTCCAGTGTGCAGTCTGCTGTCCAGCGTGAATGAGATGCAGTACAACGCAGAGTTCAGAGGAGTGCCAGGCGGTGAAGATCTCACGGAGATACCGGAGTATATCCTGGTCAACATGTCCACTGACCAGCAGGTCTCCTACCAGCTGGTCCAGGCTGTGAACCGGGGCGTTCTCCCGTCCGAGCTGCAGGAGATCAAGTGTGGCAAGGTGTCCCACTCCAGATGGCTCACCACAGCCCAGTCGCTCGTGTACATGTGGACCAGAAAGCATGGACTGACTGGCAAAGAACTGAACACCCTGGAAATCCTAGTCAAGTACTGCCTGCAGGTGTACTTCAAACTCTACTACGACATCAAGGTTCACCACAGACTAGAGGACGGCCCCAAGCACATCCTCACGCAGCTCAGAGTGATGAGGTCGCAGCCCAAGAAGGTCCAAACAGCTGTGACCTTCTACGTGTAGACAGGAGCATGGTTCGCACACTCAGAATGTGTCCTCTCGCTGATGGCGAGTCAGAGTGAGGACGACCGCAGGTTCGCCGTGACCCAGATTTTGAAGCTGAGGGCTGGCGAGGAGTATGGGGACACCAGTGTAAGACCCTCGCATCACACCCAAGCTGAACTTGTCAGCCACCAGCTTTTCAGACACTGATCAGCTGGCAGCCTGGCCAGGTGCACGAGCCGGCATTCACCTGTTCACTGTCCGGGGATCAGATCCAGGAGATCCTGGTCAAGCCGTACGAGGTTCCGGAGTTCTCTATCCACACTCAGAGCACCGAAAGAGTCGTGAAGCAGGTGACAGAGGCTGCGGTAGCAGTGGTGGGGCAGCAGGCCAGAGACGGGTTCATCCGGGCTCGGGCCCATCACCGGGAGACCATGCCCTGCTTCAGGTCTAAGAAGGACATGATGGACACGTTCTAGGCCAACGTAGAGGCTGTGACACTGTGATGTAGTGCCTGATGAACCAACTGATCAGAAAGAGCTTACCGCGCTAGTCATTTGGAACTCATATTGGTGCATGATGCAATACACAGGACCAACTGGACACTACATACTCATTTAAGCATTATTCGATAAGGGTGCAATATAAAAGTGCGATTTTGCATAGTAAGAATTGCTCAAATGCAAAAATGGAAATAGATAAAATCGTCTTAGAATTCCATTTTACATAGGAAATTGGCATGTCAAAGTTGAGAAAAAGAATTTTTGTTATACGGCGTACCCTACTGCATATGCCTGAACTTGTGGACTACATATTAGGGTGACAGCTATTTGGACCAAATTTTTTTTTCTTCTAAAAATGAAAAAGGCAGTTGATTTTCTGGTTCCTTTTATCCTAAATACACCACATAAAAAGTTTCATCTCGATCAAATAATTTTAAGGCGTGCCTCATCGCACTTGAATGTCAGACACCCGGACATTTTGGGGGGGACCGCCTATCCCTATTACTCCGGGTTTGGGTCATATGTGTGTTTTTACAACGGCTTTTTAAATGTTGCTAAATGTAACTATGTAGTCACTACACATCTTCCAGACTCTATTCTGTACCATTTATTTTGTTTCCGATTTTGGTCTCTGGGACCGGCGTCACCAAGCTGCTCTCCGTGCCCAAGCTCGAGATCAGCAGTGGACTGGTGATGGCAAACGCTGTCGTGGAGGCCCTGCACGATTGGGGTGTTGCAGACCAGGTCGTGGGTATGTGCTTCGACACGACGGCCTCGAACACAGGCTCGCGGTCAGGGGCCTGTCTGCTCATTGAGCAGCAGCTCAGTCGTGACCTCCTCAATGTCGCCTGCAGGCACCACGTGCTCGAGCTCATCGCCGCGAAGGCCTACGCGGTTTGTCTCAACACCCGTCTGGACCGCAAATCCCGCTCTTCATACGATTCCAGGACAAGTGGGACTTAATCGATCAGGACCAGCACGAGATCATGCCCGATGACCACCTCATGGAGGCCATCCGGGACTCCCGGGACAACCTCATCGCGGGACTCAAACTCCACCTGTCGCAGTTCCAGCCGCGGGATGACTATCGCGAGCTCCTAGAGCTCTCCGTCATCGTGCTCGGCGGGATGCCGGCCCGAGGCATTCGATTCCGGCGGCCTGGGGCTCACCATCACGCGCGTTGGATGGCCAAGCTGATCTACGCTGTGAAGATCTACCTCTTCCGGGGACAGGCAAACCTGACTGCCCGGGAGAGCGCCGGCATCCTTCGGTACGTCAAGTTCATCGTCTCGGTCTACGTCCCCGCGTGGTACGCCGCGCCGAGCTCCACATCGGCCCCTGCGAACGACCTGGCCCTCCTGAAGGATTTGGTCGGGTACGAGGACAAGTCCCTCGCCGACGGCTTTCGTGCGACGCCACTTGTGGTATTTGAGTGAGAGCCTCGTCCCGTTGGCGTTTCTTCGACGAGGACTTATCGCTGGGAAGAAAGCGGGCCATGATCGAGGCCCTCAGCTCCAATGAGGGCTCGGAAGACCTCACCAAGCGGGCCGTCGTTGATCTCAAGGCCGACTTGTCGCAGAAACCCTCGCGGACTTCGTGACCAAGTCGTCGCGAATGTTCTTCGTCACCCTGGGGATCGACAACGGCTTCCTGGAGACCGACCCGGCGGAGTGGCACGACGACCCTCGCTACGTCGCCGCAGCCCGCAAAGCCAACGGCATCCGGGTACTGAACGACTTCGCCCAGCGTGGCGTCGCCCTGATGAAAGACTACAATTTGACCCTCACCAGGACGAGGACCAGACGCAATACATCCTGCAGGTGGTGGAGGCGCACCGGGAAGATTCCCCGGATTAACAAGAGCACCGTCACCCGGCCTCACTGATTTTCGAAAGTCGAAAAATAAGTGTCATCCTAGTGGTCACATGAAGGGCTGTGCGTTGGGCGGACTCGTGGCCTGTGTACTTTTTTCGGACGCCGGATTGTTCGTAAGGTTCTGAAGCGTACGCTCCAGTACCGTGGCGTCTGGATGTGGAATATCGGTGCGATACTGGATAATAAATACTGGTTCTCAAACTGCCTACTGTTGCTGTCAAGTTTTCTGCGTCCCGCCTGAACTACCCATCCGGGCTAACCCGGGACCGGCCCTTGCAGCTTTTGCAGGGCCGGGCGTGTAGGGCGTCAAACCCTTGGTTGAAGGCTCACATGCTCGGTCCCGGTGGCCAGGGGCATCGTCTCGTGAATTTGCCGTATGGGGGCAATCACGAGGCGGTGAGCGAAAAAATGGATATTGAAAAATAGATAATATATCATGAGTATGTGCTTAAACTTTTAACTGTGTTCATAGCCTAATGCTTGGTGCACGAATTTCGGTGTGAGTGTCCTAGTTCGAGTCCTTGGAGTACCACATGTAGTAGTCATTAAATATCATTGATTAGATTCACTTAATTAGTGGGTTGGTGATATTACGAATTAATTCAGGTTCAGAAGTAATTCTTAGCGAGATCTTCCCTTGTGGTTAAGGTTCCATCAATTACACCTTCCATTTGTGCAATCATTGAGCTATGATACTACAGCTGGGTTTAAGAACATGCTTAGATTAATATCCAGTATTCGAAAATGGATAATATATCGTGAGTATCATAGTACAGTCCAAACCTCAATATAACGGACTAAAGGGGGGGGGGAGTGGTCCGTTAAAGCCGATTGTCCGTTTATAGCGAGGGT
This sequence comes from Chionoecetes opilio, assembly GCA_016584305.1. Taxonomy (NCBI): domain Eukaryota; kingdom Metazoa; phylum Arthropoda; class Malacostraca; order Decapoda; family Majidae; genus Chionoecetes; species Chionoecetes opilio. The sequence goes on from JACEEZ010015037.1 coordinate 100,556, forward strand.
ATTTTCCCAAGGGTGGAAAAATATATGAAAAAAAACGGAAAAATTGTGAAATAATGAGAAATAATCACAAACACAACCAGACTGTGTAGCTATGTTGGGAGGTAAACAGTGACTGGCACTACATGCTGAATTTGGTCCGCTCCTACACGTGAAATAATGAGAAATAATCACAAACACAACCAGACCATGTAACTAGTCAAGCTCAAGCTCTAGAGAAAGGTAAACAAACAACAAGTCAGGCACAGCCCGTGGCTGTCAAAGTTATTGCATTTATCTTGACTAATGCTCATTATTATATAATTATATGGTTTGTGAAGTGCAGTTCTATACACGTGTCACTATTTAGGTCAGTGTAGCACTGTGTGTCACCTTAGATAAGGGTGATTTAGGATGTTGAGGTGACAGGGAGAGTGTAGCATCGGCCACGCCATAACACTAATAGTCACTATTTTTAAACAATAAACACCTTCTAAACCCCTAAATCACTAGCAACACAGGCTCCTTCCTTTTATATCTTAATATGTGATACATCAAAACTCCTTTAAACCCTAGCATTCCAAGGTAGGGATTCTGCAAGGACTATTGGTTTGAAACTGGTCTGTATTCTGGGACTGAGAGTGCTGTAAGTTCT
>JACEEZ010015037.1:101744-114387 GCA_016584305.1 Chionoecetes opilio
TGTTGGGGGTGACCCCGTGGTTTTTTGGGGGGTTTGAAATTTTTATAAAAAATTAATTTGAATAAGTCACTGTCATTTTGTAATAGAAATAATTATTTACGTTTTCGCAAACCCCCGGGTGAGGTCGGCGGAACCCCGGGTTCCGGGGAAACCCCCGGTTTGGAAAATCATGATTTATTTGTAGTCACTACACATCTTCCAGACTCTTTTTTCTGTCCATTTATTTTTTTTTCCAGATTTTCCCTAAAAATTTGGGCGAAAATTGTTCGGGGATCAAAATTTTGGGGTTTACTGTTCAATGTATTTCCCCCATCGCGACCATGTTTTTACTATCCGCCCGTGATGTCTTAAAAAAAAAACCCCCGAAAAAAATTTAAAAGGGCATGGACGGTACCGCTAGGTACTAACGTCCTGGAAAATAAAACATTATAAAACCCTTTTCCCCAAACCTCCCTAACCTCCGTCATCCCCGAGCTCATCGCCGCTAAGGCCTACGGGGTTTGTTCAACACCCCATTGCCCGGCCCGCAAATCCCGCTCTTACACTTTCCCAGGACAAGTGGATTTTAATCGATCAGGACCAGCACGAGATCATGCCCGATGACCACCCACGGGGGCCATCCGGGTCCCGGGCAACCTCATCGCGGGACTCAAGCTCCAGTCGCAGTTCCAGCCGCGGGATGTATCGCGAGCTCCGGAGCTCTCCGATCGGCTGGGCCCGGGATCCCGGCCCGGGGCATTCGATTCCGGCGGCTGGGGCCCCATCACGCGGTTGGTGGCCAAGTGATCTACGGTGAAGATCTACCTCTTCCGGGGACAGGCAAACCGGACTGCCGGGGAGCCCCGGGCATCCTTCGGTACGTCAAGTTCATCGTCTCGGTCTACGCCCCCGGTGGTACCCGCGCCGGCCCCCATCGGCCCCTGCGAACGACCGGGCCCCTCCGAAGGTTTTGACGGGTACGAGGACAAGTCCCTCGCCAAGGCCTCGCCGCGGCTTCGCGCGAGCCACTTGTGGTATTTGAGTGGAGCCTCGCCCCTTTGGCGTTCTTCGACGAGGTTTACGCTGGGAAAAAACGGCCATAATGGGCCCTCATCCAATGGGGGCTGGGAAAAACCTCACCAAACGGGCCGTCGTTGATCTCAAGGCCGCTTTCGCAAAGGCCTCGCGGACTTCGTGCCCAAAGTCGTCGTGAAGTTCTTCGTCCCCCTGGGGATCGCGACGGTTCCCTGGAGACCGCCCTGGGGAGTGGCCGACGCCCTCGTACGTCGCCGCAGCCCGCAAATCAAACGGCACCGGTACTAAAAGCTTCGCCGAGCGTGGCGTCGCCTGAGGGAAAGGGGACTAAAATTTGACCCTCCCCAAGGACGAGGCCCCAGAAGTAGTACACCCCGCAGGTGGTGGAGGCGCACCGGTGAAGTTTCCCCACCCAACAAGAGCCCGTCCCCCGCCTCACGGGGTTTTCGAAATCGAAAATAAGTGTCATCCTAGTGGTCACATAAGGGGGCGTGCGTTGGGCGGACTCGGGGCCGTGTATTTTTTCGGACGCCGGATTGTTGAAGGTTTCGAAGCGTAGTTTCCAGTACCGTGGCGTTGGGATGTGGAATATCGGGCGATATGGATAAAAAAAAATACTGGTTCTCAAGTGCCAGGGGTTGCTGCGCCCCGCCTAAATTCCCCTCCGGGCTAACCGGGACTGGCCCTTGCTTTTTTTTGCGGGGGCCGGGTGGGCCGGTCGGGCGTGTGGGGCGTCAACCATTGGTTTGAAGGCTCACAGCCGGTGGTGGCCGGGGGCATGTCTCGTAAATTGCCGTGTGTGGCAATAGGGCGGTGCGGGCGGGGCGCAGGCGCCGCCCGCACCCCCGGAGCCCCGGGGAGGTATCCCTCACTCCCCCCGGCCGGGGGGGTCCCCAACAGACCCCCCCGGAGCCGGGGAGGGGTACTGCCGAAGCTTTTCGGCGCCTCCCGGCTTGGCCAGGGGGCCGACAGGAAAAAAAGCCCCTTTGAGACGGTATGGCTAGGGCACTGTTGTGTTTTTTTTTCCCTTGTGTGTAACTGTGCTGTAACTTTGATAAGCATTTGGTTAACTTGAGCCCGGGAAAACCCCCACAAGGGCTTAATAGCGTTAAGTGTATCATTTAAATGCGGAGGCACGGCAAATATATTTTATCGGGATGAAAAATTTGTTGTGTGTTTTTTTTGGGTAATACAAACCAGAAAATCAATGCCTTTTTCATTTTCGAAAGTCGAAAAATAAGTGTCCCCTAATTACATGTTTTCGGCTAGCAAAAATCAGGAGAAGCACTGGTGATGACTAGTTTTAAGACATTTGGGGGTGGCCAAACCAAAACCATTTTTTCCTTTTGGGGGGAGCAACTACCGATTTTCCCTTTTTTTGGGGGGGGGGGAGATGGCCCCCCTGGTCTCCCAGAATTCAAGTGGGGACCCGAGTGAACCTCACACTTTTTGCCAAAAGGGAAGCTGTGTTATTAAAGGGGAAAGAGCGAAAAAAGAGTGAGTGAGTGATGAGTGAGTGAGTGATGAGTGATGAGTAAGAGAGAGAGAGAGAGGAGAAAGAGGGGGGAGAGAGAGAGAGAGGAGAGAGGGGAGAGAGAGAGAGAGAGAGAGTTCCATATTCCCTGAATTATTGGGAAACGTGAAAGAAATTAGTCTCTGAGTGAGTTTTAAAATTTTAAAAAAAAAAAATATTTTTCCCTGAATCACCAACCGAGGCGAGGTTTTTAAATTAATTTTTTCAAAAAAAAAAATAAAGCTGACGGATGAAACAAAGGTGGGATAAAGACCAGCTGAAAAAATAAAGATAATAGTGACAAAAAGTTAACACGGGCCCGAGTTCTATATTCTCCCTATCCCCACGTAAGATAAGTGAATGACACCCAAAAGGGTTTTACAAACAAGGGGAAGGTGTCCCCAATTTAGTTATTTTCAGTTCCCCGCACCCCGAAATGTGGTTATCTGGCTAAAAGAAGGAAGGAACCCGCTACCAAAGGTGCAGCATCTCCTCTGTTTACAAATGAGTACTTAGTTTGGAAAAAGAGAAAATAGGCCACGAGAAGTAGAATGTGAGTAAAATGAGATGATATAATGGAATAATAATTTAAACAATGAAACGATTAAACTAAAATAAAGTAATTAATGATAATAATTTTAAATAAAAAAATAATAATAATAATAAAAAAAAATAAAAATAATAATAAAAACAAATTAGTATGTCTGATAATAAAATAAAAATAAAAAAAATACAATTTTTAAAAATAAAAGATAAAATTTATATAATAAAAGATAATTAATAAAAGATTATCATTATTTTATAAAAATTAATTTAAAAAATGATAAAATAATAGTAACATTTAAAGATAACGATATCAAAGCAATAATGGTAAAAATGGAAAACATTTAATGAAACGAATCAATAGTAATAATGGTATAATGTCAAAAAAATGATAAAAACAAATTTTAATAATAATAAAAATAATAAAGATAAAATGAAAATTTAAAACTATTAAAAAATAGTTACAATAATACTGATAGTAATAATAATAGTAGTAATGACAACGATAACCATAATAATGGTAATATGGTAAAGGAAATAAAAGCGATAACAATAATAATAGTGTTAATAATATTAATATTAATAATAATAATAATAATAATAATAATAATAATAACAATAATACAAATGATAATATGAAAAATAATGATAAATAATGATATGATAATAGTAACACTAATAGCATCGATAACAATAATATTAATAGGTGATAATAATAATAATATTGATGATAATACAGATAATGATGATAATATTGATGATAGTAACTGCAATGAGAATCAATGATCATGACAACAAGGCCAATGATAACAATAGTGATGATAATATCAATCGTAGTAAAGATGATAATAATAATGATAAAGGTAATAATGATAGTTATTGCAATGACCATAACCATAATGATGGTAATATTTTAAAAGTAATAATGATAATGATAAAAGGTAGTAATAACAATCATGATAATGATATCAAATACAATAGTAATACTAATAATACTAGAGTAGCTCATGGTGGTGTTGTATGCAAATATATGTCCAGAACTAAACTCTTCAAGAATCCACTAATTGAAGGTCCAGGAACAATATTTGATTGGTAACACATTTCCCACTGACGGCGAAATAGCTGAAATGGCCACCAATAGCTGAAATGGCCTGTATCTACAGAACCGTTGGACCTAGGAGACTGCCCGACCACTTAAAATGTGCGCAATGGCCGCATTATGGGGGGGTCAGTAATACATTTTCATATTCAGAAGTCAATGTTTTTAACATAATTGCCAAAAACAGATTTCAGCATGTTACGCACTACAATTGTATAATACCACCAAGGCCACAACATATGTATGACACTTTATCATATTACCTGTTGTACCTTTTGCATATTGTTCCTATTTTGGAATTTAATTATTTGGATTTCTACACTTTTGCCTTTACTACAGCCACAAAACGTCACACATTTAGGTTCCTTCTCTGCAAGTGCACGTTTTGGTACTCATACATGATGTTGGGCATTTGCATGGAGGGGGCAGGTTATCGGGCCTGCACGATACTGGCAGTATCACTGGTGTTATGCCAACATCCATTGCTTCATACCCATACTGGAGTGGATCTGGTTTGGTGACTGCAGGAGTTGGGGCCTTACTTCTTCCAGAACTTAACCAATAATGAATAAGCTGAAACAGTGTGTCAAACTTCAGGAGCCATTCATCTGTGTTGGTGTTGCTGGTGTTTGGGAACATGTACTTCATGAACTGCATCCACTGTTGGGGGCGGTGTAATCTGTAGCGGTCCATTGAAAGTTTAACATCCTCACTTGTGCAGTACGTTGCATCCAGACCAAACTCGTAATTCTTGCATTCATGGAGTGGCTCCAGTGCACACTTCTGTGGGCCTGACTTCTCAAATGATTGCAGGGACTCTATGATGTTACCATGCAGGAGAGAGGTAGAATAAACCATCAGTGATTTTCGTCTGTCATCAGGATAAGTGAAGCAGATTGTGTCCCTCAATCAATCATTGGGGGCATACGCCGGGGGGCGCGTCGCCTCGCCCACCCTACGACGCCACTCCCGGGGGTCACCACGCGCGAGTTCCCATGCAGGCTCCTTTCCCATACCAAGCAGCTCTCGACAAGAAACATCAAATTTCCCCAGCCACTAGCTTGTGGGCGCCCCCTTGGCCCCTCCACGCCGGATTGTCTCTTACAGATACAACCCCATGGGAAGGATCGGTTTCAGGGTAGCGTGCCACATGCCATATAGCCGAAGGGTTGGGGCTGACGGACTATGCAGGTAATAGGCCTCGATTCAGTCTCACGGTGCAATCGCTGATTTGGCACGTAATCATCCCAGCGATACCCCATGATTCTGCGAAGACACTTATTACCAAAGGCATTGATTCGTCTCATTAAGCCATATTTAGTGTCCATGTCTCACAACCATAGAGTAAAACAGGGATCACAAGCGACTTGAAGATCCGGATCTTTTTTCCTCCTGCACAGGTTTCCGACAAAGCCAATACTCCCGCTGAGCGAGTCCATAAACACCGTGGGCTATGCCAACCCCCGTAAGACTTCTTGACGTGACCCGCCGTCATTATGGACTGCGCTACCAAGGGATGTAAAAATTTCCAAGATCTCAATGTCCTCGCCACACGCATGAACAGACTGTACTGCTTATCTAGTAAGTCTCCAAAAAACATGGACCTTGGTCTTGAGCCAGGAGACATCAAGGCCCAAAGGCTTTGGGCCCCTCGTGCAGCGCCTCGAGAGCCCGGACCTCCAGCGACTCAGCAAAGATTTTAAAATCATCGGCAAAAACAAGATCAGTGATCTTGGTATTGCCGACGGATGCTCCACAATCACTTTGATCTACAACCTTGTCCAATACCCAGTCCATACAAGCGTTGAAAAGTGACGGGGCAAGGACGCACCCTTGCCTCACTTCTGTATTCACAGGAAAGAAGCTGGATACACCTGCCCCACACTTCACAGCACTCTCAGTCCCAGAATACAGACCAGTTATCAAACCAATAGTCCTTGCAGGAATCCCTCGAAGTCGCAGAAGATCCCAGAGTGACTCACGATGCACTGAGTCAAACGCCTTCTTGAGATCAACATAGGCTGCAAGCATCCCCTGTCGAAACTCACGTCGGCGTTCCACCGTGTCCCTGAAGCACTTGATAAGAAGAACCTTGGTCCGTCTGTTATCTATTTGCTGATCTGTCTCCAAATTAGCATTGACGAGATTACGAATGTGGGTAGCACTGTAGCTGCTAGTTTTGAAATCGAGACTATCAAACACACGTTTGCAGTTTAAGTCAATTGTGGCTGCCTGGTTTGATCGCTTGATATTTTCAAGCATCAACTTGTCTTTTATACTTTAGCAAGTACTGTCGCAAGCAGTTTCCATGATAGAAGATATCTGCAGCAAACACATCACCAGCTGTATCCAGAAAAGCACATCTTGTCTTAACTTCATCCTTATAAAAGTTTAAACATCTACGAACAATGCTGCTCGGTCAGACTCCGAGATGCGATACAACACCCGGTTCCTATTACCACTACTCTCTCTTGCTCTGTCACAGATTACACACTTCCTTTTTACGTCTTTGCTACTGGAACTAGTACTCTTCTTCCGTCTTTTGGGGGCCTTATATCTGTAGCTGCTTTCTCCCTCTTCAACCTCCATTTTAACAAGTTCTGGCTCACTATTAGTTTTCACTGATCTCTTCGACTTCAGAATGTAAGTGGAATAACAGGTTTTCGGCTTTTGATGGTACTTGAATGTGTTGCTGCACATGTTTATTCTTGAGATGACAAAAGAATCATCCAATTGTTCTGCTGCCATCCGGATTTTGGCACGACCATCATCAGTTCCTGAAAAAAAGTTTCAGCATGAGTAAAATCTATATGGCCAACTGCTGATCTTGTAGCACTTCATGTTATACATACAATTCACATAAAACTTGTAACTATATAATAACTAGAACTGAATAGTTATGTGGTTCCGATGAATTTTACAATATATACATGTGCGATAGGCCTATTTATATAATGGATATCTGTACTTCGAAGCATAAGAACATTTCTGTTTCTGATGGACTTTACCATTCTTGAGATACTGTATGTTTTGAAGTGTGCATATTACTGAGATTCGTAATTATTTCGAACAAATAGAGGCTGTCCAACAACATGTTTATACCAAATATGAAGCAAATTGGGCAAACGGTTGTTGAAATATGAGCATTTCAAGTTTTTTTACATTAAGCCCCGCTCCCTCATTAATATGCATGATATCATCACCCAAAATAATAGGGACCATCTACCGACCATGACCTATCTGTGTACCAAAGATAAACTGAATCTGCATTACCATTCTTGAGATTTCGTGTTTACAAGCAAGGCGTCACATACACACATACACACATACATACACTTTTTCATCAATAGACATGTGAGGTAAGGACAGTATTGTTCATCCATTGTTCTCCTTTTTGTACTAAACCCTAAACCCTAACCTTCATAATAACACTCCCATAGAAATAATTGTCAGGACAGTAAAAATATTTTGAATTTCACTGTCAGGACACCCCTTAATGTGGCAGGTGTCCTGACATCCTTCGTGTTAGAACTACACACATACACACACACATAGTTACACACACATGCCAAGTTGACCGAATAGGTTCCTGATGCTATCGCATCTGAACCCAAAATGGAGATCATGGTAAAATTTACCTGTTAACGTTTTCCCTGATGCAGTGTTGCATATAACGCATGCAGTCCCATCATAAACTCCTTCGGCTGCTGGCCTTGAGAACACTAAAGTTTCCTGTAAAAAAGATTTTTTGCATAATTAATGATAGAACAAATATTGTTTCAGATGGATTTAATGTGCATAATGCAACTATTATTTTAAAACTTGTTTCAGATGGATTTAATGTGCATAATGCAACTATTATTTAAAAACTTACCATGTTTTAGTCAAGCAAGCAGGAATCGAAAGTAGAATTACTTGCCATCAGAGAACACTTTAACGCTTCACTTTAACACTTAAACATTTTAACGCCTCCTGAAGCAAAAAATAAATAGGGTTCATTGTAGTTTTTCATGCAGATTGTTGCTAGACTCTTCAGGAATCAAGTAATTGAACAATAGGAACAGGAACAATTACGAATAATTGTAGTGCGTAACATGCTGAAATAAGTTTTTGGCAATTATCTTATAAACCATTGACTTTTGGATATGAAAATGTATTACTGACCCCCCATAATGTGGCCATTGCGCACATTTTGAGTGGTTGGGCAACCTCCTAGGTCCAACGGTTCTGTAGATACAGTCACGGCGGATGGTAGTACTTCACTCAAAAAGGGCGTGGCCCCAAAAAAGGGGCGTGGCCATTTCAGCAAATTTCGCCGTCAGTGGGAAATGTGTTACCAACCAAATATTGTTCCTGGACCTTCAATTAGTGGATTCTTGAAGAGTTTAGTTCTGGACATAAATTGCATACAACACCACCAATAAAGGTCCACCATGAGCTACTAGAGCAGTATTTCCCAACCTGGGATTCTAAGGGGGAAATTTATTCTGAGGGACATCTAAATAGACTCCCTTACTGAGCTCGATCTGTCATCTGGTGGCCGTCTGGGAACTACACGCGGAGCTAGAATACCGGGTCAAGGAGGTCTGGCTAGTCTTATTTGCCATTATTCCCTACCAAACCAGCTACAATTAAGTGTTTACATGGTCAACATAGGTTATCGCAAAGGAAATATAAGGGTTTTACATTATTCATGGGGATATAATGAGGATTGTTGGCACAATATTATTCGACCATATATCCTACAACACTCTATGCAATGATTTAGAGGAATGCATCAGGTCGGGTGTATGGGTAAATATTGCCTTCATGTATGCAAAGAGAAGGTAAACGAACCAAATAATGGTGACATGACTTCAATTTTGTGCAATCAATCGTGATAGATATGGATAAATTCGCCATTCAACATTTCTTTCTGGTACACCGCCAAACGTACGACGGTACGATGCATTAGAAACAAACACCAGAGTAGAGATCCATATGAATCACACGACACGATGACACGTTGTCATCCGCCTTACCTGTGTCTTTCTGAGGAAGACTGATCACCTACCACGCCTGTGATAGCCTCATAGGACATCACCAGGTTTGTTTATGTTCTCCTATGCGGTCAGCTACCAGGAAAATCTCGTACAGCAGACGGCAGCGAATTTTACAACTATTTTATAATTCTGAATGAAAGCACGATCTACAAATGTTTACCATTTAATTGTATTCCATTTATTATACTGGACTTAAACCAAGCAATAAGTATTATATAATGATTGTTTCCTTGGAGAAGATTGTAATTTTCAGGGGATTTCATCGTTTTTCAAATACCGCTTATATATGAATTGTATGTAAACCGTAGCTATGAGAAAAATACTGCGATTTCAAAACATCAAATGAACACGTGTAAGAAAAATAATCTAATGAAACCCGGTATTCTACCTCCGCGTGTAGTTCCCAGACGGCCACCAGATGACAGATCGAGCTCAGTAAGGGAGTCTATTACTAGCATTCAGTCGACAGAAAAAAGTTTTAGAATGCGGCTATTGACTTTTCTTCAAGTATATATAGATTTGGATAGTGTCGATATACTACTTGTGTTATTAAGCAAGTAAATTTTGTGTATTGGCTACTTTTTTCCTTGGAGGGGGAAATCCGGATGGTTGAACGGGTTGAAGGGGGAAACAACAGAAAAAAAGTTGGGAACCACTGTACTAGAGTATAAGAACAAGGCTGAAAAAAATTATTATGAAAATACATAGTAGGAATAGTAATAAAAATAACATTAAAAATGTTAATTATAATACCTATTAATGATAATAATAATAATAATAACGATAGCTATTTCTGAAATTTTGATCATGTAGGCAGGATAAAAAACGACTCAGCTAATCCATAATATATATATATATATATTATATATATATATATATATATATATATATATATATATATATATATATATATATATTATATATATATATATATATATATATATATATATATATATTATATATATATATATATTATTATTAGTTATATTATGTATATATATTAATAATATTATATTCTATATTTTTGTGTATTATATTGTTTTACTACACACCATCGATCAATTATTCTATATCATAGCAAGTCTTTGTTTCATAGCAAACAATTTTCTCACCATCGTCCATTCCATTACCGTCATCTATTGACATCCATTCCCATCAACCGCCTCTTTCATCATCACATCATCACTAGTTACCACCGCACCACTTATCATCCTCGTCACAAGTTATCACCCTTATGTCAGAAAGAGAGAGAGAGAGAGAGAGAGAGAGAGAGAGAGAGAGAGAGAAGAGAGAGAGAGAGAGAGAGAGAGAGAGAGAGGAAGAGAGAGAGGAGAGAGGAGGAAGAAGAGAGAGAGAGAGGATAGAGAGAGAGAGAGAGAGAGAGAGAGAGAGAGTAAATTAAGAGAATATTCACTTTATTTTAGATGACTGTTAAAGTAGTGGGAGTTGGTCATGCACAATGGTGCATGACCAAATGGTCAGAAAGAAAAGAAAAGTATTTTAGTAATGATGGCCTCGTGACTATCTCAATTTGACTCATTATGTTGTTGTTGCTTTTACTGCTCCATCACCATTATTTCCATCAACTATAATTATCATTACTTACTGTTTTTCTTTTCCAGCTTTCGCCATCTGTTTCCATTACCTCAATAACATCTCATTGTTTTATTCATCACCTCACTGTTATCGTACTTCTCTTACGTTTGGCTAACAAAAACTCCTATATTCGTATTCTCCACACCTGTATAGTAATCCCCAAAGGCCTTTCAGCACCCTACCTCCTTCGCGCGATTACAGTCTCTTTTTTTTCATTTGCGTATAAAATCTAATCTCATGGTAGTGTACTTTATCTTTTGCAGTTACTATCCGTGTAAAGGAATACTATTTAAGCAATAGTTATCTAGGTACATACATAAGTAATTAATTATCTAAGCAATACTTCTGGAACGATTTACATCATACATGTCTCATTTAGTTCTTGGTAAACTTATTTGCACCAAATCATTAAAACTCACGCTTTGCAAAAATACACAAACATTTAAGTAGTGGGGAGGTTTCCACACGCCCATTGGTTTTCTTCAGTTATCCTTATCCTTCGTATTATGCAAGGCAAAAATAGGGTCACTCTCCCCTATACCATGCAGTCTTCCTTACGTAATATTTGTTACCCTGCCATAATCCTCTTGTTTACAAGATCCTGGACTGTATTGCTGAGGAGATGACAGGTAGAAGGGCTAAAGGTGAGCCCCGTATAATGTATCACTGAGTGGGGAACCCTAAGTTACATTCGAGGCATGTACTTTGCGACTGGGTGCTGTGGTAGAGGGTTGGTTGATGATGGTGCAGACTGTTTTAACTTTAGATTTGTACATGACACTTTGAACTGACGTTTGCTTATGTGAAATAACACTTATAACAACTCTATAATTTACAGCACGACATGTGTGATCATTGAAATTGTTTTATGAAGAATACTTAGTCAAAGCCTTATGACTGTGAATGTGAACTACATATATATTAAATATGAAAACTTGATTAAAAAGTCTAACCCCTTATATCACCAATAAGTCTTGTTTCCTTTTTGTCCGACCACTGATATATATCTAATGACATTTCATGTAATTGGATAGATAATTTCAAAGCGTAATTTCTAAGATTACTCAGATCTATAAAGACGCAGGTGTTTAACATTTTAGCAACACAATAAAAGCTTCTCACCACATTGCTCTCAGGGCAAAATTAATGTTCTCCAACATTCCATCACCTGCGCCCATACATCTAACCGCATTATACAATCCCCAATTAAAGTCCAGTTATTATGTTTTTATTTGTTTGTTGGATATTATGCCGGTCTTTGCCCTCTTAGATACTGAATCTGTTTATACAATGGACCTAGTAGTCTGTGTTGGTTAATTTTCTATTCATGAGAGACAAATAGACGAGAAAGAGAGAGAGAGAGAGAGAGAGAGAGAGAGAGAGAGAGAGAGAGAGAGAGAGAGAGAGAGAGAGAGAGAGAGAGAGAGAGAGAGAGAGATTTTCCTATGGTCTTTTCCTTTGTGGTCCCTGGGCAGCGCAAGCGGTTTCTTATTATATATATCAAATTTCAGAACAAGTTCTACCCACGGAGGGGAATTTTTCCGTCAAATAATCGTGGGGGACTTATAAAGGTTATCAGAGGCGCCGTTCTTGCTTGAGCGGTCATGCAGGCACATACGCTTGAGTAATGAGAACAAGTAATTACAGAAAATTTTGTTATCATCCTTTTCTTCTTTTATGCCCATTATGATCTGATTGTGTGTCTGTATGTGTGTTTGTCTGTCTGTCCCTGTGTGTGTGTGTGGTTTTTTTTTTTTTCTCTCTCTCTCTCCTCTCTCTCTCTCTCTCTCTCTCTCTCTCTCCTCTCTCTCTCTCTCTCTCTCTCTCTCTTTAATT
>JACEEZ010015037.1:116598-157352 GCA_016584305.1 Chionoecetes opilio
CCCCCCAATGCCATGACTATTGTATGGCAATGTCTCCAAACGTAGCTTGATCAACCTGTACTCTTTGAACAAAGTTCATTCCATCGATCACAGAAGCCGGATTTTGTAGGAGTTGGTCTGCTACTGTCACATTCTTCTGCAAAGTTGTGGCTAAGGAAGCTTTTTTTTTTTCCTAAAGTAATCCTCTGGGTAGAGAGAGCCCGGGGTAGGGGTCCCAGGAATTTTTTTTTTTAATTATATGTATGTAATTTTATAATTAATATATCAGTTTGAAAAGGGGATAACCCCCATAAAGCGCCACTGCCACATGCTATCACATGTTTTCTAACTCTAGGCATTTATACCTTCCCCAAAAAAACCTATTAGCTTTTCCTCGCCCTAATTTGTACCGACCAACCCCCCAGGTGATCGCCTATATGGTTCCCATCGACAGAGACTAACAAGCGAAAAGGGAACAATTGGCACAAAAGGGTTTATGTTTCGTCTTTTAAACTCATGTATGCAGGAACTATTCCTATCTGAGAAACAAATAAGAGTTAATGTATGTCAAATGTATTTTTATTTACAGCTTATACGCGTAAAACTGCTTATATTCACAATTATCAACCATTAACCATTGAAAGAATCTGTTATGTATAGGGTAAATAACGATCAGCACGACAAAGGAACTCTATTAATATTTTTCCCTTATACGAACTCACACCATCGAAAGTCATAGATATAGCTGTAAAGTCAAATTAGCAGATTTATCTGCTGTTAAAAGAGCGAATACGGTCGGGGTCTTGGTCTGGGGAGCCTCTGGGCTCAGACTCTGGCTCTTTTTCTTTTAATACCTTTGCTGGGGGACCACTGGGAGTATTTAAATAAAACTATAGATCAAGAATATTTGTACCATGTGTAAAACCGATAAATTCATCCCTTGACGTATTTTGCCACATCAACAAAACTTCACAAATTATGTTGTAACCTCATTATAAGGCACGAAACCAACTTTAAATGAATTATAAGAATATGTACATAAGAATTTTATGAACAACCACTCGTATATGAACAATCTCCGAGGTCCACAAAAGAAATTAGGAAATTTAAATTCTGGCGATCTATATCCTTAACCAAAACGCCTCTATTAAGTTCCAAGTAAAGACAGTGGCACAAAACTCATTATTTAGATTTAAGATAAATTATGATTATATAATATGCGTCGGATGAAAGCATTTTCGTTCCCTATTATTGGTTCCCCGAGTACCCTCTAGAGTTTTTGTATCATATCATTATTTTTTTGTATGCACGTCACGTAATTTTCTTTTGGTTTAGATTTGAGTCCATTGGGGTGGTTATAAACATATTTTTACAACACTGAAGCTAATACATTATCACACTTTAATTCTTCATTTTATTATTGAATTTTTTTAATAACTTATCATTTTTCCCCCTTCACGCACGCAGGGTTCGTTTATGCTCCGTACAACAATTTATCCTGAAAGAACTGAAAACACTTGAAGTAAAAATACTCCTGCGTGCCTAACTGTCGGTTAAAAAAAAAGTGAGCAGCGTCAAGCTCGAAAACACACAATGCTCTTAAGATATCGCCACATAACATCGCATCATGGTATCGGTGCTCACAGGCACATAATTGAGTGTTTGTGTGGCAGAAATCACGTATCTCGTGACCAGATCTCATTCCTCCTGCTGACGCAACTCTGATGGATGTGCGTTGGAATTCTGGGAAAAACAAACAATAATGTTCTCTCTCTCTCTCTCTCTCTCTCTACTCTCTCTCCCTTCTCTCTCTCTCTCTCTCTCTCTCTCTCTCTCTCTCTTCTCTCTCTCTCTCTCTCTCTATTTATATATATATATATATTATTTATATATATATATTTTATATTATATTTTTATAATATAATATATATTTATATTATATATATATATATATATATATAATTTTATATATACGAAATTAATTGTAAAATATATATATTATATTTTATCATATATATTATTATATATACATTTATATATTTTATATATATATATATCTATTATATATTGTATACATATATATATATACATATATATATATACTAGCCGCAAACCCGCCCTCCGGGCGGACTTTTTGGCTAGCTCCTGCGGAGGCTATTTGGTGGGCCTTCGGCCCACCACCCGTGTTTGGTGAGCCTTCGGGCCCCCCAAACACAGACTCTCCAGATTTGCCCCTTCTAACTTTCCTGAAATCATGGATGTAAAATGTTGTATTAACGCCAACCCATTCACATCACCCCAACCCATTCACTCACCCTTACCCATCACCCCCCACTCATTCACTCAAACCCCTTACCCATCACCCCCCACCCCATTCACTCACCCCTTACCCATCACCACACACCCATTCACTCACCCATTACCCCACACCCCCATCTATTCCCTCACCCATCACCCATCACCCCCCACCCATTCACTCACCCCTCACCCCACACCCATTACCCATCACTACACCCATTCACTCACCCATTACCATCACCCTACATCAAGGTTTCCTCAATTCCCCGCAACCCACTTTTTTTCACAATTATCGCTAATAGGCTGCTAAAAAGAAAAAGAAAAGAGATCGGATCATCTCATAAGTGGGCTTAAAACCTTCCCCTGGTCAACCTGGTTCCAAAATGTGGTATATGATGGGATTCCGCCACGGGGGGCGGAACCCATACCACCCCACACACACACACAAACACACACACACAAAACACACACCCACACACACACCACAGACACCACACACACACACACACACACACACCACTTTCGCTTATATTATTATAGAAAAAATTACAATGATGATAATGATGGCAAAAAAATTATTATATTTGTACATACAATACTAGTAATACCCGTTATATTAGTAAATAGCCGCAAAGCCGCCCTCCGGGGGGACTTTTTGGCTAGCTCCTGCGGAGGGCTATTGGTGGGCCTTCGGCCACCACCTGTGTTTGGTGGGCCTTCGGCCCCCAAAAACGGACTCTCCAATAGCCCCTTCTAACTTTTTCCCGAAATCATGGATGTAGAAATGTAAAGTATTCCCCCCACCCATTCACTCACCCCCCACCCATTCCCCTCACCCTTACCCATCACCCAACACACATTCACTCACCCATTACCCATCATCACACACCCATCTCATCACCCCCTTACCCATCACCCCCCACCTATTCCCCCCCATCACCCATCACCCCCCACCCTTCACTCACCCATCACCCCACACCCATTACCCCTCACCCCACCCATTCACTCACCCATTACCCATCACCCTACATCAAGGTTTCCTCAATTCTCGCAACCCCCTTTTTTTTGCACAATTCTCGCTAATAGGCTGCTAAAAAAGAAAAGAAAAAAAAGTGATCGGATCATTCATAAGTGGGCTTAAAACCTTCCCCTGGTCAAGCTGGTTTCCCAAAAAAGTGCCATATGAGGTGATTGCGCCAGGGGGCGGAACCATACCATAAAACACACACACACACACACACACACACACAACACACCCCAGACAGACAGACAGACAGACAGACACACTTTCGCTTATATTATTATAAGATAGATATGTATTCCCCCACCCATTCAACTCACCCTTACCCATCACCCCCCACCCATTCAAATTACCCACTACCCATCCCCCCCCCCCCCATTCACTCACCCATTACCCATCCACACACCCATTCACTCACCCATTACCCATCACCCCCCCCTATTCCCTCAACCCTCACCATCACCCCCAACCCATCACCCCCCACCCATTCACTCACCCCCTCACCACACACCCATTACCCATCACCCCACCCATTCACTCACCCATTACCCATCCCCCCTACCCTCAAGGTTTCCTCAATTCTCGCAACCCACTTTTTTTTTGCACAATTCTCGCTAATAGGCTGCAAAAAAAAAAAAAAAAAGTGATCGGATTTATCTCATAATTGGGCTTAAAACCTTCCCCTGGTCGCCCGTTCCAAAAAATGTGCCATATGAGGTGATTGCGCCACGGGGGGCGGAACCTATACCACACACACACCACACACACACCACACAACACACAGACAGACGACAGACACACTTCGCTTATATATTATAAGATAAGATATGTATTCCCCCCCCCATTCACTCACCCATTACCATCACCCCCGCCCATTACCCATCACCCCCCACCCATTCCCCTCCCCATTACCCTCACCACACACCCTCACTCACCCATTACCCATCACCCCCCCCATTCCCCCACCCATCACCCCCCACCCATTCACTCACCCATCACCCCACACCCATTACCCATCACCCCACCCATTCACTCACCCATTACCCATCACCCTACATCAGGTTTCCTCATTCTCGCAACCCACTTTTTTTTTTCCCAAACAATTCTCGCTAATAGGCTGCTAAAAAAAGAAAAAAAAAGTGTCGGATCATCTCAATAAGTGGGCTTAAAACCTTTCCCTGGTCGACCGGGTTTCCAAAAATGTGCCATATGGGGTGATTGCGCCACGGGGGGGGGAACCCTTATACCACCACACACACACAGCCCAGACAGACAGACAGACAGACAGACACACTTTCGCTTATATTATTATATATATAAAATTTTATATATATATAATATATATATACAAAAATATATGTATATATTAACATATATATATAAAATTTTATATATATATGTATATTATATTTTTATATATATTATATGTATATATATATATATATATATATATAAGTATTATTATACATATATATAATATATATATTATATATTTATTATATATATATATATATATATATATATATTAGGGTACGCCGTATAACAAAAAATTCTTTTTCTCACTTTGGCATTCCAATTTCCTATGTAAATGGAATTCTAAGACGATTTATCTAATTCCATTTTGCATTTGAGAAATTTCTTACAAATGCAAATCGAAACTTTTATATTGCACCCTTATCGAATAATGTTTAAATGAGTACGCAGTGTCCGGTTGGTCCTGTTTATTGCTCATGCCCCAAATATGAGTTCCAAATGACTAGCGTGGTAACCCTTTTTCTGATCAGTGCTTCATCAGGCACTACAAAAGTGTCACAGCCTCTACTTTGGCCTAGAACGTGTCCATCATGTCCTTCTTAGACCTGAAGCAGGGCATGGTCTCCCGGTGGTGGGCCCGAGCCCGGATGAACCCGTCTCTGGCCTGCTGCCCCACCACTGCTGCCGAAACCCTCTGTCACCTGCTTCACGACTCTTTCGGTGCTCTGAGTGTGGATAGAGAACTCGAACCTCGTAACGGCTTGACCAGGATCCCCTGGATCTGATCCCCGGACGTGAACAGGTGAATGCCGGCTCGTGCACCTGGCCAGGCTGCCAGCTGATCAGTGTCTGCAAGCTGGTGGCTGACAAGTTCAGCTTGGGTGTGATGCGAGGTCTTACACTGGTGTCCCCATACTCCTCCCCCAGCCCTCAGTTTTAAAAATCTGGGTCACGGCGACCTGCAGTCGTCCTCACTCGGGACTCGCCACAGCGAGAGGAGGACACATTCTGAGTGTGCAAACCATGCTCCTGTCCGCACGTAGAAGGTCACAGCTGTTTGGACCTTTTTGGGGCTGCGACCTCATCACTCTGAGCGGGCGTGAGGATGTGCTTGGGGCCGTCCTCTAGTCTGTGGGAAACCTTGATGTCGTAGTAGAGTTGAAGTACACCTGCAGGCAGTACTTGACTATGATTTCCAGGGTGTTCAGTTCTTTGCCAGTCAGTCCATGCTTTTTTGGTCCATATGTACACAAGCGATGGGCTGTGGTGAGCCATCTGGAGTGGGACACCTTGCCACACTTGATCTCCTGCAGCTCGGACGGGAGAACGCCCCGCTTCACAGCCTGGACCAGCTGGTAGGAGACCTGCTGGTCATGGACATGTTACCAGGGTATACTCCGGTATCTCCGTGAGATCTTCACCGCCTGGCCTCCTCTGAACTCTGCGTTGTACTGCATCTCATTCACGCTGGACCGCAGACTGCACACTGGACCCGTGAAGCCAGTGTCAGATGAGGGAGGCCCGTCGATGCTTTTGATAAGGTGCGCAGGGGCAACTCGTTTGTGTGCAACACGCTATACTCCAGAAGAGCTTGTTTTCCCAGCATCTTCTCCAAATGGGCGGGAGTACCACCCTTCCACCCCGTGTTGGCCCTAGTTGAGTCACCTTGCAGTACGATCAGTGAGTCGGTGGAGTCGTATGTCAAACCCGCAGATCATAGAGAGCCTGAGCCACCTTGAACGCAGGCTTCTCAGGTGGCTCCGGGTCCTCTGGTACAAAGTGCCAAAGGTACCTTCCAGATGGCCCTCTGTCACTGACACATGTTCCTCCCCGATCAACCTTGGGTGCAGTTTCCCATAGCTGTCAGGGCACCATCGCCCTGGTCTTGTCCCTTTCCCCCCATTGTACCCAATCCAACTATGTTGGTACCCTGGTTAGGGTACGCCGTATAGCAACATTCTTTTTCTCAACTTTGGCATACCAATTTCCTATGTAAAAAAGGAATTCTAAGGACGATTATATTAATTCCATTTTTGCATTTGAGGGAATTCTTACTATGCAAAATCGCACTTTAAGCTATGTTTTTCATATAAATAAAAATCCATTTTTGCATAGCAAGAAGTGCTCAAACCAAAAAATTGAAGAGGACAAACCCCCCTTAAAAATTCATTTTACATAAAAAAACACCCTGCCAAATTCGAAATAATCTATATTAAAACTTTTCATTAGACCTACGGCGTATCCTAATATATATATATATATATATATATATATAATATATCTATATATATATAATATATATATATATATATAATATATAATATACATATATATATACTGTATATGTATATATATATATGTATATATATATTAATATGATATACACTATACAATATGTATACATTAAAATATATTATATATATATATATATATTATATATAATATATGTATATACAATACATGTATGTATATATATATGTAAATATATATATATACATATATATATTACATATACATATATTTTAAAAAATATATATATATATAATATATATATATATATATATATATATATATATATTATATCTATATATATTAAAATATAGATGTGTGTGTGTATAATGTTAATATTGTATGTTTGATAGATATTGAATTAACAGGTTGATTGGTGGACAGATAGTGGTTGAACTGTGAGTGTGTGTGTGTGTGTGGTGTGTGTGTGTGTGGGGTGTGTGGTGTGCGGGGTGCGTGTGTGTGTGTAGGAAAGAAAGGGAGAAGGTGACTGCAGGAACTAGGAGGGATGCTTTGGGATAGACACTTAGAGAAAGCACAAAAGGGGAGGACAGAATCAGTAATAGAGATAAAACGTTTGAAGAAGAGTGACAGGATGTTCCGTAAAGATGAGGCAGAGTGGAAGGCAGGTATATAGACGTAGTGGGAAGGATGCAAAGGATCGGAGGAAATGAGAGAGGTTAACCTTTTTGTGGCAGTGAGAGTTAAAAGGGCAATCAAGAGTAAGAACATATGGGATAAACTGTATTTGTCTGTATTTCCTTGACTACGTGGTAATTAGTACCTACTCCTTACTTAACGCGAATATTTTTCTTTTCAGTGTCGACCCAGGATATCAAATGGTAGATGAATTTCAACTTATACAGGTATGGTTTTTTTCCCTAGTTTTCCTAGTCTAACAGTCCCTTTAGAGTTTAGATGATCCAGTTAAAAGTCAACATCAGAAATCGTTCTAAACTAATACAACAACTGCCAGTGAACCACATAAACTTTAACATTTCTGTCCTTTACACCTCCACTAAAATCCAATATATACCCCTACAATAAACTTAAGAATAACCATATACTAATAGAACAAGAAAACATACCATTGTAATACAAACCAGTCCGTCAGAGCACAATGCAACACTCCAGCCGGGCCATCGAATATTCATAACACATCAATTAATAAGACCTCAATACATCCTTGACTCGAGCAGGCTCATGTTTTCTCGGTATTCCAATATTTCATCGCAAGATTGGCAGAGGAACAAAGGACATGAAAGTGAGCCGATTTCTAAAGAAGCATGTCGCGGCAGGCGGTACTCGTTCAGACAATAATGCTCTGCTCGCCAGTGAAAGACTGCCAAAGAGAAGATAGGTGCTAAAAGACGAACTATGGGTCTCTCTCTCTCTCTCTCTCTCTCTCTCTCTCTCTCTCTCTCTCTTTCTCTTTCTCTCTCTCTCTCTCTCTCATAAATACTGTTCTACTATCGGTTATTAAAGTTATGGATTTTTTTTTTTTTTTTTTTTTTTTTTTTACATTTGTGCCTATAGCGCCTGTAGGCAGTGGTGACCCAGGGCTCGGATGGTAGGCTCTGGAGGTTCACTTGAGGAATGTGATGGTTGGTCCTCGCCCGTGGTGGCGCAGGCAGGATTCTTATAGTGACGCCTGTGTATGACAGGCTCATGCCGCCCCCCTGTGTCCTCCGATGCACTCGCAATCGAAGGTAGAGTTGATGGGCAGGGCATGTGGGTGTTCTTAGGCCACTCGACGGTGCAGAAAGGTTTTGGATTTCTTCGGGGATCGAACTCGGGTCACCGAGAACGGCAGTCAGAGACGCTAACCACTCCGCTACCGCCTCCCCAGGATGCTCAGTGATTCTTCGTATCTGCGAGACTGTAACTTTATAGTCATATATATGACTTTATAGTCAAACATGTTTTTTTTGTTTTTTTCTTTCCACTTCTTTTCAACCATTCTTTATTTACTAATAGAGAAAGAGAAAGACTTTATAATTAGACAATAAGTGAAGGATTCTCTCTCTCTCTCTCTCTCTCTCTCTCTCTCTCTCTCTGCACGCGCACACACACACACACACACACACACGCGCAGGAAACAAACCATCATCCCATGAAATAAGGCTTCCCGTGATGCTATCTGCGCCAAGTAGCCCAAGAATTGCACACAGTCGTCCAATTTATGACTCCCAATATTAAGATATGATAAGACCAGGCCAGGGTTCCCTCCTCTCTATAATCTCTCTCTCCCTTCTACCTGTAGCCAACATCCCTCTTTATCCATCTTCCCGGACATTTCGTTCTCTCTTTCCTTCTTCTCCTACCCTTCATTTTTACCTGCGGGGCCTGCTTAGTGCTTAACAACCCATTTCTCTCGCGACTTAATAAGAGGAATGGACATGGGCTTTGTCGTTGTATGGTACTTGCAAGGGAAGAACCTCTACGGGCGGAGGCAACATGTTGGAGATATGGTAAGTCGTAAAGGTATGGTATTATTTTGTGCGTGTGTGTCTGTTTGTGAATATGATTTTATATGGTTGTGGTTTTTTATCTTGGTTATCATTACTGTTATCATTTTATCATCATTATTATTGTAAATATCGTTATTTCATTATCATCTCTATCAGTAACTGGTCCGATGATATGTGGTGATTAGCACGCTCGGCTCACAATCGGGAAGTTCGTCATGCACGAGAGGACACGGGTTCGAGCCCATGATAGGGTAGAGACAATTTTGGGCTGCCTTTTTTCACGCTTTGGCCATTGTTCACTTAGCATAAAATAGGTATGGGATGTAAGCCGGGGAGTTGACCTCAAAATTCTGGCATGAGTTGCGGGTGGCAATCCTCCACTCCTGTAGGTGTGGATGTGTAAGTGTGTGTGTGTGTGTGTGTTGTGCGTGTGCGTGTGCGTGTGCGTGAGCGTGTGCGTGTGTGTGTGTGTGTGTGTGTGTGTGTGTGTGTGTGTGTGTGTGTGTGTTTGTTTGTGTAGACCCTTGCCGTGAAAGATCAGGATTGGTTTATGCCACACCACGAAGAGAAATTATTGTCATAATCATTATTATTATAATAATAATAATCATTATCATTATTAATGTTATAATTATTTTTATTACCGATATTATCATTATTAACAGTATTATTATTGTTATTATTGTTATTATTATTATCATCATCATTATTATTAACATTACTATCTTCTATAATAATATAAGCGAAAGTGTGTCTGTCTGTCTGTCTGTCTGTCTGTCTGTGTGTGTGTGTGTGTGTGTGTGTGTGTGTGTGTGTGTGTGTATAGGTTCCGCCCCCCGTGGCGCAATCACCTCATATGGCACAGTTTTGGAACCAGCTTGACCAGGGGAAGGTTTTAAGCTCACTTATGAGATGATCCGATCACTTTTTCTTCTTCTTTTTTTTTAGCAGCCTATTAGCGAGAATTGTGCAAAAAGAAGTGGGTTGCGAGAATTGAGGAAACCTTGATGTAGGGTGATGGGTAATGGGTGAGTGAATGGGTGGGGTGATGGGTAATGGGTGTGGGGTGATGGGTGAGTGAATGGGTGGGGGGTGATGGGTGATGGGTGAGGGAATAGGTGGGGGGTGATGGTAATGGTGAGTGAATGGGTGTGTGGTGATGGGTAATGGGTGAGTGAATGGGTGGGGGGTGATGGGTAATGGGCGAGTGCATGGGTGGGGGGGTGATGGGTAATGGGTGAGTGAATGGGTGGGGGGAATACATACATTTCTACATCCATGATTTCAGGAAAGTTAGAAGGGGCTATCTGGAGAGTCCGTGTTTGGCCCACCGAACACAGGTGGTGGGCCGAAGGCCCACCAATAGCCCTCCGCAGGAGCTAGCCAAAACGTCCGCCCGGAGGGTGGCTTTGCGGCTATCTTCTTCTATAATAATATAAGCGAAAGTGTGTCTGTCTGTCTGTCTGTCTGTCTGTGTGTGTGTGTGTGTGGTATAGGTTCCACCCCCCGTGGCGCAATCACCTCATATGGCACATTTTTGGAACCAGGTCGACCAGGGGAAGGTTTTAAGCCCACTTATGAGATGATCCGATCACTTTTTTTTTTCTTTTTTTTAGCAGCCTATTAGCGAGAATTGTGGAAAAAAAAGTGGGTTGCGAGAATTGAGGAAACCTTGATGTAGGGTGATGGGTAATGGGTGAGTGAATGGGTGGGGTGATGGGTAATGGGTGTGGGGTGATGGGTGAGTGAATGGGTGGGGGGTGATGGGTTGGGGGTGATGGGTGATGGGTGAGGGAATAGGTGGGGGGTGATGGGTAATGGGTGAGTGAATGGGTGTGTGTGATGGGTATGGTGAGTGAATGGGTGGGGGTGATGGGTAATGGGGCGGGGGGTGATGGGTAATGGTGAGTGAATGGGTGGGGGGAATACATATCTATATCTTATAATAATATAAGCGAATGTGTGTCTGTCTGTCTGTCTGTGTGTGTGTGTGTGTGTGTGTGTGTGTGTGTGTGGTATAGGTTCCGCCCCCCGTGGCGCAATCACCTCATATGGCACATTTTTGGAATCGGGTCGACCAGGGGAAGGTTTTAAGCCCAATTATGAGATGATCCGATCACTTTTTTTTTTTTTTTTTTTGCAGCCTATTAGCGAGAATTGTGCAAAAAAAAGTGGGTTGCGAGAATTGAGGAAACCTTGATGTAGGGTGATGGGTAATGGTGAGTGAATGGGTGGGGTGATGGGTAATGGGTGTGTGGTGATGGGTGAGTGAATGGGTGGGGGGTGATGGGTTGGGGTGATGGGTGATGGGTGAGGGAATAGGTGGGGGGTGATGGGTAATGGGTGAGTGAATGGGTGTGTGGTGATGGGTAATGGGTGAGTGAATGGTGGGGGGTGATGGGTAGTGGGTAAGTGAATGGGTGGGGGGTGATTGGGTAATGGGTGAGTGAATGGTGGGGGAATACATATCTATCTTATAATAATATAAGCGAAAGTGTGTCTGTCTGTCTGTCTGTCTGTCTGTGTGTGTGTGTGTGTGTGTGTGTGTGTATGGTATAGGTTCCGCCCCCCTGGCGCAATCACCTCATATGGCACATTTTTGGAACCAGCTTGACCAGGGGAAGGTTTTAAGCCCACTTATGAGATGATCCGATCACTTTTTTTTCTTCTTTTTTTTTAGCAGCCTATTAGCGAGAATTGTGCAAAAAAAAGTGGGTTGCGAGAATTGAGGAAACCTTGATGTAGGGTGATGGGTAATGGGTGAGTGAATGGGTGGGGTGATGGGTAATGGGTGTAGGGTGATGGGTGAGTGAATGGGTGGGGGGTGATGGGTGATGGGTGAGGGAATAGGTGGGGTGATGGTAATGGGTGAATGGTGTGTGATGATGTATGGGTGTGAGTGATGTTGGGGTGATGAATGGGTGAGTGAATGGGTGGGGGGTGATGGGTAATGGGTGAGTGAATGGGTGGGGGGAATACATACATTTCTACAGCCATGATTTCAGGAAAGTTAGAAGGGGCTATCTGGAGAGTTCGTGTTTGGTGGGCCTTAGGCCCACCAAACACAGGTGGTGGGCCGAAGGCCCACCAATAGCCCTCCGCAGGAGCTAGCCAAAAAGTCCGCCCGGAGGGCGGCTTTGCGGCTAGTTACTATTATAACTGGTATTACTAGTATTGTATGTACAAATATAATAATTATTTTTGCCATCATTATCATCATTGTAATTATTTCTATAATAATATAAGCGAAAGTGTGTGTGTGTGTGTGTGTGTGTGTGTGTGTGTGTGTGTGTGTGTGTGTGTGTGTGTGTGTGTGTGTGTGTGTGTGTGTGTGTGTGTGTGGTATAGGTTCCGCCCCCCGTGGCGGAATCCCATCATATACCACATTTTTGGAACCAGGTTGACCAGGGGAAGGTTTTAAGCCCACTTATGAGATGATCCGATCTCTTTTCTTTTTCTTTTTAGCAGCCTATTAGCGATACTTGTGAAAAAAAGTGGGTTGCGAGAATTGAGGAAATCTTGATGTAGGGTGATGGGTAATGGGTGAGTGAATAGGGTGTAGTGATGGGTAATGGGTGTGGGGTGATGGGTGAGTGAATGGGTGGGGGGGATGGGTGATGGGTGGGGAATAGATGGGGGGTGATGGTAATGGGTGAGTGAATGGGTGTGTGGTGATGGGTAATGGGTGAGTGAATGGGTGGGGGTTTGATGGGTAATGGGTGAGTGAATGGTGGGGGGTGATGGGTAATGGGTGAGTGAATGGGTTGGGGTGATGTGAATGGGTTGGCGTTAATATATACATTTCTACATCCATGATTTCAGGAAAGTTAGAAGGGGCTATCTGGAGAGTCTGTGTTTGGTGGGCCGAAGGCTCACCAAACACAGGTGGTGGGCCGAAGGCCCACCAATAGCCCTCCGCAGGAGCTAGCCAAAAAGTCCGCCCGGAGGGCGGCTTTGCGGCTAGTATATTATATTAGTATAGGAAACTAGTTTTTTTCTGATGGATATAACCAAAATTTTCCTTTAGGTCTATTGGCGTCATTCTGTAAACCAATGAGCAAAATGCACTTGTTTTCTATGATAATTAAGGCAACATTTACATCACATCGCCCTTCTCACATCTCCAAATTACATTCTTGCGACATTGATAGATTATCTGGTCACCTTGGAGAGAGAGAGAGAGAGAGAGAGAGAGAGAGAGAGAGAGAGAGAGAGAGAGAGAGAGAGAGAGAGAGAGAGAAAGAGAGAATTGCATATTGTCAGGCAGCTTAGGGCCTCATTTCAAGAAGATGGTACATCCCGGATAGAAGCACCAATTTTTTTTTCTCGTACTCTTTAGGATCTAAACATGGAAAATGTTCTCATTTTCTCACTCATGGAAAATCAGAGTAGTACTGTCTTAGGTCCTCCCACTTAGCTGAGTTGAAATACCAGAAGCACCTCCACTTAGGTGGGTCCCGAGGCACCACAGGGGCGATAGGACAGGTTACAGAAATAACATTTTGATCGGAGGAACCCAACGGAGAGAATAGTTTCACAGAGTAAGCAGGAGGGTTAGTAGTTAGGAAAAGATCAAAACTATTGGGCGTCTCTCCAAGGCGGTCA
Organism: Chionoecetes opilio; assembly: GCA_016584305.1. Classification (NCBI taxonomy): domain Eukaryota; kingdom Metazoa; phylum Arthropoda; class Malacostraca; order Decapoda; family Majidae; genus Chionoecetes; species Chionoecetes opilio. The sequence continues at coordinate 130,516 of JACEEZ010015037.1, forward strand.
AGAATACGGGAAATGTGCTGCACCAGCTGCTCTAGGTCTTGGAGGATAGAAAAGCTGCACCAGGTTGGTCAGTGAAAGAAGAAAGAAGAAGAAACCACTGCTGGTGGTGAACATTGAAATCCCCATGAATGGAAATTTCTGCAAAAGGAAAATGAGATGAGATGTGCTCCACTGTTGATGTTAAATAGTCGAAGAATTTTACAAAGTCCGAGGAGTTAGGTGAGATATATACAGCACAGATAAATGTAGTAAGAGAGTGACATTGAAGTCGAAGCCAGATGGTCGAAAATTTCAAGACCGTGGGCACGAAAGCAAGTGATGTCGTTGCGTACATATACGCAACAACCAGCTTTGGATTGAAAATGAGAATAGAGACAATAAGAGGAGACAGAAAAGGGACTGCTGTCAGTATTCACAGACAACTTGGTTTCGGTGAGGAAAAAAAGACGAGGTTTAGAGAAGGCGAAGTGATGTTCCACTGATTAAAAGTTAGATCTAAGACCGCGAATGCTGCAGAAGTTTAAGGAGAGAACGTTAGAGAAAGTATCAAGACACTTTGAGTCGTCACCGTTAAGTCGGTCCGACCTGGGGATATACTGCCTGTATAGGCTACTGCTTATACTATTATTATTGATTTTTTTTATGTCCAAGAGAAGCAAAGTAGGCCAAAAATACTTATATAAGGGTAATTGCCACGAAACATTCAAATTCATGAATAAAAATGAAGTAATTACATGATGATTCACATTAGTAACCTATTTCCAGGGATGAGTAGGATGTCAATAACTTCATTGTTATTGATTTTAATGCCTTTTTTCACTTACTATCAGCAATGTTTGGCAAATTTTCCTCAACGCTCAAATGTTAAAGCATTGTTTACTCATGACTTAGTTTTAAGAGCTTTCTCTTGTAGCAATTTTGACGTGGCGTAGATTTTCATATTTTCGGTTAGATTTGGAAATATCTCATGGATGTTGTTGAGGAGGAAAAGAATGGAAAATCTTTAACTCATCGGTTGAGTAAGGTCCCTTATTGCCTGTAGCACCTCAACATTTACAGTCGTTATCCTGTCTTCATGATTTTATTAGACACTAGCCGAAAAGCCGCCCTCCGGGCGGACTTTTTGGCTAGATCCTGCGGGGGGCTATTGGTGGGACTTCGGCCCACCAAACACAGACTCTCACCACACACACTCTCACCACACACCCATTCACTCACCCATTACCCATCACCCCCCACCCATTCACTCACCCATTACCCATCACCACACACCCATTCACTCACCCATTACCCATCACCCCCCACCTATTCCCTCACCCATCACCCATCACCCCCAACCCATCACCCCCCACCCATTCACTCACCCATCACCCCACACCCATTACCCATCACCCCACCCATTCACTCACCCATTACCCATCACCCTACATCAAGGTTTCCTCAATTTTCGCAACCCACTTTTTTTTGTCACAATTCTCGCTAATAGGCTACTATAAATAACAAAATAAAAAAAGGGATCGGATCATCCCCAAAGTGGCCTTAAAATGTTCCCCTAATCGACCTGGTTCCAAAACTGTGCCATATGATGGGATTGCGTCACTGGGGGCGGCACCTATCGCGGACACACAGACACACAGACACACACTTTCGCTTATATTATTATATATTAGACATTGAAAGGTATTGAAACATCTATTGAAAATCGTTCATAGCCACAGGCAAAATGTGTTTGCACTAATATTGATGTAATTCATTTGTATAGCAATGTGTTTCATCTCTCTCTCTCTCTCTCTCTCTCTCTCTCTCTCTCTCTCATCTCTCTCTCTCTCTCTCTCTCCTCTCTCTCTCTCTCTCTCTCTCTCTCTTGCTCTCTGTTCGTTGCTTGTGTGTGTGTGTGTGTGTGTGTGTGTGTGTGTGGGTGTGTGGGTGGGTGGGTGGGTGGGTGGGTGTGGGTGTGGGTGGTGGGTGGGGTGGGGTGGGTGTGTGGTGTGTGTGTGTGTGTGTGTACTGCTGTAAGAGACCAGAGCTGCGTAATATATACCACAGTGTAAAAGATAGAGACGGTTGTTTAGTACTTCTCCATGCGGCAAACTTTTTTTCTTCTTAGCTGACATAATCTAACACATGTGTATGTCTGTAAGATGTGGTTCTGCAGACTCTGCCAATGCACAAATTTGTACGGATATTTGATTGTTTCTCATCTACCTTATCTGTCATTGCCACTTTGTAACATGAGGCATATTGAGGACGTAGACTCCCAACAGAGAATATTACAAATAATTATTGTCTCTGTTATATTATGCTGCTCCTAATGCAACATTTAAGCTTTTTTGAAACAAGAAATGTAGAGAAATAATATGGATTTTTCTCTCAGGATCTTAAGCCAACATTATTATCAGTTCTCTCTTTACTCATATACTGTTACCCAGTTCGCACATAATATAGAGACCGATGACCCCATTCCTCTCTTTCCACAATCTCTCTCATGTTGCATTTCCCCAATTCCTTCCATTGGATCTCTTCCGTATCCTCTCCTTTTCCCTGTTATCACCGTCTTTTAGGAATCTCTGCGCAATACATGCGACCAACAAAAGCACCGTCTTCTCAAGTTCGTGTCATCGGCGTATGCAGCGAGTAATCCGATGACTGTGCAGCGCCAGGCCATTATAGGAACACGACCTCGCTGTTAAGATGGTGCCCGATACCCGACAGAAAGAGAGAAGAGAGAGAGAGAGAGAGAGAGAGAGAGAGAGGAGAGAGAGAGAGAGAGAGAAGGAGAGAGAGAGAGAGACTCGATTATTCAAGGAAAAACATTTACAGAACATACACAAAGTAATGTTTAACAATCAATAAACTCTCTCTCTCTCTCTTCTCTCTCTCTCTCTCTCTCTCTCTCTCTCTCTCTCTCTCTCTCTCTCTCTCTCTCTCTCTCTCTCTCTCTCTCTCTCTCAGACAGAGTCCTCCTCAAGGTTTGAGAGTTTTCATTCACAACGGGGATCCCCAAGGGTATGCGGTTTGTGGTGAAGGAGGAGCCAGCCTCATAGATCGATCTCTATGAACTCTTAAAATTCTCCGCAAGGGTTATAGCTGGCGATTAGTAGTCAAGGCCGTGGGTGAATAACACAGACAGGAGGATAGGCGGAAAGCGATCGTCGGCTTGTAGGGTGAATATACTTTCCACGACTCCTTCCACTAGACATCCTTAACTGCACTGATCTGACGGGGTTGCTGTGTTCTTCTATGGCAACTCAAGCTCTCGGTTGTTAGAAGGGACACACACACACACACACACAACACAAGCACACACATGTGTATATCTTTCAAGGTGATATGTACGCTTACAATGATTATATATATATATATATATATATATATATTTTAATATTATATATAATATATATATATATATATAATATATATATATATAAAGAACTCATTAAGATTACTGTGTATAGGTATGTTTTTCCCCTACAACACCACCCAAATTTTTGTGTAAAATTATACTGTTGTTTTGTAGTTGTCATAGCCTACGTTTTCTCTTCTTCCATTCGTGGTAAGGAGATGTGATACATTTAATCATATGTTTATTTTGGGGAATGGTGTGGTTGACGTACATATATCTAGAGAACGTGTGGTGCCCCGAAGCTTCGAAGAAAGGGGGTTCAATAAATCACCACCCAAAGGGGGCACCACCTTCTTCACGGCCACGTCACAGGAGTCACGTGGATCGTCGGGTATATAACGAGGTTTGGACCGGTGACAGCGCCCAGATTCCTGCGACCGCACACACACTCCACACAGCACTCACGGAGCTACGGACCTTTACCTACGCCCTGGCCAGCCGCCTCGTCTACCTGTATGGGTTACGGGGAGCTACGGACCTCACTTACGCCCTGGCCAGCCGCCTGTCTACCTGCATGGGTTACAGGGATCTACGGACCTCCCCTACGCCCTGCCACCCGCCTCGTTACCTGCAGGGGTTACAGGGAGCTACGGACCTCACCTACGCCCTGGCCAGCCGCCTCGTCTACCTGCATGGGTTACGGGGTTTAGTAACCCTACGACTCGTCCTCCTGGTTCGGTGCTGCTTCACACTTTCCTCCACGTTACGTTGTCTTCCTTTGTGGCAACGTATTATTTGTTTGTGATCCAGCGACCGTGTACTTTATTGACATATGTTGGTGACGGCTTTTTAATGTTAAGTAAAGGGCCCAAAGTTACTGTGTGTTTACTTAATTTGAACCTGTGACAGCGTGAGTCAAAAATTTGGGGGACCTCGGAGTGACCTGTGAAGCCTCACGTTGAATAGTGAACTGTGAAGTGAGTTACATGGCGACTGAGCGGTTTGCAGCTACCCTCCTTCCCAAACCACAATGTACAGGATTTTGGCTGCTGCACGTCCGGGGTACGTGGCTAAACCTGGGCCCAAAACGACCAACAAAAATTCAACGCTGTTGTCTGTGCCTTGCCTACCGAAGTAGCCACACTCGTACAAAGCACAATTATCTCGCCCCCGGACTCCAACAGATTCGTGGCTCTAAAGAGTGCTCTGTTAGACGTGTACCGAAGACCAGACCACCATCATTACAGGAGCTGCAAACCATCATTTTGGGGGACATGAGGCCGTATATTCTGTGGCAGCAGATGAAACTAATCAATATACGGTGAAAACACGTCATTGCCAACAGCAGTGCTTCGATCCATGGTTTCTTCAAAAAGTTGCCTTGGGAGGTAAGAGTTGCTCTGTCTCTTTTGATGATAGCATCTATTATTACATTCGTCTCTGCAGCCGATCGAATGATATCACAATTGTCAGACCTTACTCATTCTACCGCACTTGCACCTAAGCCAGCATTATCCAATGTTGTAAATACTTTCTCCACCGTAGAAATTTTCAAAAAAATGGACCTACAGCAACAAGGGAATGTCCCCATGCCTGCCCCCCAGAAGCTCCCCCACCTTATATGGGGTCGTTGATGTCTGGAGACACACGGAGGATCAAATGTCTGTGCTGCAGGATAACCTAAGCTGAAACTTCAGGAAACTCCGCTTCGCCAAAATCTTGCAACGACTGGACGCCATTGAGGAGCGCATGAATATAAGAGTGCCTCGCCCGTTTGTTCCACATAGAGGGCGTAACAGTCTCAACGGTAAAGGTGCTCATCGTTGTTGCTCAAAATTCATCGTTGTCTACCTTTACCAACGTTGAATTGTGCTGGTACCATTCCACCTTTGGTGCCAGGGCCAGACAGTGCCGCCACCATCCCAGTGTCGGGAAAACGAGTTCGGTGGGGTCAAGTAAAATGCGAGCTCCTCCGCAGTTTTTGACGCTCCTGTGTCTTTGCTACGTGTAAGAGACCAATGCACTGGCAAGAGTTTCTTAGTGGACACAGGAGCATCCGTCAGCATTCTCCCTCCTACCCAGGATGACCGCAAGTACACGCCACCTGCGTTCGACCTTCTGGCGGCCAATGGAACACCAATTGCGACTTATGGCACAGAGAGGATCACGATGGATTTCGGTTTGCCCAGTAGTTCCCATGGGTTTTGTAGTTGCAGAAGTTACTCAGCCCATACTGGGATACGACTTTCTTATTTATTATGAGCTGCTTGTTGACCCTGGCAACCGCTCCCTTACGACAGCAGTCCTCACACGCCACCATTGATATTTACCGTTGCCAGGTGTGAAAGCCCACGTATCACACTCATTCATAATAATCCCGACATTGTAGACCTTCAAGAATTTCCTACTCTCACAGAGCCTCTCCAAGGGACGATCAGCTACTGTCCCATGACGTGTTCCATCATATCGAGACGACAGGCCCCCAGTGTACGCTCGACCACGGCGCTTGCATCACGACCGACTCCTAGCGGCGAAGGCAGAGTTCGATTCTCTGCTAAAGTATGGAACGATACAACCATCGAAGAGCTGTTGGGCGTCCCCTCTCCATATGGTCCTCAAGCCTTCTGGAAAGGGGAGTGGCGTGCGTGTGGGGATTATAGGGCACTGAACAAGGTTACCGTGCGGATAGGTACCCTATACCACACATTCAGGATTTCCATCTGAAGTTAAATGGACAAAGTATCTTTTCTAAGATGGGGACTAGTGAGAGCTTTCCATCGATCCCAGTTCACCCTGCAGACATACCCAAAAAGCTATAACTACGCCCTTTGGACTGTACGAATTCAGGTATATGAATTTTGGTTTACGGAATGGGGCACAAACCTTTAAACGCTATATGGACCATGTTTTTGCGCGACCTTGATTTTGCCACTGTGTATATTGATGCTATTCGTCAGTTCCCACAACCAACTTCTGCAAGAAAGCTCAGGGAGTTTCTGGGTATTGTAAATTACTACCACCTTTTCCTCCCTAAAGCAGCAGATACGTTACTCCCGCTACATAAACCTTCGAAGGGTATTCCCCACAGATCGACACCCTCACTGAAGTGGTCACAAGAGGCTAAAACTGTTTTCACTACCATAAAGGAGGGTATAGCCCCGGCTTCCTCGTCTGCTTATCCAGCCCCTGAAGCACGGGTCGTTCTTACTACGACGCCTCTTCTACTGCGGTCGGCCCCAGTGCTTCAGCAGAACAGTACAGGTGAAGTATCGCCTATTGGTTTCTACTGCGGTCGGCGCAGTGCTTCAGCAGAACAGTACAGGTGAAGTATCGCCTATTGGTTTTTTACTCCCAGCGCCTCGATACTACCCAAGTCCAAGTACAGTACATATGATAGGGAAACTATTGGCGATGTACAGGCCGTGCGGCACTTCAAACACCTACTAGAGGGTAGGCAGTTTTACATTCTCTGTGATCCAAGCCTTTTGACTTTCGCTTTTGCCACGTCCGTCCGATGCATATACTCCACGGTTTCAGCGACAGCTCCCTATATTTCGGGAGTTCACGACTGACATCCGCCATGTTGGCGGAGTTGAGAATCCTGTGGTTGACGCCCTCTCGCGCTCCATCTATAATATTTCTCAATACCCAGTGCCTCTTGATACCAAAAAGATCGCTATCGCTCAAGAGAAAGACAAAAGAGATGGCCGTGGTTCAAGAGAGATCCATTGTCACTTCATTTACGTCCCTTTCAAGTGCCGGGGACAACACTTCGTTTGGTGGAAGTGTCGTGTGGAGAGGCCGGGACCATTCATCCCAAGATCTCAACGACGAATGGTGTTCAATCACTTCCACAACATGAGCACCCGGGAATAAAGGGTTTACCCAGCGACTCTTAACTCGGACAGTGGTATGGCACGTATTCGAGCAGATGCTCGTTCCTGGGTCAAACAGTGTCTCTCGTGTCAGGCATCAAAGGTTCATCGCCTCGTGAAGGCTCCGCTGCAACCCTTTTCTTACCAAGATGAAAGGTTCCAGATGTTCATGTGGATATTGTAGGACCTTGGTCTCCATCCAGGGGGTACAGGTATATCTTAACGTGTATCGATCGTTTCACTAGATGGACTACAGCGGGTGCCTATGCCGGAAATCTCTGCAGAATCGACGGCTTTAGCATTCCTCTCGGGATGGGTCTCTCTCACTTTGGTTGCACCTACTACATCATCACAGACCGCGGGGTCCAGTTTGAATCACATCTGTGGCAAGAGTTACTAGTTTTTCAGGCACTACTCACAATCACACAACTGCTTATCATCCACAGGCTAACGCAATGGTTGAACGTTTTCATCGCCATCTCAAGGACGCCCTTAAGGTTCAACCTCATCCGTACCGCTGGGTGGACTCTTTACCATTGGGGACTACTCGCTCTTCGCACTACAACTAAGGAAGATCTCAAAGCCCGTCCCGCAGAGCTTACGTTCAGCCAGACTCTACGCCTACCGGGAGAGTTCCACAGGATTGACAAGGAGCACGGTATGGACAAGCACATGTTTCTAGGACTCTCTCGTCAGATCACTTCCAGGGTTTTTTCCTATTGCCCCCTCGCCAGCCTACAAGACATGCTTCCTACGTCCCGCGTGATCTCGAACGTGCCGAGTATGTATGGATACGACCTGACGCCCGACGCCGTCCACTTGATCGCCCGTATGACGGTCCTTCAAGGTGCTATCTAGACATGATAAGTACTTACTGTAAGTCGAGGAAGCCGCCAGGGTAATGTCTCTGTGGATCGTCTAAAGCCGGCTCATTACAACATGATGTACCTTATCCTATCCCTCACACTCAGCCACCAGATACTCGTACACTCCGCTACAGCCTCCTGGCCCGGCTCATCGCACTTCTCCGCCTGTTGCTCCCTATAAACAGATCCTGGTCATATTTATATACCTATTACACCCTCTTGATGATCACAGTGACTCACAGCTGCCAAGCGATGATGAAATTCCTTCTCCTGAAAGTCTGCGACCAAGAACAGTTACCAGGAGTGGTAGACTGTCTCGCCCACCAGAGAGGTATGCATCTTTCATCACCACGTCTTCTCATGACCGTTTCTTTCTCAGATCGCCATTCCCGGTGTGGATTTGCCTGAGAGGGGGAGTACTGTGGTGCCCCGAAGCTTCGAAGCAAGGCGGTTCAATGAATCACCACCACAAAGGGGCACCACCTTTTTCACTGCCACGTCACAGGAGTCACGTGGATCGTCGGGTATATAACGAGGATGGCCGGGACAGCGACAGATTCCTGCGACCCCACTCACACTCCACACAGCACTCACGGAGCTACGAACCTTTACCTACGCCCTGGCCAGCCCCCTTGTCTACCTGTATGGGTTACAGGGAGCTACGGACCTCACTTACGCCCTGGCCAGCCGCCTCGTCTACCTGCATGGGGGTTTCAGGGAGCTACGGACCTCACCTACGCCTTTGGGCCCGCCACCTTTGTCTACCTGCATGGTTACAGGGAGATACGGACCTCACCTACGCCCTGGCCAGCCGCTCGTCTACTGCATGGGTTACGAGGTTTAGTAACCCTACGATCGTCCTCCTGGTTCGGTGCTGCTTCACACGTCCTCCACGTTACGTTGTCTTCCTTGTGGCAACGTATTATTGTTTGTGATCCCGTGACCCTGTGTACTTTATTGACATATGTTGCTGACGGCTATTTAACGTTAAGTAAAGGGCAAAGTTACTGTGTGCTTACTTAATTTTAACTGTGACAGCGTGAGTCAATTAACGTTCAGGACATCACAAACAGAAGTAGCTGACACGCTGACACGTCTGTAAACAGAAAAAAAAGTTGGGCCTGGCGACTTAACTGTTATCTACGGTAGGTCTGAAATTGGGCTATATCTTGCGAATGGTGCTTTTAACTAAAAATTGCACGGGACAAAAAATTTTTCGCAACACTTTTTTACGCTAATTAGCCACACTTTCAGATAAAAATTTTTTGGTTTTTAAAGTAAAAGAATGGGGTTGAATTAGAAACAAATCACGGATTTTGTGAAGAAAAAAAAAAAGTATATTATTAACAAGAGACAGAAAAATTAGTTAACATTGCGCTAATTTGTTAAGCATCTCAATGTAAAACATTGGTAAAAGGGAAAAATTAGCGAAATGGGAAACCACTACAACAAAAATTAAATTTTCTGCATATTAAATATTGTTCCCCGTCCTTATACATTATGCTACTGTAATGCCTGTTAATAGCCACCACCTGTGTTTGGTGGGCCCAAGGAAAACCAAACACAGACCTCCAATAGCCCCCTTCTAGCTTTCCTGAAATCATGGATGTAGAATGTATGTATTAAAAGTCAAACCATTCACATCACCCCCAACCCTTTCACTCACCCATACCCATCACCCCCCACCCATTCACTCATCCATTACCATCACCCCCCCCCCCATTCACTCACCCATTACCCATCACCACACACCCATTCACTCACCCATTACCATCACTCCCCACCTATTCTCTCACCCATCACCCCCAAAACCCCTTTTACTCACCCATCACCCCACACCATTACCCCTCAACCCACCCATTCACTCACCCATTACCCATCCCCCCTACATCAAGAAAAAGAAAAGGAAAAAGTGGCTCGGATCATCCTATATGTAGGCTTAAAACCTTCCCCTGCTCGACCCGGTTCCAAAACTGTGCCATGTGAGGGGATTGCGCCACTGGGGGCGGCACCCATCGCGGACACACAGACAGACACACTTTCGCTTATATTATTATATATATTATGTATAGCATATATAGGGTATATATATATATATATATATATAAAATATATAATGTAGTATATATATATTTATGTATATATATTATATATATAAATAATATATATATATATATATATATAAGATATCATATATATATGTATATAATACATTTTATAATATAATATATATATATTTATATATATATATTTTAAAATGTATATATATATATATATATATATATGTATATATATATATATGTATATATATGGTATATAATAATGTATATATATATATAATATATGTATATATATATATATATATATGTATATATATACATATATATATATGTATATATATATATAATATATATATATATATTATATATATGTATATATATACATATATATATAAATATATATATATATATATATATTATATATATTATATATTTTATATATATACATGTATATATATATACATGTATATATATACATGTATATATATATACATGTATATATATAATGTATATATATACATGTATATAAAATTACATGTATATATATACATGTATATATATATACAGTATATATATAACATGTATATTATAATGTATATATATATATATACATGTTATATTTTAATATATACATGTATATATATAAAATATATATACATGTATATATAAAATAATATATATAATATATATATATATAATTATATATATATATATATATAATTGATTTTCTTATTTGGTACATATTTATGTTCAGGGTGACCCAAAGACATCGTCATAAATTGGGGTTTTTATGCGCAACGTTTCGCCAAGGCACTTGGCATCATCAGGCTGGGCTGCTGGGAAAATTCTTTGTGGATTTTCCTAGTTTTGGGAGTACATGTGACGATCTGTGTAGCTATACCTGCCCCCCTGGGCGCTGGGAAGATTCTTAATTGATTTTCTTATTTGGTACATCTTGATGTTTCAGGGTGACAAAGATACTCGTCATACTGGGGTTGTTTATGCGCAAACGTTTCGCCAAGGCACTTGGCATCATCAGGTGGCTGCTGGGAAAATTCTTAGTGGATTTCCTAGTTGGGAGTACATGTGACGAAACTGTGTAGCTATACCTGCCCCCCCTGGGCTGCTGGGAAGATTCTAATTTATTTCTTATTGGTACATCTTGATGTTTCAGGGTGACAAAAACACTCGTCATACTTGGGGTTTTTTATGCGCAACGTTTCGCCAAGGCACTTGGCTCATCAGGCTGGGCTGTGGGAAATCAGGGATTCTAGTGGAGTACATGTGACGTCGGGACTATACGCCTCCTGGGCTGTGGGAAGATTCTTATTGATTTTTTATTGGTACTCTGATGTTTCAGGTGACAAGACACCGTCATAATTGGGGTTGTTAGCGCAAGTTTCGCCAAGGCACTTGGCATCATCAGCTGCTGCGGAATCTTAGTGGTTTTCCAGTGGTAGTAATGTGACGATCTGGAGCTATACTGCCTCCCTGGGCTGCTGGGAAGATTCTTAATTGATTTTCTTATTTGGTACATCTTGATGTTTCAGGGTGACAGAGACACTCGTCATACTTGGGGTTGTTTATGCGCAACGTTTCGCCAAGGCACTTGGCATCATCAGGCTGGGCTGCTGGGAAAATTCTTAGTGGATTTTCCTAGTTGGTAGTACATGTGACGATCTGTGTAGCTATACCTGCCCTCCCTGGGCTGCTGGGAAGATTCTTAATTGATTTTCTTATTTGGTACATCTTGATGTTTCAGGGTGACAAAGACACTCGTCTTTGACAAACAAGGTTTGCTTTGCCCGAATCAGAAATTATAGAAACATCAGAAGTTAGGCGCTCGGTGACATCTCTCCGTGAATCACTTCGTTCCTGTTGAGTTGGACGTCTAATAAACGACGTTGAAAAATGCAGTGTAGAATCATCAGCGTAGGAGTGGATAGGGCTTTGAGTTAGACTTAGAAGATCATTAATGAATAATAGAAAGAGAATGGGTGATAGGACAGAACCCTGGGGAACACCACTATAGATAGATTTAGGAGAAGAACAATGTCCGTCTACAGTAGCTGCAATAGAACGGTTTGAAAGGAAACTTAAGATGAAGGTACAGAGAGAAGGATAGAAACCGAATGAGGGTAGTTTGGAAATTAAAAATTTGTGCCAGACTCTATCAAAAGCTTTTAATATGTCAAGGGCAACAGCCAAAATCTCCCCGAAACCCCTAAAGGAGGATGACCAAGATTCAGTTTGTAAAGCTAGAATATCACCAGTAGATCGCCCTTTACGGAAACCGTACTGACGATCAGATAGAAGATTGTGAGCAGATAGATGTTTAAGAATCTTCTTATTAAGTATAGATTCAAAAGATTTAGAAAGTCAGGAAGTCAAAGCTATATGACGGTAGTTTGAAGGATTAGAACGTCACCCTTCTTAGGAACAGGTTGGATGTGAGCAAACTTCCAGCAAGAAGTTAAGGTGGAAGTAGATAGAAAAAGACGGAAAAGTTTGACTAGGCAGGGTGCAAGCACAGAAGCACAATTTTTGAGAACAATAGGAGGGACTCCGTCAGGACCGTAAGCATTCCGAGGATCTAGGCCAGAAAGGGCAAAGAAAGCATCATTACGAAGGATCTTAATAACAGGCATAATATAGTCAGCGGGTGTAGGAGAAGGAGGAACAAGCCCTTTATCAATCAGAGTGGAATTTTAGGCAAAGGTTTGAGCGAAGAGTTCAGCTTTAGAAATAGATGAGACAGCTGTGGAGCCATCTGGCAGAAACATAGGAGGGAAAGATGAAGAAGAACAATTGTTAGAGATGTTATTATTTAGATGCCAGAAGTCACGAGAGGAATTCGATTCAGAAGATTTAGAGATTTTCTGTGAATGAAGGAGGTTTTTTTAAAGTTTGTTAAACTTTACTTCATCTACTGGCAAGTGCTTTCCTTTTACAAATTTAATAACTTGGTCCTGGTCTATTAGAACAAAAGGATTATACCTATCAGTAATGAAATTAACCATTTTAATGATGCACTGATTATCATTTTTGGTTACGATGCCCGAAAACTCGTGATGCAAGACATATTTATCATTTTTAGTTATGCCACAAATTCTTCTATGAAGCATGTTCATTGAATGTGTACCATGCTTGATTATGTCTTGAAGAGCTACGGCTTCTTTCCTTCTGGTCATACCAATTATGCCACCTTGTCCTTTTGCTGGCTTGTTGTAGTACATATCCACATATCCATACCGACACTGCTAAAAATGTTGTCTCCATGCTGAACTACAAATCCCCCTCTCACAAAAGACGCAGACACTGGGATGCTTTTGTTTAAGTTTTAAGCAATCGTCATAGTAAACAGAGCCCCATCTTTCATAATTTACCTTACCAAAAGGGAAAAAATAATGGCAATGCTCTCTGAAATGCAGACACGGAGCTCCCAGTTTCCCTCTCTATCGGCTCTTATGATATCCCTCAATAGAGGAAAGAGCTCATGAAGAAAAGTGTTCCATAGCAAAAAATCTTTTGATTTTTCTGTACCTGTCTTAATAAACAGGCTAAAGTCTGTATTGAAACCTGCAAAAGATCGTGCATATCTTCCATTCTCTTCTTTGCACTTAGATGGTCCTTTTTCACACAGGATACTTCCAGTGTTTTAAGATGGGTAAAGAGTGACTGGTATTTCTCATGTTCAGTATTGGCAAAAAAAAATTGAAGTTGTATTCGTTGCAGAGCTTCTGCAATTATACCCGTACCTCGAACCCCTCTCGAATAGTGATTGCCTTTTAGTACAAACTCAACCACTTTTGGACCAAATACTTCAGTCTCTATCAGTGATTCAACAATGCCGCTGTCTTCCAGGTACTGGCCTAAGTAGTTAATGATGATTTTTGTGGTGTGAAAGGAACCCAGACCAAGAAAAATATTATCAAAATCAGAGTGAAACAGCAGCTGAAGTTCCTTGGCGATGTGATAAACACCTTCGTCACTCCACAAGGCCCCACAAGTCTGATTTACCTGCACCATTGCATCTTGTAAGTTCACCATTGCTGTGAATGGGAACACTTACTGAAATAGTTTTTGGAGGGGGGTTTTCTACTATGAGTGAGTTAAAAGCACTCCATGAAGGTACTCTCATGGTTTCAAAAATAGGGGCATTTTGGAAGTTATAAGAAGACGAAAATCGTGCCAGTGACCATATGCGATCAATATTGGCTGCCTTCGTTACGCTGTTGCTGCGACACACTGTTGGTGTGTCTGGGATATTACATGGCACGAATTCACGATTAATGACTCCTCTTCCTTTAGGTTTGACAAATGGTGATAGTTTTTTTTGGCAACTCAAGAGATCATTCAGCTTTTTCTAGCTTTCCCGAACTAAATTGGCTCACCCCTCTTTTTTATTTTATTCTCTTACTGTCTTCTTTATAGGGACTGGCAACTAGCGGCTTTGTGTTACCATTTGTTGCCTTGGCCAGTTCTTTGTGATGTAAAAAAACAAAAACNTTTTTAAAAGAACAAACTAGTTAGGGCTGGAGGATCCTACATGATGTAAATATATCGATCCTCCTATGTAGCCTTCACCTTGAAAATTATAGTTAAGAACGTAGGCCATAAGTTTTTATTTCTATTCATAATCATAAGCTAAAATCTTACGGTTTTGAGTTGTTCAGACACTGTACGTAACGTTTGGTTTGAGCTTAGCTGCCCGTGTGTCTGTGTGGAGGAGGAGGCGGAGGGTCCACATATCAGGTGACAGAACATGACAGAACATAACAGAAACATGACAGAACATGATAACTCTCACACTGTTCATTCCAAAGCCATCTGATAACTACTGATAATGGCACACTTCATCTCTGTATAACTCTCTCTCTTTTTCTATATATATATATAAATAAATACATATATATATATATAATTTTTTCATATGATTTGCTGGGACTGATTTGTAGTTTCATTGTCAAGTAAAGTCGGCAGCCACACATAGATACAAAGCTTCGGACGCATTCCTAAAAATGTATATTGAAAAGCCATGAGGCGTAAAGGACAGCCATGATTTAGAATACATGTACATTAAAGTGTTGTGATTCGCGTCATAATGAATGCTGTCCTCGGAAACAATGCTGATCAAGTCGTTCATTCAGCCGCTATCATTTATGCCCTTCACAAATTTGTACGTCTTCTTTATTCTGTTGCTCCCAAAGATGATTTATTTGAGTTACAGACTTTGTTCTTTTGGTCAAAAGTGGGTTGGAAGGTGCCTCAAATAGTGGCTGCAAGCACGGATTGATTGATTAATGCCAAAAAAAAGGTGAATGTGCCAGACATCAGAGGTCACGGCACTGCAGGCACGGAGTAATGGTGTCGGTATGGGAAATTAAAATAACACCATCCTGTCAGATTTTCCCGTAATGTCTATGAGGTTAGAAGGTCAATGATACGCTTGCTTTGAATTCTATTGTCGGCGTTTATCATTTATATTTCTGGCATGAATTTTACATTAGAATAATTCACACATCAGAAAAAAAATACAAAATATGAAATTATAATATTCATATAATAATGATAATAATATATACTTACACCACTTTGCTAATGGTGTTAAACAAAATGTTAATATCTCTGTTAATCTTCTAATGCCAGTATACTGCAGTTATGCATAACACATTGCAAATTATTACATATTTCTCTACAACATTCATAAGAGCAATTGGATCTAGTATATACATAGAGAAATTGGATCTAGTATATACATAGAGAAATTGGATCTAGTATATGCAGAGAAATTGAATTAGTATATACATAGAGAAATTGGATCTAGTATATGCAGAGAAATTGAATCTAGTATATGCAGAGAAGCCATTATGACAGACACGATTCCTATTAAGATAAAACTAAGACCTATTAAGAGGCAGCCATGAACAAACCACTATTGTACCAAGCCATGCTCTCCTTTGTTCCATGCAGCTTGTGTTCCAGTCCTGTGTATATCAGTGTAATTCTGACAACTGCGTGTGTGCTATTCATATGTATTTAACTTTGTGATATGTACAACTGATTTTAATAAAACACCTATATTTGTCTGTATTTCCCTATCGTGACTGAGTTGTATGAGTCTATTATGGGACGCACTCAACGCCTTGTATAGTCCAGTGTTCTTCAGTGTTTAACTCCTTCACACCCAGATTCTTTCCTTTGCTATATAAAATCTTCTGTTGTTAGCCATAAAATTACGAAAAGTTACTGAAAATACCAAGTTAGTCAGTCGATAAGGATATTAAACAGGTCATAGCTATAAATTATTGCTTATATTCACTCACAATCGTCTACTGGTACCCAAATTACAATGGAAATTATGTTCTAGGTCTCAAGGGGTTAACAGGAACTACCACGTGTAGGTCTCTTGTAGCTTCCTTATTTCCTTATGTTGTTATGTTTGTCATTGTATTTGAAATGGAGAGAGTGAACTTTTATTATATCTTGATTATATTTATTTTATGTTCACTTTTATATTTTTTGATTTTATTTCTCTTCTCCATTTTGATATATTTTGATTATATTATTTCTCATCATCACTGTTTGCTTTTTACGCCTTGGTTTCTGTTTGTTATAAGAAAAAACTCAATTACAGGATACACTGCTAATGGTTCACCTACTAGCTAGCAGCCTCTAGTAAGCACTCATCAACTCATCACTGCCTAGGAGGGATGAACCAGTGAGTAGGCTGACTAG
The DNA here is from genome assembly GCA_016584305.1 of Chionoecetes opilio. Lineage (NCBI taxonomy): Eukaryota > Metazoa > Arthropoda > Malacostraca > Decapoda > Majidae > Chionoecetes > Chionoecetes opilio. The sequence goes on from JACEEZ010015037.1 coordinate 147,398, forward strand.
GCTCTGCACAGGTGGCCTTGAAAATTAATGGGTAAGTGTTTAAAGATTTTTTGTTTATAATTTCTATCTAGTTAATTTAAACAGGAACTACCACGTGTAGGTCTCGCGGCCTCTTGTAGCTTCCTTATGTTCTTATGTAAGTGTTCTTCAAAGGTATTGGGAATTAAGTAACAGGAACTACCACGTGTAGGTCTCGCGGCCTCTTGTAGCTTCCTTATGTTCTTATGTTCTTATGTAAGTGTTCTTCAAAGGTAGTGGTAATTAAGTAACAGGAACTACCACGTGTAGGTCTCGCGGCCTCTTGTAGCTTCCTTATTTTCTTATGTTCTTATCATGTAAAACTTCAATCAACTCTCAGTTATTATGAACTCGGCGCGTTTCACAGTTATGATAGGAACCTCAAAATCTGCGCACCGCGGCCATAACTCCTATGTAATCACGGCTATCACGCATTGATAGTGGCGATGCGAAACCATTGGATCAAAGCCAGTGTACTGATGTTTCCTGAGTAATTTAATCTCCTTCCTCCAACAAATACACATCCTTCATCTGATGTAACCATCCTGCTGTAACAATCCGCTGCTCTCCCTTCCCTCACTGTTTCACTCTCTCTAACCCCTCCCCTGTTTTATGTTTTGCCATAGTGCCATATAACCTCTGATGTCTGGCACATGTCCCCCTTTTTTGGCATTAAATCAATCAATCTGTCGAGAGGTGCTTGGTAAGGGAAGGACATCAAGGCAGCCTGCATCATGGTATGGGGCCCAGCGCGTGGTGACCCAGGGAGTGGCGTCGTAGGGTGGGCGAGGCGACGCGCCCCCCGGCCTATGCCCCCCATGATGGATGCATGCGTGTCTAGGCCTATACACTGGCTTTGCATTTGATATTCCCGGGTCATACGACATCACGCCCATACATGCCTATGATGCAATACTCTGATCAAAGCAAAGTCACGGGAGCGGCAAGCGCTGCGATTGGCTGCCACTCATCCCTCGGCCAATCTGACCCATCAGTAGTCTGCTGCAGCCTCCATGGCAAGCTGTCAAAACCACACCACCCTTTACTTTCAGCTATACAAGTGAATGAAAGGGCTGCTTAATGGACAGTGCGTTCATTATGAGGGGCGAGGCGTTGAGTCCGCGAGGCGATGGCACGGTGCCTACACACAGGAGACTTGGCCCATGTATTGCCGCATAAACTACCTTGTGAGGTTACAATAAAGTTTGGTGAGTTACAATAAAGTTTTTCCGTAAAAAATAATAGACAGTTAGGTACAGTGGCGTACTGAGGGGGGGGGGGGGGGGATTGCGGCCATGCGGTCATGGCCCCCCTGGCCATGGGGGGCCATAGCTATATATATATATTTTTTTTTTTCCGTCAAAATAATAGACAGTTAGATACAGTGGCAAGTGGCCTAGGTATACAAGCGGCGGGATGAAAGCAGCGGCAGAGGTCACAAGACGAAGAAGAAGACGTCACAATCAGCTGACTTGAGACAACAGTCAACAAGTCACAATCAGCTGACTGGAGACAACACCCACTGTCTCCAGCAGTGTCCGCCCAGCGTGTGTCCTTGTGTTGCCCTGGGCCATGTCTCTCTGGCTAATCATTCACCACACGTAACAAGATAACATGTAATGATAAGGAGTGAAGTGTTGAAGACTTGTCGGTGTATTAACGGTCGCGTGTGTCATTCAGTGGACAGTAACGAGACTAGCGCCAAAGGTCACAAGAAGTGTGTGTGTGTGTGATAGGAAGTGTTTTGTCTTATTGGCTAGCACTACCTACATCAGCACTATTTGGCTAGCGTGCTGTTGCTGCTGCTGTCACCATGAAGTACTGCAGCACTAGGGGACGGGAGAAGGGACTGTCTTTCAAGGACGTGCTGTTTGCAGGCGAGTTCCTTGGGGGTCTGGACGATTCGAGCGAATAATTTTCGAGCGGAGACCATTTCGAGCGAATACATTTTCGGTAAAATGTCGGTAGTTTATATGGTGCAATATTAATAATACTTCCATACTCTCGTAGCCCCCCTTTCCCCCCTTGTTTTTTGCACTACGCCTCGCCCCCTTATAAAAAAACAGGGTGATTTAGACCAAGGGAAGTTATTAGTGAGGACACAAACACATGAAAATTTATTAGAATATAAATAAAAAGCTTTTTATAATAGCGGAAAGTTTTGAACCAGAAATACCCAACTTTTACCCATTTGGCGTGCATATAATGCCTCTGCTTGGGTGTTATATCATGCAATACAGCCCCACACCCTTTCTTCCCCCTTACATAGCCTTGAATATTGCACGGGAACCCGTAAATTTAGGTCTAAATGTAAGAATAAGGATAAATTTCCAATATGGCTGCTGTGACGTCATCAAGGACTTGATCAGAGCTTATCTTGATCTTGACATCCAACTCGAGGCTACCTCTATTCCCTTCATAATCAAATACATCAAATAATGAATAAAGCAACACGAGTAAAGTAAAATAATGATAAATAAGACTCAATAAGCCTAAAAAAAACAATGAAATATCGAAGAAATAATGAAATATCCCGTGTCAAAAGATGGCCGAAAAAACCCCAAATTTACTATAACAAAAATCGACTTTGTAACCAAGGCTCAATAATTCGTGAAAAAATATGGGCAAATACTATATGATGTGTGCATCTTATAAACAGTAACATATCCTCGTTCAGTGTTGAAACCATGGAGCAATACATGTTTTGTTTTTTTGATCATTTGACCCTTTCAACCACTGAGTCAGATGTATTCCTCCAGTAAACACGTGAAAAACACGTCACATAAACACACACAAACACACTGCGCCTGTAGGCATAGCTAATCACACACAAATAACCTCACAGCTCATTTAGAAGGAGGAACAAGTTAAACGTTAAAATGTAAACAAAACCCGCCTAAAATAAATAAACAAAATACAGCCATCAGGCGCGTGATTAATACATAAAACGATGCGGAAATTTCGAAATATATTAAAATACACAAAAATCCCCCTCCATTTGATGTAAAAAAAGAATTATCAACAAAATATCGCTAGAATCTACGGTGTTACTAAAGGATTGAATCGTATTTATTTTACGAAGGCCTTAAGTATCGCAGACTTTATATGAAGAGTCATAAAAAGAGCTGGGGTTTTCATTAAGGCTATACAATCCATAATCGGTCCACTAATAAAAAAAGTGACTTCGTTTTAAATACTAATTGGCACCACGTAAAATGGCGGAGAGGCAGAATTCCCTTAAGCCAATCAACGGCCTTGCTCTGGTCTCAGCCAATCAGCGGCCTTGCTCTGGTCTCAGCCAATCAGCGTTCAGTAACCAGCTGAGCGGCAATGTTTAGTGTTTATTCCCGATATATAGACCTTATTTAATGGGAAATAAGGTGAGATATACCCTTAAATACCTTATTTATGGCATATTAGTGATACTAAGAGTATTATTAGTGATAAATATAGGCGTGACAATAATAAATTGCCGCGATATTGGCCTTTCAGCGTAATATTCTCCCTGAAATATATGACATAGTTTGATGCCTGTAAATGGAATATTTTGACGTGTTTTCGCTAAGTGTCTCCCGCTGAATACTACAGAGACGTACCCAGGGTATACCTTGATGTGCTGATCCTAGGTTCGAGTCCCGCGTGCCCGAGATTAGCTTCAATGGACCACTGTGGCCCGCGCCGTACCCGTGGCCGCGGCGGTACGGAGTTGAGGCCGTTATAGTGGACGAGAACTGCGCGTTCGCTCTTTAGGTCAGACACACCTCACTCTTAGCCTCTCTCGCTTTACCACATACACCACACCTGTCACTTCGGTGTCTGGACGATTCGAGCGAATACTTTTTCGAGCGGAGGACCATTCGAGCGAATACATTTTCGGCAAATTTTCGGTAGTGGGCTCTCAACGATTTCGAACTTAGTTTTCCTGAATAGTTTTGATATGTATTGAATGAATCTGGCACTCGTTTTTGTCGGAAATAAATGGTTGTTTACATGTGTGGGGGGATCCCCGCCCCGCAAACCTTGCTCCGCTTCTCACTGCCGTAGTTGATGGAAACTTTGTTTGCAAACAATGTTTCCCCAAATGTTTCCAAAGGTTGGAAAACAATGTTTCCTAAATGTTTCCTGTCCAGACTTCAGTAACTGTTGTTCTCAGAATGTCTGTGAGTGAGGAGGCTGCTGCAGCTGCCTCAGAATGTCTGTGAGTGAGGAGGCTGCTGCAGCTGCCTCAGAATGTCTGTGAGTGAGGAGGCTGCTGCAGCTGCCTCAGAATGTCTGTGAGTGAGGAGGCTGCTGCAGCTGCCTCAGAATGTCTGTGAGTGAGGAGGCTGTTGCAGCTGCCTCAGAATGTCTGTGAGTGAGGAGGATGCTGCAGCTGCCTCGGCGTTTTATCTTATAATGCACTCACTTTTTATTTTAATCAACGTTCACACACACACATAACACACACACAAAGGCGTAACAGCTAGGCGTCCTGTTTCTATAAATACTACCGTCAGGGCATTCCAGGTAGAGGGGAGTGAGGTCAGGTCAGGTTCCCCAGGTGTTACCCCTTCCACCCCCACCCCTTCCTATGTCTCACGGCCTCGTGTAGCTTCCTCTGCACGCACACACACACACACGCAACACACACACACACACGCAAGTACACGCAACATACACACCTGTACGCATACGCAACACACACACACACACGCAAGTACACGCAACATACACACTGTACGCATACGCAACACACACACACACACGCAACACACACACACGCAACACACACACACACACGCAAGTACACGCAACATACACACCTGTACGCATACGCAACACACACGCAGAGCTGGGCAGTATTTAAATACAATTGTATTTAAATACATTTGTGTATTTAGAAATGTATTATAAATACATTGGTTGTCATGTATTTAAATACAGTATTTAAATAATTTTATGAGTATTTAAATACATTGTATTTAAATTTCATTAATATAAAAATTTTAATACTTTTTTATCAGTAATTTGGCCATAAACCGTCCAACTATCTGGCAACCCTGATGTTACAGTGAACCAGGGTTTCGCTGGCAAGGAAATGTCCTGATTTCCAGGAAATTAGGCCTGAGAAGGAAATTTTAAGAAACCCAAAATCAAGGAAATCATTGCAAATCATTGCAAAATCTAAGGATACATTGCATATTGTGTATCTATTACCAGGGTTTTTCTATGAATGTTGGTAGAAAAAAACCATGGTAATAGATACACCATACGCAATGTATCGCTGAAAAGATCAGAAGGTGAAAAAGATTTAGAGTGAGGGTGAGCCCAGACCTCCGACCTAGGAAACAATGTATGAGGCTAGAAATAGAGCTAATAGAGTGTTAGGATTCATTACCAGAAGTGTTAAAAGTAGAAGTGCAGAAGTTATTCTAAAGCTTTATCTGGCTCTAGTCAGACCTCACCTAGACTATGCGGTTCAGTTTTGGTCTCCATATTACAGGATGGATATAGCCTGGTTAGAATCAGTGCAGAGAAGGATGACCAAAATGATTCAAGGGATGCGTAACTTTAGTTATGGAAGAGATTGAAGATATTAAAATTACACTCACTCGAGAGACGCAGAGTAAGGGGCGAACTGATAGAAGCTTTTAAGTGGATAAAGGGATTTAATAAAGAAGAGGTAGGAAAAGTTCTTACGGCTTTTAACCAGGGTAGAACAAGAAGTAACGGATTCAAGTTGGAAAAGCGTAATTTAAAAAAAGAAATAGGGAAAAACTGGTTCACAAATAGGGTGGTGAATGACTGGAATGGTCTCAGTAGACATGTAGTTCGTGTGGAGTCATTAGGGAGCTTTAAAGAGGGGCTGGATAGGTTCATGGATGGGGATGAAAGGTGGATGTAGGTAGTGTTAGGTAACAGGAACTACCACGTGTAGGCCTCGCGGCCTCTTGTAGCTTCCTTATTTTCTTATGCTCTTATGTTAAATCCTAAGGAATTTTTTTTTTTTGCAGACATGTTAAAATTTGCGTGTATTTAAAATTAGTATTTACAAATGTATTTAAATACAATTGATGTATTTAGTATTTAGTATTTAAATACATTTCTCCCATGTATTTAGTATTTAGTATTTAAATACATTCAATGTATTTAGTGCCCAGCTCTGCACACACACATACACCTGCAGTCCTGCACGCATACTCAACACACACACACACACACAGACACACAATTGGGTCCTCCGAATGGTCCTCCGCTCGAAAAGTCGTTCGCTCGAATCGTCCTCAGCTCGAAAAGTCGTTCGCTCGAATCGTCCTCCGCTCGAAAAGTCATTCGCTCGAATCGTCCTCAGCTCGAAAAGTCGTTCGCTCGAATCGTCCTCCGCTCGAAAAGTCATTCGCTCGAATCGTCCTCCGCTCGAAAAGTCATTCGCTCGAATCGTCCTCCGCTCGAAAAGTCATTCGCTCGAAAGGTCGTGTATTCGAGTTCCTCACCTTGTATAAGTAGTTGTATGTTTGTAGCAGTCGTCCATGATACCAGAAAATGTTGTCCGTATTAGCATATACGGTAAATTTCCAGATGAACACCGAACTTCCTTTGGTAGACAAAACTATTTTGTTCTGGCGAGTTTTGCTGTTTTGAATTAATCTGCTGAACGTTTCTGTCGCAAATCAATCAAATAGTTTCTGTCGCAAATATTAATAGAATAAGAAACCTGTTAGCTGCCAGGCCCTGTAATAAAAGTACCTTGTTATATTGAGACCTAACACTGTTTTTCGGTATTTATCACTGTTTTGGTATACAGTACTTATTATTATCAATTTTTAATCATGAGAGATCGGCCTAGGGCATAAAATAAAATAAAAAGCCTTATAATAAAAAAAATAATGTTATATTGAGACCTAACACTGTATTTCCACTTTTCCTGACACTGTATTTCCACTTTTCCTAACACTGTATTTCCACTTTTCCTGACTCTGTATTTCCACTTTTCCTGACACTGTATTTCCACTTTTCCTAACACTGTATTTCCACTTTTCCTGACACTGTATTTCCACTTTTCCTGACACTGTATTTCCACTTTTCCTGACACTGTATTTCCACTTTTCCCGACACTGTATTTCCACTTTTCCTGACTGTATTTCCACTTTTCCTGACACTGTATTTCCACTTTTCCTGACACTGTATTTCCACTTTTCCTGACACTGTATTTCCATTTTACCTAACACTGTATTTCCACTTTTCCTAACACTGTATTTCCACTTTTCCTAACACTGTATTTCCATTTTTCCTAACACTGTATTTCCATTTTTCCTAACACTGTATTTCCACTTTTCCTAACACTGTATCCATTTTTCCTAACACTGTATCTCCACTTTCCCTAACACTGTATTTCCACTTTTCCTGACACTATTTCCACTTTTCCTGACACTGTATTTCCACTTTTCCTGACACTGTATTTCCTATTTTCCTAACACTGTATTTCCACTTTTCTGACACTGTATTTCCACTTTTCCTGACACTGTATTTCCAATTTTCTTAACTGTATTTCCACTTTTCCTGACACTGTATTTCCATTTTTCCTAACACTGTATTTCCATTTTTCCTAACACTGTATTTCCACTTTTCCTAACACTGTATTTCCACTTTTCCTGACACTGTATTTCCATTTTTCCCAACACTGTATTTCCATTTTTCCTAACACTGTATTTCCATTTTTCCTAACACTGTATTTCCACTTTTCCTGACACTGTATTTCCATTTTCCTAACACTGTATTCCATTTTCCTAACACTGTATTTCCACTTTTCCTAACACTGTATTTCACTTTTCCTGACACTGTATTTCCATTTTTCCATAACACTGTATTTCCAATTTTCCTAACACTGTATTTCCACTTTTCCTAACACTGTATTCCATTTTACCTAGCACTGTATTTCCATTTTTCCTAACACTGTATTTCCACTTTTCCTAACACTGTATTTCCATTTTTCCTAAACACTGTATTTCCACTTTTCCTAACACTGTATTCCATTTTCCTAACACTGTATTTCCACTTTTTCTAACACTGTATTCATTTTACCTAACACTGTATTTCCATTTTTCCTAACACTGTATTTCCACTTTTCCTAACACTGTATTTCCACTTTTCCTAACACTGTATTTCCACTTTTCCTAACACTGTATTTCCATTTTTCCTAACACTGTATTTCCACTTTTCCTAACACTGTATTTCCACTTTTCCTAACACTGTATTTCCATTTTTCCTAACACTATCCATTTTTCCTAACACTAACCATTTTTCCTAACACTGTATTTCCACTTTTCCTAACACTGTATTTCCCATTTTTCCTAACACTGTATCCATTTTTCCTAACACTGTATCCATTTTTCCTAACACTGTATCCATTTTTCCTAACACTGTATCCATTTTTCCTAACACTGTATCCATTTTTCCTAACACTGTATCCACTTTTCCTAACACTATTTATCCACTGTGTTTCCAGGCTATGCGAAGGACCTTGGCCTGTACCTGCCTGAAGAGATCCCTGTGCTGGGGGCAGAGGAGCTGAAGCGGCTCTCGGGCTGCTCCTATCCCCAGCTGGTGTATGAGGTGGCCCGCAGGTTCATAGACGAGACAGAGATTCCCAGCGCAGACCTAGAGGGTGAGGAATACTGTCTTTAAACCTCATAACGAATACTAATAATACTAATAACGAATACATGATAATACCGCCATCATAGAGGGTGAGGAATACAATCTTTAATCTTTGAGAGTACTACCTAGATGAGACACATTCCCAGTGGAGATCTAGAGGGTGAGGAATGCAATCTTTAATCTTTGAGAGTACTACCTAGATGAGACACATTCCCAGTGGAGATCTAGAGGGTGAGGAATGCAATCTTTAATCTTTGAGAGTACTACCTAGATGAGACACATTCCCAGTGGAGATCTAGAGGGTGAGGAATGCAATCTTTAATCTTTGAGAGTACTACCTAGATGAGACACATTCCCAGTGGAGATCTAGAGGGTGAGGAATGCAATCTTTGAGAGCACGTACTGTTTTGATTATATTCCCATGTATTTTAGAAGACACAGGAGAAAATGACCAAAAATAACTACTTTAAGGGAGTTTATTGCATTGAAATGGCAAACTTTCCTTGTGTATATCTAATAAATATCAAATAACAATACAGAAAACAAGAAACTATGAAAAATATTTTTAATACCTATATGCTATTATGTAACGATAAATAATCTCAAAATCTCTTGATTACACTGGGGAACAAATTTTTGTTGAGTTAGGTCTGACACTTGTTATTAAGTAATTTTTGGGTGCTGAATCCAAAACTGATCTCAGTTTTTCACTATCACGTTAAGTTTTTGAACTGTAGGATTTTCGTTTTCTTAAAAAAATATGAAAATACTGTACATAACAGTAACAGTGCTTATTTATAAAAAGTTGCAAATGTTAACATACAATGAAAAATGAAAGAAATAGGCATGAATAGAATGTTTATTTAACATTATCATGTTTTAGAAAGGATAAGGCTATAATTGTGTGCAGGTTAAGTAAAAATTACATTTGTAGCTTTGTCTGGAGTGTTCCAACTTGAGGACTATCGCGTTTGATGCTCCAACAATAGTCAGCCATCATATGCACATCCCATCTACCTGGTAACGTTCTTCCATAACCTTCAAATCTTGGTGAAATCGTTCACCTTGCTCGTCGCTAGCCAGCACCAAGATTTCCGGAAAGTTGGCAAGATGGCTATGCAAAAAATGTACTTTAATACTCATGTTGCAACCAAGCGCTTTATAGCTCTCCAATAGTTTCTGAACAATTTCTGTGTAATTACTTGCACGGTATTTCCAAGAAAGTCTTGACGAGTCTTTGAATGAAGCCAAGCATTCTTTTCAAGGTCGAATAGTACCGGGGAAAAAAGTTTACTTTTAT
>JACEEZ010015038.1:0-10850 GCA_016584305.1 Chionoecetes opilio
AAATTTTCCCGCAACTGGCACACAAACTACCCCAATGGCACGTGTATTAGATGATGAGAGATCTTCCCTCAAACTATCAAATATCACAAGAAATTCACAGATGATCAATGCCAACAGTCAAAAAAAGTGATCGTTTTTGGCAGGACGTTGGACAGATAGTCATCGAACAATCAATGATGCGAGTGTTAAAGAGTCGGGGGGGACTGAAAGGGGACGTGGTATGACAGACTCAGTCATAACAACATGGATTCACAGTATGGATGCCTGTGCTAGCATCCACAATGTCATCCACATTTTTTTTTTTGGTTTCAAGACAGTGTGAAATTCAGAAGCTTCCGCTTTTCATCATCAATGACGTCATCAATAGGTATTAGCACTTTCAAAACCTTATTTGAAATCAATTAGATCTAATGTATGTAAAGTTTCGTCTTAAAAAGCTAAAGAATTTAAGAGTTTATAATGATTTTTCCACCTGGTTTAATTCTGAAAATTTGTGTAAGTTAGGGCAATTTTGACAAAATATCCCCTCCTACTTAAGTAGCTGCAAAACTATTTCCCCATACGCACTTTGAGAGAATTTTGGATACGTTCATCTACATAAAATTGCTCTTTTTTTTTTTTTATACCAAATTCATTAGTATAATATATTTTTTCCGGGTTTATATATTATAAGGCTTATTTTTAATAGACAATTATATACAGTCAGCGTCGGGTTCACTGGGTCAAGTTTTTTTGCCGCGGCTGCATCATTTCGTCTAGCGTTTAACCAATCGCCTCGGTAAAGTGGCAGTATTGATATTAATGTGTTTGTGCAGGACTTGTCGTTTACATTATTTTATTTGTAGGCTTAGTTTATCGACTAGAGTTGATTCTGATTCATTACCTCTCCATTCCTACAGTAATGAGGTTACACCTTGTTAGCTGAATTCCTAAGAGCAAGGCACTGGCTGGTTCCCTAGTGAGATTATGAGCTCTCACAATCTGATTTTGGATCAGCGGGTGCGATACAAGATATCATCATTGCAAGGATTTTTTTTTTAGTTTACTGCTATTTCCATAGTGGGGTTTTTTTTTCGTCCACTCATACACTGCCAGTATATGTGTGTATATATATAGTTTTCTATGGCACATATATGGCATGCACAGTAGTTTAGTGGTTAGGTTTGTGATTAGAAATTAAGAAACATCCACGAACAAATAGTGGAGAAGTGCAGATAAAATTACTGTGTAACGCAGGGCGCGACGTGGAAACTGAATATATTATTTAAAAAAAACATTACCTGAGTAGACATGAAGAAGGCTTGATGAATAATATAATTAATTGGTAAGCTTGCTAATATCAGACAAAAAAAAAAAAAAAAAAAAAACCACTCCACAACTTATGTAGAAAACGTATGCAGGTACAAGATGGCAGATTGTGATATCCAGCGCTCAGTTTCCTTACTCACAGGAACAACTTCAGTGGCAAGAAAAAAAAAAACTTTCCCGCCATCATGAATGATAAAGACAATATTGAGTAATAGGCCAAGTAAAACAATGTAACCTCGCCAAGATGACAAAAAGAACGATGCTTCCCTCAATACATTTTTTTTTTTTTTACTACGATGAAGGCGCGAAACGGTAGCCCTCATGGCCGCCAGCCGAGCTCTGCCCCCAAACCCCCCCCCAAGGGCCCGGGTTGTTAACCCCCTTAAAAAAACCCAGCAGAATTTCCATTGAATTTTTGTGTACCTTTGACTTTTTGGGGGAAACCTTTTTAAAAGCAATGTTTTATATAAAAAGGGACCTTTTTTAGTATCCTTGTTCATTTTTTAACTAAACCTTCGGTATATTAAGTGATTTTTTCGTAATTTATGTCTAAAAAACAGACGATTTTTTATAGCAAAGGAAAGTTTGGGGTTTTGGGAAGGGGGTTTAAAACGTTACCATAAACATGTTTTTGAGTGGGGGTTTGCGGTGACTTTAATGCAGTGTTATATTTTGTGGGTGGGGCGGGGGGGTCCAAAAATTAACGGGTTTTTTTGAGTTTGGGGGGCGGTTTTTGGGGGGGGGGTAAAATTTAATTTTCCCAGGTTATGAGTGGGGGGGCCCCCCGGTGACAAAAGTACAGTTTTTTATGATGTGGGGCGGTGCCCCTTTAATCCCAAGTTTTTAAATAAATTTGTGGGTACGGTGACAAAAGTCCCAGTTTTTTGAGTGTGGGTCCCCCCCCCCGGGGGACATATTTACATTTTTTATGAGTTGGGGGTTTTTTGGGGGTGACATAGTAAGTGTTCGAGTGTGGGTGCGGTGACTTTGGGTTTTGGGTGTTATTGAGTGGGGGGGGTGGGGGAAACATAGTACAGTTTTATGGGTTTTGGGAGGGGGGTGCCCTTAGTCAGGGGTTATATTTGTGGGTGCGGTGACATTTTTAGACAGTTTATGATTTGTGGGTGCGATGACCTAAGAAAATGTTATAAAGGTTTTGGGTCCCCCGGGGACATAGTACAGGTTATGAGTGGGGGTTTGCGGGGGACTTTATTTAAAAGTGTTATGAGTGTGGGGTGGTGACTTTATTTACAGTGTTATGAGTGGGGGCGGTGCCCTAATGCAGTGTTATGAGTGTGGGAAAGGTGGCAAAATTTCCCAGTGTTTTTAAAGTGTTTTTGGGTTTGCGGTGACATAATGCAGTGTTTTTAAAGTGGGGGTCCCGAAAACATTAATGCAGTTTTTTTTATGGTGGGGTTGCGGTGGCAAAATACAGTGTTAGAGTGGGGGTAGGGGTGGCTTTAATTTTTGGGCAGTGTTATGAGTGTGGGAGCGGTGACATTAATACAGTTTTTTTATGATTTGTGGGGTGCGGGTGACAAAATTTGCAGGGGTTTTTGGAGTTTTAGGTGCGGTGACTTTTAATGCAGTGTTATGAGGTGGGGCGGCCGGGGGAAAAATTTAATCATGTTATGAGTGTGGGTGCGGGTGACATAATGCGGGTATGGGTTTGTGGTGCGGTGCCCTAATGAGTATTAGGGAGTGTGGGTTTCGGTGACATAAGCAGTGTTAGAGTGGGGGTTGCCGGGACAAAATGCAGTATTATGATTTGGGGGTTGGGTGACATAATGCAGTGTTTTTTGAGTGGGGAAAGGTGAAATAAAACACTTACTAGCTGGGGTTTTGTCTGGTCGGGAAAGTCTAACCCTTGGGACGGGCGGAAAACGTGTTCCCGGGCCCCACAGTCACTTTTTGAAGGCTTTGTGGGGAAAGAAGAAAAGGAAGGAAAAAAATTTATTTTTGGCCTGTATTTTGCAGTGACCTTGTTTTTTGGGGGATGGGGGGTGCCCCCTTTCCCCCCCCCCTCCCCGCACGACCACGGCAATGGAGTTAAACCCTTGCGTCCCTTTCCGCCGATTTTATCACATTTTATTGTTCTTTCCCCTTTTTCTCTATTCTTTTCAAATTTTTTAATTTTTTCCTCCAAATTTTTTTTGTAATCTACCTATCTTTTTTTTTCATCCCCCTTTTTATTGTCATCTACCTATTTTTTTCATCTCCCTATGTTTTCGTCATCACCATTTTTTTTTCTACCTATTTCCTGTAATCTCCCAAATTTTTTTGTTTTTTAACCATTTTATTTGCATCTACCTTTTTTTTGGTTTCATTCCCCTATTCATGCCCCTTCTGACCCCTCCCTTAGCGTCCGCCTTTCCATCCCCCCCCCCCCCAAATTTTTACTATCACCCCCCTAAGTATCATTTTTTTTCATATTCGATCCCTACTGCATGTGGCAGGGATACGTTGGAAGGGGAAAAAAAACACTCGTGCTCTTTAATGGGCTTACTTTAAGAAAATGTTTTGCCCCGGGGACTGAAAAATAAAAAAATTTTTTTTTTTAATTTAAAATTGCATTACTATTTGGATTTGTATTTTCCTTTGGGGTTCGGCTTTTTAAAGAAATTTTATTTTTTAAGAATTTAATGTTTTTGTACGACCAAAAACCTGCCGTTTTTGTGTTTGAGCAGCAGGGCCAGAGGCAAAGGAAACGGGGGTTTTTTTAGGGGGCCCTTTAAAAAAAAAGGTGATGCCAAGGGCGGGGGTAATCCCTGATGTCTGAGGGGGTTATTGTGGTTTATAAAAAGGTACGCCCCCCCCCCAAATTTTTTTAAAAAAAGGAAAGAAAAAAATGGCTATTCTACATTTAAAGTTTGCCTCTTTTCAAAAACCCACATGCTTTTGGAATCCCCATGTTCTTTTTAGCTTTTCCTTTAAAAAACGAGTTTAAAACCCATGCATCTTTTTCAATCCAGGATTTGTAGTTTTGGGGGTGATCAAGTTGAGAATTTCATCTGATTTTGGAAAATTAGTTTTCCCCTTAGTTTTGGCTTTTTTACGGGGAAAAACGGGTTCACTCCATGTTGTACTGGTTGACAAACCCCTGCAAGGGTGATTCCCGGGATGATGCCCTCCTAAACGGGCTGGTAATTTGGGCTTCTTTTGCCAGAGGACACTTTCAAAAAAAGTTTTAATGTAGGGCAAAGTGGTCGAGCGGTTCTTACGTTATTTATAAATTTTCTTATTTGAAAAGGATTCGAGTAAGACAATAACAAACAAAAAAGTTTATTTTATTATATATTTAAAAATTTAAAATAATAAAATATATAAATAAAATAAAATATTATATATATATATTAATATATTTTATATATAAAAAAAAAATTTTTTTTTATTATATATATATATTATATATATTTTATATATATATTATATATATATAAAAATTTGATAATATATATATTTTATTTAACTTGGGGAAGGTTTAACTTAAGTAATGTCACGCAGTTCTTTAATTTAAGGGGATAATGAAAAAAATTTGTTAATAGACGACCCCGGGAACTTTTTAATTTTGTGACAAGGACTCCACACCCCGGGTTTGGGGGGTTACACACAGAAAACCCAGGAAGGTGTTTCGGGGGAAGTAGGAGCCCCAAGGTAAGGGCGACCCCTTTTGTAGCTCTCCCGTGTTTGTCCCCTCCCCGGCCATTTGGGCAGCATAAAAGGGAAAAAAGGGGGCCCCCGGAAACCCTTAAACAGGTTCCGTGGGTTTTTTTTCCAAATGTTTTCTCAGGCCTTTTGCACTCTCGTAGCGTCATCATCCTTGGGCAGAGCGCTGAGTTTGGATTCCCAAAACACAAAATTTTGGTTTTTGTGGGGTAGTCGGGAACCGGGGGTCGGGGTTTGTCTACGTGTTGCTTTAAAAACACCGGGTTTGTTTCCCACGTTTTCCTTAGGGGGCCCAGGGGGCCGTGTTTTACTTCGTAAAACATAACCTCACCCCAAAAAGTGTCAGCACTCAGATCCGCAAAGGGGCCCCCCAGTACGGGGGGACTCCCCACACACTCAGGCCTTTTACTGTATTATTTACCGATTAACAATACATAAAATATATAACCAGTAGGGTTTTAATACCTTCCCCTTATAAAAAATGTGTCCTCCCCTTTGATAAAACAGGTATCCCTAACGGGTTTTTTAAAATTTTTTGGTTTTATCAAAAACCGATTCTCAGTGTTGCCAAACCTTACAAATACCTATAAAAAGGGGTGGGGTTTACAGGGAAAACCCCCTTTTTAACCCAAAAAGGGGAAAATTTTTGGTTTTTTTAACGGGAGTAATGATATAAGGACGTTGCATTTTAAAGGGTTTCATCAATGAACTGGAAAAAATTAATTTTAAAACCAGAATGTAAACAGGGAATTATTAGAAAAAAAAATGAATAAAAATTTGTTAGTAATGTTTTTAATACCCGGGTAATTTTTAAGAAGGGTTTTGCCAAAACTTTTCCCCCGGTTTATCACTGAAAAAACAAGGTAGTGTGGAGTAAATTTTTAAAAAAAACCCCCACCCATTTTGGCTTGGGGAACGGGATTTTAATCGCACGGGGCGGGTTATATTTATTTATTCATTTATTTTTTATATTTTAAGACCTGCTTTTTAAACTTAAGGAGTAGATTCGACTTGTAATGCTAAAAAAAATCTGATCCGGGGGCGGTACTAAAAATTATCACAAAAATAAAAAAAGGGTATTATTTTTGCAACCAAAGGGAAAAAAAAATGAAGGAACTGATTTCAGCTCAAATAGTATTATAAACTTCCCAATTTAAAAAAGTTGTGCTGGGAGTGGGTTTCCCTGGTAGTAACTTCCCTTGACATTGGCATTTGCTGCTTTTTTAAAAGTTTATTATTATTTTTTTTTTTTTTTTTTTTTTTTTATTTAGTTTTTTTAGAAACCCAAATTTTTTACAGAGTACTGCATCTCAGCTTAAAAAAAAATAAAAGACTCCGGGTCTGTTTTAAAATATATTTTTACGCAAGATATGCATGTATATTATTTTCATGGCCATTATCAGAGAGAAAAGATTTTTTAATTTTTTTTTCTCTGAGAAGTGATAAGAGTGCCTTTCAGCTTTGAATTTTGTATTTAAAACCCTTAAAATGGCCCTTTAAGGGGGTGCCAATGGCCCTAATTAATCTCTTTTGACACGAGTTTCCTGTGGCGCTTTGGCTGCTAAAATTTAAAAGTTTTTGGTTTTTTTAATATTCCCTAAAATAGGGGGGGAAAAAAAAAAATTTTTTCCCGGCAGATTTTTAAATTTGGGGTAATAGCCAAATTTATTTTGGGCCCCGGGGGGAAGGGGTCTTTTGGAAAGGGGCAAAAAAAAAAAAAAAAATTTCCTGCAAAAGGATGGTTAGAAAATTTGACTTTGAGGTTTGTAGTGGGATTTTCTTTAGGTGGGAGTTTAAGGGGGTATTTTATGTTAAAAAACCGGGTTTTTTACTCGGAGGTGATAACATTTTTTACCTCAATTCAAGAGTTAATTCCTCCCAAAAAAAAAAAAAAGGGGGTTTAATTCCCTTACTGTCCCTTTCCTGCTTTTCAGGGGGGATAGGAGTACATCTGCTATACTATACACAGTAGCAAAAAAAGGGGCACTCACATTCTAACTTTTTTTTAGGAGTCAATAAATTTATAAGGGTTTTTTTTTAAAACTTTTTTTTTTTTTTTTAAAAAAAATTTTTTTAAATATTATCTTTCCCCTCTCTGGCTTTAAAGGCAATTTTTAAAAAAAGGGGAATTGGGAAAATATATAAAATAAAAATTTTTTAAAAATATATTTTAATATATATATAAAATTTTAAATATATATATATATATTATATTAAATATATATTAAAATTTTATTATATTTTAAAATATTATATTATAACTTTAAAATTTAAAGGGGAAACTAACAAAATTTTTTAAAGGGAAATTTCAAAAATTTTGAAAAAATTTAAAAAAATCCCATAGAAAAAAAACTAACCAAAAATTTTAATTACTTTAAATTCTTTCACAGGCTATTTTTGGCAAAAAACCCAAATTGGGGCAAATTTTTCAATCCACCAAATAAGTGTTATTTATGTAAACGAGTGGCGTTTTAAAAATATGTCTCATTTTAAAGGGCAGCCCAGATGTTTTTTTACTCATAAACATTTTTGTTTGGGGAAACAGCAAAGGCAAATCCAACCGTACTGCTTTAATCAAAGGGCTTTCCCCCAAGGGCAGCGTTTACAGAAAGAGACGGGGATGGAATAGGGCAGGGGGTGGCCGCGGTGGGGCTGTTTCCGGGGGGGCTGCTGGCTGGGCTGGCCCGGCGACTGGCTGGTGGGTTTGGGTGGATGGCTGAAGGTGGCTTTTTTGACCAAAGGGGTTTTTTCTGAGTTGGGAAATATTGGAAATTAAGGAGTCGGTAGTTTTCCCTCTTTTGGCCCGTCTTCATGATTTAAAAATTTTAAAAACTTGCCTCCCGTCTTGTGCCCTATAAAAAAAAACCTTTTAACGTCTCGTCCTCCTTTTTTCCCTTGAAAAAAAATTGTAGTTCCCAGAGCAATTAAGCAAGAGAAAAACTTGTCCTCCTGGGCCCCAAAAAACAGAAAATTTTTGGTTGGGGTGGAGCAAATGATGATTTCAATGGGGAAAAAGGAGTGCGGGCTGCCCCTTTCCCCCCCTTGGAAAGGGCAGGGGTTTTTACACAACCAAATGGGTGAGCCCAAACTTTCACTCTCTTTATTCCCTTCGCTTTTTCTCTCCCCTTTAAGCTTCCTTTTTTTTACTTGTTTAAATTTTATGGGGATATTCCACCTCCTACGTGTATTAATTTTTGTATTTACTCGCTATTTTATTACTTCGGGGCCCAAACCCCTTAAAAAAAATTTTATTACCCAAATTTTGGGTTTCCAATACCACCGTTGGGCGTCTTTTTTTTTTGTTACGGGCAAATTTCCATTATGTGTTGTAACGAAAAACTATGCGTATGAATTTTTATTTTATTTCCCCCGCAAAATCACCCCAAATTTTGTTACCCCTTCTTAGTTTGGTTTTTTTTTACGGGTTTAAAGGGTTCACTGCATGTTGAAAACTGGTGGGCTAACCTGTAAGGGTGATTGCCCCGGATGATTCCCTCTTGAGGGTGGTAAAATTGGGTTCGGGGCCCCCAAAGGGACACACAAAAAAAAAGGGGTATTATGGGGGGTTAAAAAGTGGTTTGAGCGGTTCAAAACGAATTTTTAAGTATTCTTTAGTGCCAAAGGATTTTTGATTAAAGGGCCCAAAATTCTACAAAAGATTTTATAATTATATTGTAACTTATGAAGGGTTTTTCAATAATAAAAGTCCCGCAGTTCCTTTAAAAGCGGCCAATTAAACTAATGGGTTTAAATTTGACAGAGCCAAACTGTTAATGTTGGGGACAAGGACTCCAAACACCCATTTTTTGGGGTACAAACAGACACTTTAGGAAGGTTTTTGTCATGAGTAGGAACGCAAGGGGTTAAAAGCGTCTTCCCGTAGCCTCCCCTGTTCTGTCCCCCTTCCGGCCAGTTGCCCCCGGGAATAAAGGGAAAGGGGGCGGAACTAACAGGTTCCGGTGGGCATGTCCCAGGGCCCGTTGCATTTTTTCCCCGGGCCGGGCGTCATAATCCCCTTTGGGGAGAGCGTGAGTGATACAAACCACAAGCTTGGGGTTTTTTTGTTTTAAATTTGGAGCCAGGGCGAGGTTTTCTACGTGTTTCCAAACAAGGGCACCAAAGGTTTATTGTCCACGTCATCCTTTGGGGGCCCGGATGTACTTCGTCAAAAAATAACC
The DNA here is from genome assembly GCA_016584305.1 of Chionoecetes opilio. Taxonomy (NCBI): domain Eukaryota; kingdom Metazoa; phylum Arthropoda; class Malacostraca; order Decapoda; family Majidae; genus Chionoecetes; species Chionoecetes opilio. The sequence continues at coordinate 9,153 of JACEEZ010015038.1, forward strand.
TCATAAAAGGTGTCAGCCTCAGCATCCGCTAGGCGCCAGTACAAGACACACACAACCCCTCAGACATTTCTGTATTTTGTATCGATTTTAAAACCCTAAATATAAAAATATAACCAAATCGCTAATAAAAATTTTAAGTAAAATCAACCCCAAAGGGAAACATCATTACGGGTAGTTTCAACACCTATTTTTCCATTTTTATTTTGCTTTGAAATATGTCATACAACAAATCACTGCATATACATTTTTTAAAATTTGAATTATGCATTTGCAGAAAAATTAGTGCTTTTTAAACAGAAAAAGTTTTCACTTGATTCAAGGAAAAGTTTCAATAGGACCCTTGGGCCCCCCCAGAAATAACTAAGGGGAAAACCCCCAAATTAAAAATTTTACGGAATTGTTTTAATCTAGTCAGGTTTTTTTTCGGAATGCATTTAAAAAAACCCTATATGAAATCAAACATGAGGCCAAGTCTGGAAAATTTCCCTTAAATTTTCTCTTTTTAGTGTTTGCAAGGATTAAAATGTTGTTTGTTTCGGGGTTTTTCGTCATGTTCAATAATATGTAGCTTTGTCCTTTTGGTTTTGGGAAAGCTTTTTTTTAAAATTTCGACAGGGGGGGGCTTTTCAAGCCCATGTTTATCTCAAGAAGGGGGTTTTTTACTCAGGGACGGAGGGCCCTCGGGATCTTCCCGGGGGGCCTTTCGAGGGGGTTCCTTTTGGGGGAAGGACTATTGGGTTTTTTGGGGTAAAAAAAAAATGGCTTGGGATTTTTGGGGGTGAGAGTGCGTGAAAGGGGTGGGGTTTTTGGGGTATTTCCCGGTTCTTTTTTTGTGAATACAGGAGTGAAGGGGAAGGGTGCGTCCTTGCCCCCCTCACTTTTCAACGTTTTATGGGCTGGGTAGGGGGCAAAAGGTTTTAGATCAAAGTGTTTTGGAAACAACCGGTTTTGGGATCACAAGGGTCAAGTCTTGTTTTTGCCGATGAAAGCAGTAGTTTTTTGCTGAGTTTGCTGGGGGTCCCCGGTGATGGCTCTCGAGGCGCTGGGAAAAGGGGGGGAGGGCCCCCCAAAACCTTTTTGGGGCCTTTTTAGGTCTTTCCGGGCCCCCAAGAACCCCCCGGTTTCCCGGGTTTGGAGACTTTTAGATGGGAAACAGTTTTCAGTCCCGTTCATGGCCCCTGTGGCGAGGACTTTAGATTTCTTGGAAAAAAAAAGTTTTTTTTAAATTAAACCCTTGGGTTTGCGCAGTTATAAGACGGGGGGGTTTTTACGTCAAAAAAGTCTTACGGCGGATTTGGCATTTGCCCCCGTGTTTTTGGACTAGCCAGCGGGGGTATTTGGGGTTGTCCCGGTTTTCCTGTGCAGGAGGGGCAAAGATCCGGATCTTCCAAAAACGCTTTGTGATTCCCCGTTTTTATTCTATGGTTTTGAGGGCCCTGGGGGAAAAACTAAATAGGTTGGGGGGGCGGAAAAAAGAAACCGGAAAATTTCCAACTGGGCCTTTTTTGGTTTTTTTTTTTTCTTAATAAAGTTTGGGTTTTTTCCCGGGGGGGGAAGGGGAAAATTTCAATTGGGGGTAATCGGGGGTTGGGGGCCGATGGGGGGGGTTTTAACCCCTGGGGGGCCCCAAATCCCAAAAAGCCCATTTGTTGCAAACCGTGGGGGAAAACCTGAAATCCGGGGAAAGGCCTTTTTTTT
>JACEEZ010015039.1:0-60211 GCA_016584305.1 Chionoecetes opilio
GGGGGTTTTTCCTACAAAAATTGGGTGGTTTGCCCCCTTAAACAAAAATGAAGTGTGTAGTCTAGAGGTCCCAGCATTACCATAAGATCACAAAAAACAACCAACCAAAACCCACCTATGGTGGAAAGACATTTTACCAAAAGTCCAAGTTTTCCCCAAAACCAAAAAAACCCCCTTTTTTTTTAATTTGAATTTTTTAGGTTTATTTTAATGTTTCAGGTTTTTTTTGGTAACACTTTTTTTGGGGGTTTGGGGTTAATTTTTTCATGTTTTCAAATGTTTTTTAATTAAAAATATTTTTTTTTGTTTTTCTCCTCCTCCCTATTTTTTATTTCTTAGTTTTTTGTTTTTTTTTTTCTCCTTTCTCCCTCTCTCTCTCTCTTCTCTCTCTCTCCTCTCTCTCTCTCTCTCTCCCCTCCGGAGGGGCAAGCGGCGGGAAGGGAGGCTGTACGGCACGGGCAGGGGACCCTCAGCACGTGAGGTCTATCTGTATTCTCCCTCCTTCCCTGAAAAAAAATTTGGGGACTAGAGATGCTATTTTCCTGCGCTGGGGCTCTTGGGCCCCGGCAGCTGACCCCCTACGCTCTTAGCGGACGTTTCAAAAACCCTCTTTTAAGTAGAGGGTAGATTCTTGAGTTTTGCTGGTTCGGAGCCCCTGTTGACGGTCGGAAAATCGGCAGAAACGGGCAACAATGGTTCGGGTTCGGTATTTCCCACAGTCGAAGCATTTCACCCCCAACCCAGAGCTCGCTCAATGGGGTTTTCAAACAAAGCCGCCAGAGTCCCCCCCATCTCACACCCTCAGCATTTTCAGGCTGAATGATCATCATTTACCGTAAACCCTGTATTTTTGGGGACTATCGAATTACCCTTCAAACAAAAACAAAACAGTTTTTAAAAAAAAAAATTTTATTTTTATATTTATTTGTCTGCATTTGGTGAAAATTTGGAAAAACAATTGAAATTTGAAAACTAAATCTTTAAAAATCGTCTTTCAAAAAAAAAACGCAATTTCAAGCAGAAAGACTTCAGGAAAAATCTACTTGTATGTAAGCTCACTGATACCTTTTTGGGTGTTTTCGTCTTTCGACGAAATTTAACCCAAAAAAGAGTGTGGCGTTTCCCTCTCCACAAAAACCATCCGCCGGCAGGATCTGTTATCATCCACTTTCTGTGACACCACACGGTAGGAAAACCCGCACGCGACCCGCTCCTTACCTCACAGCTCATATCTCTGAACTCCCAAAATCCCCAAAACCAGAAACTGTCATCCAATATTATCACCCGCTTATCTCATCACACTCCTTATCCCTACTGGAATATTCGTGGGGACCGTCCCACTACCCCTTTCCCCCAATTTAAAAGGGGACTTTGTCTTTTGAGACGGGAAAAAGTAAAAAAACCCTCCTCTTTAAAACCCCGGACTGTTCGTTGAGGTGCCAAGCACTTAAATTCTTTGGGTTAAATGTTCGTCCAAGAGGAATATACCCCAAAAAGGGACTCAGTGAATGCTTTTCATCAAGTAGATATTCCCCGAAGCCCCATTTGGGTTGAACTTGTGTTTTTTTTATGAAAAGACATTTTTAAAGATTTAGTTTTTTAAATATTAATTTTTTTGCCAAATTTTCCCAAAATGCGACAAAAAAATGATAAATACATTTTTTATTTGAACTTTTTCAGTTTTTGTATTGAAGGGGAATTTGATGTCCCCAAAGAATACAGGAATTTACGGAATGATAGATCTTCACCTGAAAGTGCTGAGGTTGAGAGCCTAGAGCAGGCTGAGCGTGAGTTATTAGAAAACCCCCCATTAAACCTCGCCCTCTCTCTTCCCCTTCCTCCCCTCTCCCCTTCTCTTTTTTTTGACGGCTGGGTTTGGCCGAGACCCCCTGTTTCCGCCAGCCCACGTTCGCGAGGATGGTAATTGATGCTTTAGTTCCTCACCCAACGGGGCCTCAAGGGTTAGTGATTGTGACTCTCAGTCTCCCCTTAAAAAAGGCCCTTTTCCTCCCCTAAGCCTCCCTGCCACCGTATCACGTATTCTGTCCTTTTTCCCTAGTACGCCTCGCCCTTGCAGATTATTTTTTTGTGGATTCCCCCCCAGTGGCTTCTTTATAGGACACGCGAGGGAATAGAAAAAGCCGCCGTACCTCCCACTCCGGTGGGGCCCCTCACCCTTCTGTCTTGTTATTTATTTAAGGGTCAAAAATCAACTTTTCTCTCCCCTCTCCATACAGGGCCGACAGAGAGCCAAAAGGTCTCCATTCAACATTCGACGCGTTTTCCCCCAAAATGTCAAGTACCCTCGTCGGGGCCTAATGGTGCGGGGCCAACGTGGGGCGGCCCGGTTAGTTTGGGGTACAGACCCGTGGGCAGGTCGCGGGGTTGAAAACGCGCCACACTTCTCCCCCTGCCTCCTTGTGACAACCCCAAAAGTAACTCGCTGGGCATTACTGCCCGCACGCCCGGAGGTCATGCTTGCTGCCTTAGGACACCCCGGGGACATCTTGGCACCTGCTAGCCCATACAATTAGATGAAGTTCTTGTCCGTACCACGTTTTTGGGGGGGCTAATTTCAAGTGTTAAATTTTTCAAAAAGATTTTGTCTTCCGTGTCCGGTCTGACGGGCCCTTTGGGAATAAATTTATCCAAAAATCCCCCCCCTCTCCTCTCTCTCTTCTCTCCTCTTCTCCTTTCTCTCTCTCTTCTCTCCCCCTCCCTCTCTCCCCTCTCCTCCTCTCTCCCCCTCTCTCTCTCCCAAATTTTTTATTTTTTTTTAACATAATTTCCCTTTTCCCCCCCAAATTTTCCCCCCTTTCCCCCCACTCCTCCCCCTTTTCCAGAGCTTCCTTTCCCCCCCGCCAAAACTCACATCCCCCCGGGCTTGTTGGATATAAAAAGCTCTCCCCCGCCCAAAAACTTCGCCCAGTCGTGCTTTTCCCCTCATTGAGAACGCCAGGGAAGGTCCCTTTAAAAGTTTGATAGGGTAAAAAATATTTTTATAAAGCGGGGGTTTAAAAGGGCCCGAGCGGGGTCTTTAGGGGTTTTTTTTACGGGGGGGTCATAGGTTTTATAAGGGATTAGGGGAAACTTTTGGGTGGGAGAGGTTTAGGGAGGTTATTAAAAAGGGTTAGGATTTGTGTGAATATGATGTCCCATGAATTTGGGGTTTGTGAGGGCCCCCTTAGGGGGTTTTCCTTTTTTTTATTTTAAAGGTTGTAAGTATGAAAGGGGTTTAAAATGGATTGCTTGCTGTGAAATAGGGGCGTAAAAGGAGATTTTTGAATCCCTTTGGGCTTTCCCTATGCCCAGGAAATTTTGAGGTGCTTCAATTTTATTTCATTGGCCGACTTTTTAACTTTTAAATAACTTTCGTGGATGGGGTTACAAAGGGGGTCTTTTTTAGTTTTCCCCCCATTTTTAAAGAGTAAAAAACAAAGTGTCTTAAGGTGGTTTGGCAGTAAGGGGACCTTGTGTCCCACAGTCTTCGGGGGCCCATTTTCCCCGGGTGGCGGCCCCGGGGCCGCCCTTTCAGGCCCGCTTACCCCATGTTCCTGCATAAAACCCTTAAAACGAAAGATTTTTTTGGTTTAAATTTGTTTGGGGAAATACGTGCTGCAGGAAACCCTTTCATCCACGTTTTTTGTTGGCTTAACCTCAACTGAAACCCCTGTTTTAACCCCAAAACCCATCCAACCCTTTCTCCCAAACCCCCCCGTTGTCTCTTACAGGGGGTACCCCCCCTACACCTACGACCATGTCGTCGCGGGACTTTTTAAAGGCAACCATTTTGGCCCCCAGGAAGTCGTGAGGGCTACTCCCCCAAGGGACCCTACTACGCGCAGCCCCCCGACGGTCGCCTGCACACTCAATTTACTACGTTAAGGGAGACTTACAGAGGTAAACCTCCCACGGGAGGGGCCCCAAAGAAACCCGGGCCAAACGGACATCCCCAAACCCCCGGACAGGGGGGGGCCCAAGCCTACGGACTCCCCAAGGTACAGGCCCCCACAAGCATACAGGCATGACACGGCCCACACCCCCGTCCCGATTTAGGGAAAACCAACTAGGTTTTTGGTTTTTCCCCCAATAAAAAGTTTGTCTACCCTTTTTGGAAATCGACTCTAGTGTCCTGCTGAACGCCCTTCCCCAAACCCCTTCCCCCCCGAATACTCTTAACATGTGTACAGTTAAAGCATAAAAAATGCCTTTTAAATTTTGGTGAAAAAAAAATATTATTTTAAATAAATTTTAATCTTTATTTAAAAAATTTTCCATAATTTTTTAAAAAAAAAAAAAAAAGTTTAAAACAGAAAAGACCAGATTTTGTTTTTTGAAAGGTAGCAAGAATTTTATTTTTATGGGAAGTTTTTGTAGAATACATGTGTTGCCCATTTTCTTTTTCTTTTTTTGGTTTTAGTACTACATTAAAGGTTATGCTTCTCTTATATATGAGAAATTCTTGACCATCTAAAAATTTTTTATTTTTTTTTTACAGTAGACCCTATAGATACTGGTGGCTAAATATTTATTTTTTTGGGGGCCCCAAGGTAATTGGCCCTCCCCCTTTTCTGGAGGGCCCATGAGGGTTTGGGCCCTCCCCAGTGGTGGCGCAGGCGGGATTTCTATATTCTTAATTTAATAAAAGGCAAATTTATTATTGTAAAATCAAAAAAGGGACTGTACATTTGATTTATGACGGGCCCCTCGTGAGGGATATTCTTCTTTATGGGGAAGCATTGACGCCCAACCCGAAAACATCTGTAATTGATGGGTTTAATACAAATAGGGTTTTTAAATTTCCTTTTAAATCTTGTTTTTCCCAAAAAATTGTTTTTCCGGGTTTTACTGATTTTTTTCGCTGTCGTTTACTTCGTTAAGTATGTGAAGGGTTTGTGCCCCTTTGGGCTTTCACGGCTTTCCCTTTGTTATCGCAACCCATGAGCGTTTTATTGGGAAAAATCACTAAAAAAGGTTTCCGGCGTTTTCCCAAGGGAAATTTTATAATAGGAGTGGGGGCCTGATCATTCGTTCCTGTGTGTGAGTATGAACACAAACTTTAGTTTTCGGGGTTTTTTTCCTTTTAAAAACTTTTTTCACGCTATCACTTTTTACCTCATTTTTCTTACTTTTAATTTTCAATCGTTATTTAGGGGTTTATTTTAAAGGGCAAAAATTGTTAGTCCCTCACCTATTCCCCAGGTTTTAAAATGAGCCCTATATTAGGAAAAAAGGAAGTGTTTCAGGTTTACCTTGAGTCACATTGATGGCAGATAATTTTTATAAAACGACCCCACCTTTTGGGTTTGGACTCTCCCTTCTTCAGTCACTTCTTTTAGGGAAACAAGGATGATTAAGAGAATATTTTAAAGGGCAGGGGTACTATTTGCATCGGTGAATTAGTTGAAAAACATGACTTTATACCGCTGCAGGTAAGGAAGGGGCAAATTTTAGATTTTTATATGTGTAGTTCCATTAAGTTTGGTATCTTCACTATTTCAGTTTAAAGGGTTTTTTGGGGCCAAAGACTTGTTTTGTAGTTTAAATGGTTCTGCCGTTGTGTATGCCCATTTTGTGTGACCTGCATATAACTTTTTATCACTCCCGGGGGATGAACTGGGGGCTAGAAGTTCGTTTGCAAGACTTACGTTCCATGAAAAAATTGTACCAATTACGCATTAATTTTTTCCTTTTTAACAAAAAGGCCATGTTATTTTGTCACGGGGGCACCAAAATTAGATTTCTAATACATTTTTTGTGTTTTTAAATGGACATTTTGGAAAATTTTGAAAAAGTCAAATTTTTCCCCCCCCCCCCGTTCGACGATGGCCGCCAATACAAACCCCCAGGGGGAAATTTAGTTGACAGTGTTAACATTGATTTTTTTTTTGTCTAGACATATTTGTGCATCTAAAAAAGTAGGTCTCTTTAAAAATTGCCCAAGGGGGGGCACGGGGAGTCCACTGGACTACTAGACTATATTGATCTTTTACTCAGCCCATGGCTTCGGGGGGTATTTTTCGCTGTAGGGGAAAAATTTATGATTTTATAAATTTTTGCGGGCAAAAAATACTTCTGTCTTTTGAGTGATACGGAAAAACAAATGGTGGAATCTTTGGGAAACCAAGTCAGTTTTACAGTTTGGCCGGGGCCCATGTAGGGCCAGCAAAAAAATTGTAGAAGGGGCTTCTTTCTCTCCCTACCAAACTATGTAGTTTTTTGGGGAAAAAGGGCGTCGATCCCAGGGAAAAAGTATCAAATTTGAGGGGGCAAAATGCGGGCATCCTTGAGATTACAACCCAGGGAAACTTTAATGAGTGCTAAAACAGAGGAAAACCCCCACCCCCTTGAGGGTTTTCAGGGGCACCCCAAGTGTTTCAAAGAGGGACGACGAGAGGGTTTTGTCTCGAAAACTTTTGCCCCCAAAAGGGTAAAGTCTTTGACAAAATTCGGGGCCTTGACTTGGCAGGGGGCGGTTTTCGGGGGAAAACCCAAAGGGTCCCGGGAAAACGGGGGCCCCTGGGAAACAAAAAAAATTCCGGGGCCCTTTTAAAAAGGGCCTTCACAATTTTGGGCCAACATTTTCTTTAAAACCGGTTTTGAAAGGGACACTTTGTTCATAGTGGTTTTTGCTGAGGGTGATCACAAATTTGGGCTTTTTTTTCTTTTTCCCGATATTAGGTACTAAAAAAAATTTTTTGGGGCCTTTGAAAGGGTTTATTTCCCCCTTAATATTTTGGTACGCCCTTTTAAAAACAAAAAATATGCTTCTGTGAGAAAATTTTATATAGAACATGTTTTTATTGATTTTCGGAAAAATAAAATTTGGGTATTGAGAAAAATTTTACTTTGTATGATAATAAAAATGGACCCCAATTTTTAGGTTGTTTTAATAAAAGGGTTTCAAAAAAACTACCTTTTTTGGGCTTTTTCCCTTTTTGTACTATGTAATTATTAACCCTAGCCCAAATAGGGCCTTTAAATATTTTTTGTTGGGGGTCAAAGAGATCTACCCAAGCAAACTATCCGTTCTTTTTTCCCTTAAAACCGATCTTGAAAAAAAAACATTTTTTTTTTCTTTGCGCAATTTTGTGATTTTCATTTCCCCGGGCGGGTTTAATTTGACGCACCAATTAAAAAAAAAATCTTTATTTTTTAAATCCCGGCAAAACTTTATTTTATGTTTGAGGGAGAACATTTTTTGCAGGAATCGTATGTTTAGTTTTAAAAAAATGAAAAATTTATTTCAACAAGCTTTTGGACGAAATGCAGATTTCCGGGGTCACCTTGATTTCTGTAATATTTTTCGGGGGAAATTTTGGCCGTAAAAACACATTTAAGGGCTTTCATTTCTCAATGGAATTTTAATCTTTTTCTAAACCCCAGGGGGAAACCTGTTTTAAAGCGGGATTTTTTCTATTATAACGTTTTCTGAAAGGGAAAAACCGGTTTTTGAGATAATAGGGAAACATTTCTTTTTCCCCCTTTTTCCGGGAGCCTCGTTTTTTGGAAATTTTAAAAAAAAAAAAAAAAAATTCCACGGCCCCTTAAAAGGTTTTTTTTGGGAACAATGGCGCTTTATCTCTCAGATTCCCTGCAGAGAATAGACCTAGGCGTGCGGGGCTCTTTTCTGGTAAGGCCCTTTCCCCCCCCCTGGATAATTTTCATACGATTTTTTTGCTCTTAAATATTCATCGTGGGGAAACACTTTATTTAACACAAAATTAATTAAACAAAACCGATTTTACAAATTTTTTTTAACTCCTTTTTACGTATGTAATTAAAACATTTCTTTTTTAGACTGTTTTTTTCCCCAAAAAGATGGCCCCATTTTTTCGAGTTTCAGATAATATCATATGATTGCCCAAGGGCACCCTTTTATAAAGTCAATATTTTTCTCTAGAAAAGTTTCCTTTGTTTCAGATTTGGGATACGCGTTAGGGTATTTGACTGGGCCCGGGGACCAAAGCCATCCCTATAAAAACAGGTCTGCCAAAGGGGGGGGAGGGCCCAGTTTTATTCCGTGGGCGTTTAGCACGGGGTCCCCCCCCTCCCACTGTCTTCCCCACTCAGGCTCTTCAGCCCTGTTTCGCTCCCCCCATTCTTTTCCCGGGTCTGTTTAAGACGCATGGCTGTAACCCCCATAATTAACCATAAAGGGTATTCCCCGGGAAAATTTCCCCCCTTGTGATTCACACACAAAGTTACGCTCAAGAGTATTTTTTTAAAAATGTTACCTTTACGTAACCGTAAACCTTTAAATTGATGTGTTCAAGAGTAAAACTCCCACATACTGTTGCAGGAATCGGGAATATGGGATCCGGCTATTTTGGGCCTCTTGGGGGGGGGGGTCCAATATTTACATCCGAAGACACACAAATGTGAAGGGCATGGCCCCATGGGTTTAAAGGGGGCCCATCTGTTTCCTAGGGTGCAGTCAGGGGGGAAATGAACCCTTTGGGGTTGTCCCCGCTACAGCGGGGAAAAAACGACACAAGCAAAGGGTTGCCCCCAGTTGGGGTGGTAGGCTAGAACTCTCTCTCTCTCTCTCTCTCTCAAGAGTAACACAATTACTGTTCCCCATTCCCCGGGTCTAATGCTATGCATTAAGGGAAAAGGGAAAAATTTTAGTTTATGGGGAGGAAATTTTGGGGGTGTGTGTGGAGGGGGGGAGTGGGCAGAGAGGAGGTCCCGCCACCCCCGACCCCAGTCAGAGAAAGAGTGATTTCAAACGCGGAGAAGGTTTTCTGGGGAAGAACCACTCAAAACGAAAATGCTTATAATTCATTTTTCAGATAAAGTCTTTATTAATAGCCGTTTTATATGATTTTGAATAAAAAAGGGAAATTAACGCAGTCATCATTTCCCTTTAGGGTACGAAAGCTGACCAAACTTTTTTTACACAAACAACGCCTCTAATTTTAAATGTTTCTCATTTATCACCAACCCCACTTTATTCGGTGAGGATGGGCGTAGATGAAAGACCTTTTTTTGGAAGGGGCTCCAAAAATAGGGGTAAACTTTTTCTAACCATTTTAAAAGCTGTAAGATACATTATTAACTGCCGGGAAAGGGCCAGGGTCCTACCTACTGTGGACCGCGGTGAAAGTCATGACGGGGAAAAAATGAATATAAAGGGTTGGGACTTTGGGGAGGGGGGGGGGGGGGAAAAAACAAAAAAAAAAAAAAACCCAATTTTAAATTTTGGGGTTTTTTTTGGCCCAAAACCCTGGAAGGAATCCTTTGGGCCCCCAAATGGCCCCTTGTTTAAGGAAATCCCCAAAGGCCTTACGTTTTGCCCCCTGTTAACTTTTGCCTTATTGGGGGGTATTTTAAATCCATTTCTTGCAATACGCCAGGATGGGGCCCTTTCCAAATTTCCCGGCCTTTGGGGAAACCCCGTTGGGGCGCTAAAACCCCAACCGGGGTGAAGGCCCTTTGGGAAATTTTGGGCGGGAAAGTTTTTAGAAGATAAAATTGGGGATTTACCCCAATTGCGGGCAAACTGTCCCCTTTTGGGGTTTTTGGCCAGGGTTGCATTCCCCCGCCTTTGGAAAAACGGCCGAAAAGGCCCGGGGGTGTTTCCTTCCTTGGGGGCCAAAAAAGGGATTTGGGAGGGACTTGGGTCCGCCTAATTTTCGGGAAAAAATTGGGGCCCCCCCCAAATTTATAATTGTTTAGGAATAAAAATTAGTTTCACCAATTGCCCGCAAAAACGGGTTTAAAGGGGTTTTTTGAAAAAGGTTGGCCCTTACACCTGGTTTGGGGTTTCAAGGAACAGGGCCAATTTTAAAAAAAAAAAACGCCCCCGGGGTCCCTTGCCTGGCCTTGGGGGTGTGAAGGGGGCACTCTGGGTTTAGAACCCCCCAATTTTGTTTTTGTATGGCATGGACCCCACCTGGGGCCAAAATAAATTTGAGGAAAACTTTTTTAAACCAAATATGTCAAAAAGCAAAAAGGGGGAATTGGGGGTGAAAACTTCCTAAAGACGGCGGTTTCCGGAGGTTTCAGGGGAACCCCGGGTTTTCCCCTTATTTTAGAAACCCAAAATTTCCAAAAACTAAAACAAACACCTTGAGAGCGTTTTGGCGGCCCCCCGGAAAGGGGAAATTGCATTGGGCCATTTTTAAGCAATATTTTCAAATTTTGCCGGAAGTGGACACAATTTAATCAAAGGATACGGGTTTTAAAAAATATTTAAAAAAAAAAATTTTTTGTTTAAAACTTTTTAAAATAAAGAACCCCCCTTTTTTTCGGCCAATGGTCGAACAACCAAAAAATTTTTACCCCCCAAAAACCAAAAAATCCAAAAAAATTCAACCCAAAAATGATACCCAAAAAATTTAATTTGGGGACCCCCCGTTAAAGAAAAATGGGCCCTTTTTTGAAAACAATTTAAAGGTAAATTTCAAATTGAGGAAAAAGGCAAAAACCAAAAAAAATTTTTTTTTAAAAAAAAACTGGTTTGCCCACAAATTTCAAATAAATTTACAATAACTTAAATTAAAAAAAAATCAAAAGTTTCAACCCCAAAAAAGCTTTTTCCCCCCTCTTGGTTTTCCCGCTAATTTATGGTTTCTCTTTTTTAATAATGTTTTTTCCCCCCTTGTGGAAAACTTTTTAAAAGTTGGGGGTTACAAACATTTCCCGAGAAAAGTTCAGGGAAAAAAATTTATTCTTATTAAACTTAACAAAGTTTTTGTAAAGGCGCTGGAACGTGGGGCAGTGGGGAAAAAAGTGGTTTGAACTTGGTATTACAAAACACGGAAAAAAACGCGGGGGAGGGAATTGGGGGGTTTTGCAGGGTCTTGTTTTCCATGGTTTTGGGAATTTGATTTTCCCCCCCCGGTTTTTTCCTCTCACAATTTGCAAAATTAAATTTTGGGGAAATGGGGGTCTCGGATGCATTTTCGGGAGGATGATGTTGGGCATTTGGTTTTCGGGTCAATATTTGCGGTTTTAAATTTCCCCGTGAAGGGTTAATTTGGTTTTGTTATATTCCCCAAGTCAACTCTTCGGAGTCGAAGAGCAAATGTTATCCCCGAATAATTTAATTCACATTCATTTTAAGGAGGAGGAAAAATATGTTTAAAAATTTTTTATCGGGGTTTCTACACCAAAAATCAAGGAAAGTTATTTATTTAGAAACAAAGGGGATTTTTTTTAATTGGGAATATTTTTTTTTTCTTTTCGTGACATATGGAGCCAAACCCCCAACCCGGGGGGGGGGGGGGGGGGGGGGGGGGGGGGGGGGGGGGGGGGGGGGGGGGGGGGGGGGGGGTTTTGGGGGGGGGGGGGGGGGGGGGTTTAAAATGGGAATTGAACAATTAAGTTGTTTATTAGTTGCCCATGATTGACTGGTAAAATTTAATTAAAAACTAATTTTATCGAAAGTATGTATTTGGGGGTAAGTAAAAGTTTCAAAAAGGGGGGGTGGGTTCCCTTGGTAACAATTGTCATTTAAAATGACAAATGTATATAATCATATATTATGTCAATTGTTTGACTGGGGATTAGATGGGGGAGTAAAGACGATGATTTTGGGTATTTAAAAAAAAGCCCGTAAAGTTGTTATTAGTGAAGGTTTTTGTTTATTTATGTTTAAAAAATTGTCGGGGAAACCGAAGTAAATTTTTTACCTTTTTTTGGTTTTTTTCCGTTTTATGACTAAACTTGTACCCAAAGTAAATGCATTAATTGTTCTTATTACAATAGGCCATGTTATTCTTGTCACGTGGGCACCAACATTAAATTTGTAACTACATTATTTGTGATTTTATGGATATTTTGGTAATTTCGAGGGTCAAATATTTCGTGATCGACGATGGCCGCCATACGAACCCCATGGGTCATTAGTTGACAGTGTTAACATTGATTTTTGTTTTCTAGACATATTTGTGCATCTAAAAAAGTAGGTCTCATTAGATTAGATTGTGCACGTGGGGTCCACTGCACTACTAGACTAATAGGGTTGCTGTACACATGGCAGAGTGCGAGTCCCCGTTCACGTGCCTGCCAACGCTCTGCAGAGCGTGATGTTTTCACGTTAATGGCGTATTTTGTTTCCAGTAAGTGGAAAACCTGTTCTTGTAAGCTCTCCGAACCATGTCGCTCATGGACGGAAGCTTTTCGATTCAAGTTATCCCTTGGTAGGCTTATTGACAGGCTACTTGGGAATGAAACTAATGTTTCATTCCTCAAAATAGTGGTCATGTGGGGTCCTAGTGCAGCATATTCATATTCGATATCTGCGGGATCATGACCAAGTGCCCAATCAACAGCATAGGCCGAGGCAAGGACACCGCAGTCGTTGTTATTAGCCTGTACTGTAACAACAGGCACGGGTGTAATGTACACCTGTGCACCAAAAACTTTAAGCAGAATTTGCTGCAATTGCGGTGAAATGCTCATGTTATTCATAGAATCATATACTACATTGGCACTGTTATTCGCATAAGTTATGAGGACCCAATGTCCATCATCATCCTCGGTTACGCCAAGAGGAACAATTAGCAGCACTTTCGGCGTTTCCAAGAGGTCAGGAATGCAAGCCTCCGGCCAAAGGGCAGTCATGAGGACAGCTAGCTCGACAAATGTGATGCCAGTATCTCTACCAATCATCCGCAATATTGGTACAATGGCTTTCATCATGTTAGTTTGCGACCCAACTGAAGGTCCTCAAATGCAGGATTTGTAACAGCGGCCATCCTAGGCCGTGATTGCATAGTATGATTTGACATGAACCGCCACTAAGGCTAGTACCAAGGAGCAAAGACGAATAAGGCTATAGTATTTTACCTTAGCTACGCTATGGGGTGGAGCGCAACGGATTCCTTCCAGTGCTGGCCAAATCCATATAAATAGTTCTGCCAAAGTCCAACCTGATATTCATTCTCGCGTCATGACGTCACCGCGAGTCCACAGTAGGTAGGAGCTGGCATTCGGCATGTATCATAATGTATCTTACAGCATCTAATGGTTAGCTAAAGTATTACACATATTTTTGGAGTACGCAAAAAAAAGTCTTTCATCTACGACATCCATCACCGAATAAAGTAGTGGTGGTGATGAATGAGAAACATTTGAAATTAGAGGCGTTGTTTGTGTGTAAAAAGCTTGGTCAGCTTCGTACCTCAATGAAATGATGACTGCAGTTAAGTTCTTTTTATTCAAAATCATATATAAACGGCTTAATAATGACGACTTTATCTGATAATGAATTATAAGCACTTTCGCTTTGAGTGGTATCTTCCCTCAGCAAGCTTCTCCGCGTTTGAAATCACTCGGTCTCTGACTGACGGTCGGTGTGGCGGGACCTCACTCTCTGTCACGTCACCGCTCCACACACTCAACGCCATACTCTGCATGACTGAAGTATCTTACCTTCTTACCTTAATGCATAGCATTAGATCCGTGAGAATGTGAACAGTATTGTGTACTCTTGAGAGAGAGAGAGAGAGAGAGAGTTCTAGCTACCACACAAGCTGGGGGCGAGACCCTTTGCTTGTGTCGCTTTTGCCGCTGTAGCGAGACAAGCAAAGTTCATTTCCCACCTGACATGCATCCTATGTAACAGATGGGCGCTCCTTAACCATGCGGCCATGCCTTCACACTGTGCTGTCTTCGGATGTAAATATATGAGAGCAAGAGGACAAAGAGCCGGATGCATATTCCCGTATTCTGCAACAGTATGTCGAGTTTACTCTTGAACACATCAAGTTAGGTTACGGTTACGTAAGAGGTAACATATTTAAAAATACTCTTGAGCGTAACTTTGTGTGTGAATCACAATGAGGGTATTTTCGAGAATATCCTATGGTTAATTATGGAGTTACAGCCATGCGTCTTCACAGAGCTGGAAGAATAGGGGAGCGGAACAGGGCTGAAGAGCCTGAGTAGGGAAGACAGTGGGAGGGGCGACTCGTGCTGACGTCACGGAATCAACTCGGCTCCGCCCCATGGCAGACCTGTGTATAGGGATGGCTTTGGTGCTGGCAGTCAAATACCCTAACGCGTATACCAATCTGTAACAAAGGAAACATTCTAGAGCAAATATATGTACTTTATGAAATGTGTCTTGGCAATCATATGATATGTATCTGAAACTCGAGAAAATGTGGCCATCTATTGTGAAAAACAGTCATAAATAGAAATGTATTAATATACATACGTAAAAAGGAGGTTAATAACAATTGTATATCGTGTCTTTGTTAATAATTTGTGTTAAATCAAGTGTTCCCTACGATGAATATTTATAGAGCAAGAAATCGTATGATATATCCAGGGTGGGGGAAAGGAGCCTTACCAGAGAGAGCTCGCACGCCTAGGTCTAGTCTCTGACACGGAATCTGAGAGACTGAAGCGCCATTGTTCCCTAAAAAACCGTTAAGCCGTGGAATGTATCAATACGAGGCTGCGGAAAATGGGAAAAAGCAATGTTTCCCTATTATCTCAAAAACCGGATTTTCTTTCAGAAAACGTTATAGATAGAAAAAATCCCGATTTCAACAGGCTTCCCTGTGGTGTAAACAGATTAAAATTCCATTGAGAAATGAACGCATTAAGTGTGTTTTTACGGCATATTTCCCGAAAAAAATATTACAGAAATCAAGGTGACGGAGTCATGCATGCGTCAAACTCTTGTTGATAATAAATTTACATTTTTAATACTAGCATACGATTCCTGCATAAATGTTCTCCATCAAGACATAAAATAAATGTTTGCCGGATAAAAGATAGATGTATGGTGCGTCAATAAGCTGCTGGAAAGTGAAAATCACAAAGTTGCGCAAATGAAAAAAAAACTGTTATATTTCAAGATCGGTATAAGCAAAAAAGAAACGGATAGCTGCTTAGGGTAGATCTCTTTGAGCTTAACAAAAAGTATTCAAGGCATATTTGGTCTAGGGTTAATAATTACATAGTACAAATAGGGAAACGCAATAAAGGTAGTATTTTGACCATTATTATTAGCAGCCTAAAAATTGGTCCAGTTGTATTATCATACAGACGTAAAAATTATCTCAATACCAATTGTACATTTTCCGAAGATCAATAATACATGTTCTATATACTTTTCTCACAGAAGCATAGTTTCGTTTTGAAAGGGCGTACAAAATATATTAACTGGGGTAAATAAGCTTACAAAGGCTCAAAAATTTATTTTAGTACCTAATATCGGAAAACGAAGACCAGATTCGTGATCACCATCAGCAAAAGCCACTATGAACAAAGTGTCATGCAAAACCGGTGAAAGAAAATGTTGCTAAAATTGTGAAGGCTTTTTAAAGGCCCAGGAATTATTTGTTTCACAGGGGCACAGTTTCTGGTACCCTTGGGTACTCGAAAACCGCAATGCCAGTCAAGGCCTGAATTTTTTCAACGACTTTACCCTTGAGAGAATAAGTATCGAGACAATCCATCTCGTCGTCCTCTCTTTGAAACACTTGGGATGCATGAAATCCCTCAGGATGGTGGCTTCCATCTGTTGAGCACTCATCTATAAGTTGCCTGGGTGTACATCTCAAGGATGCTGCATCGCCATCAAATTTGATACTTGTCATGGGATCGACGCCTTTTCCCAAACACTACATAGTTAGTAGGGAGAGCAAGAAGCTCTTCTCACAATTTCTTTTGCTGGCCATACATGGAGCAGGCCAAACTGTAATACTGACTTGGCTGCTAAAGATTCCAGCCATTTGTTTCTCAGTATCACTCAAGTGACAGAAGTATTTTCGCCCGCAAAATTCATAGATCATATTTTCCTCTACAGCAGAAAGATACGCAGAAGCCATGACTGAGTAATGATCAATATAGTCTAGTAGTCCAGTGGACTCCCACGTGCACCCCTTGGACAATTTAATGAGACCTACTTTTTTAGATGCACAAATATGTCTAGACAACAAAAATCAATGTTAACACTGTCAACTAATGTCCCATGGGGTTCGTATTGGCGGCCATCGTCGATCGCGAAATATTTGACTTTTTCAAAATTACCAAAATGTCCATAAAATCACAAATAATGTAGTTAGAAATCTAATTTTGGTGCCCACGTGACAAGAATAACATGGCCTATTGTAATAAGAACAATTAATGCAGTAATTGGTACAAGTTTAGTCATGGAACGTAAGTCTTGCAAACGTAACTTCTTAGCCCTAGTTCATCGGTAGTGATAAAATGTTATCATGCAGGTCACACAAAATGGGACATACACAACGGCAGAACCATTGTAAAGCTACAGACAAGTCATGGCCAAAAGCAATGAAACTGACTAGTCGAAGATACCAAACTTAATGGAACTACACAATATAAATATCATAAATTTGCACTTCCTTACCTGCAGCGGTATAAATGCTCATGTTTTCAACTAATTCACCGATGCAAATAGTACCACTGCATTTAAAAATATTCTCTTAATCATCCTTGTTCACCCTAAATGAAGTGACTGAAGAAGGTAGAGTCCAAACAAAGGTGCGTCGTTGAGAAAAATATTATCTGCCATCAATGTGACTCAGTAAACATGAAACACTTCCTTATTCCTAATATAGGTCTCATTTAAGACCTAGGTAATAGGTGAGCACTAACAATTTTAGCTTAAAGTAGAGTACTAACGATTGAAACTTAACGTAAGAAAACATGAGGTAAAAAGTGATAGCGTGAAAGAGTTTTTCATAATAGCCTGCCGAATACTAAAGTTTGTGTTCATACTCACGACACAGGAACGAATGATCAGGACGCCACATCCTATTATAAATTCCTTGATGAATACGCCGGAAACTGAGTGATATTTTCTAATCAGACGCTCATGATTGCGATAACAAAGGAAAGCCGTGACGCAACGGGGCACAACCATTCACTATACTTAACTGAAGTAAACGACAGCGAAAAAAAGTCAGTAAACCGGCAATCAATCGGAATAACAAGATTAAAAGGAAATTTAAAATCATATTAGTATTAAACGATCACTTACAGATGTTGCGGGTTGTCGTCAATGCTCTCCTATAAAGAAGAATATACATCACGAGTGACTGTACATAGTCAAATGTACAGTCTTTTGTGATTGACAATAATAATTAGCCTTCATTAAGTTAAGACTATAGAAATCCAGCCTGCGCCACCACTGGCGAGGGCCAACCATCATGACCCTCCAGAATGTGGAGGGCCAATCACCTGGGCCCTCAAAAGATAAATAATTATAGCCACCAGTATCTATAGGCTCTACTGTAAAAAAGAATAAGAATGTTTAGATGGATCAGAGATTGCTCATATATAAGAGAAGCAGTAACTGAATGTAGTACTAATACAAAGAAAGAAAAATGACATGACAACACATGTATGCTACAAACACTTGCTATAAACATAACATATCTTGCTACCTTTCAACAAACAAAATCTGGTCTTTTCTGTTCAGAACTTTTAAATAAGTTATGAATTTGTTAAATAATGATAAGTTTATTTAAAATAATATTTTATTCACCAAAATTTAATGGCATTGTATGCTTAATAACTGTACACATGTTAAGAGTATTCGAGGAATGGGTTCGGTAGGACGTTCAGCAGGACACTAGAGTCAGATTACCAAAGAGATAGACAGAACTTTTCATTGTGGCACAACAACACCTAGTATGTTCCATAAGTCGGGACGGGAGTGTAGGCCGTGTCATGCCTGTATGCTTGTGCTGGCCTGTACGCTTGGGCATGTCCGTAGGCTTGGGCATGTCCGTAGGCTTGGGCATGTCCGTAGGCTGGGTACTGGGCCTCTCCCGTGTAGGTGACCTCTGCTAAGTCTCCGTTAACGTAGTAGTTGACGTGCTGCAGGCGACCGTCGGGAAGCTGCGCGTAGTAGGATCCCTTGGGGTGTAGCCATCACGACTCTCCTGGGCGCCAAAGTGGTTGCCTAAATAGTCAGCGACGACATGGTCGTAGGTGTAGCGGGGTACCTCCTGTAAGAGACAACGGGGAGTTAGAGAGCAGGATTGGATGGGTTGGGCTTGAAGCAGTGTTGCAGTTGAGGTTAAGCCAAGCAAAAGACAGTGGATGAAGTGCTTTCCTGCACGCACGTATTCACAAACAAATTAACCAAAATAATCTTACGTTGTAAGGTCTGTATGCAGGAACATGGGAGTAAGCGGGGCCGAATGGGCGAGCCAGGCGTCACAGCCAACCAGGAAAAGTGTACGAAGATCTGGTGGACACAATGTCACTTACTGGCCAATCCACCTTAAGCACACAGTGTTTCACTTTAAATATGGGAAAAACTAATACAAGCCCCTTTGTATCCCCATCCACCGAAGATGTATCTAAACGTTAAAAGTCGGCAATGAAGTTAAAGTTGAGCACCCTCAACTTACCGGAACATAGGTAATGCAAGCATCAAAGCTCTCCTTCACGCCCTATTGCACAGCAAGAATCCATCTAAAACCTTACAAATCACTTACACCTAAACTAAAATGGAAAACCTCCTAAGAGCGAATCAGCACCAACTTCATGCACATCATTATTCACACAAATACTCACATTGTTACATAAACCTCCCTCATACCCTCTCCCTACACATCAAAAGTTCCCTAATCCATTATAATACCTGACCCAAGCTACAAAAACTCTTAAAGACCCCAGCTCGACCCTTACCTCGCTTAAAAGATATTTGTACCGTGATCAAACTAAGTACCTTCATGGCGTTCTCAATGAGGACGATAGAAAGCACGACTGACGAGTTTCGGGCGAGAGAGCATTATATCAACAAGCCGTTGGTGATGGTTGAGATGGGCGGGTGGCGGAAGCTCTGGAGAAGGGGGGAGGAGGATGGGGATAAGAAGGAGAATTGGGGGTAAAGGAATATAGTTAGAGGAAAAAATACTCAGGAAAATTGGAGAGAGAGAGAGAGAGAGAGAGACGGAGAGAAGGAGAGAGAGAGAGAGAGAGACGAGAAGAGGAGAGAGAAAAAAAAATAAACATAATCCTGCATCTAAATCATAAGCACATATATGTAGACGGATTGGAGGAAAAGAATTGAAACTAACGAAAATATGTTTGTAACTCTAAAACACATGTTGAAGATGTCAACTGTACATATTAAACCTCTCATCATCCAAATAAACAAACGTGATTACCAAAAATCTGAACCTCGGAAACCATTAGAAAATAATTATAGCGTAAATATGTCAGTAATTAAAACCAAATATGTGTGTGTGTTGTGTGTGTGTGTGTGTGTGTGTGTGTGTGTGTGTGTATAACTGTGTGACTGTGTGTGTCATTCACCCATCGTCTTGTCCACGCGAGCTGGACTCGCGAATCGCCAGTTTCAACCTACCGGTACGAGCTTAGAGTTCATTTTGATCGATCTTATGGTAATGCTGGGACCTCATAGACTACACACTTCATTTCCTTGTTTAAGGGGGACAGAAACCACCCGAATTTGTCAGTGAAAAATCCCTAGGAGCGAGTTAGAATTCAAACCACCTGACCACAGAATGGCGCGCTAAAGATCCATACACTTGACCATCGTAGCGGTGTGTGTGTGTGTCTGTGTGGGTGTGTGTAGGATTCATCAAGTTGTATTCATCAAGTTGTATTTTACAGGACCTGAGCTACACTCGAGGACCCGTGTCTTAGCGCCATTTTCATTTGCTCCCTAGTGATTAGGGTTTTTGCCGAAACATCACCCGGTAGGCGGGACACAACCTCCGGCTAACAACCGGCACCCAGTCACTGCTGGGTGGACAGGAATCGGGTTTTAAAGAGACCGCACATCTTTCTCCACTCCGCCCGAGGATCGACCTCAGGAATTCTCGGTTAATAACCGAGCGTGCTAACCACTACCCTACGGAGCGCTAATGTGTGTATGTGGGTCTGTTAATAACTATATATACTCAATAAGAACACACCCAACACATGCATCACCACTAGTGCTCCAATCCTGTCTTTATCCCTTCCCCCTACAAACACATACAAACGTAGAGACAAACACGCTAATCACCTCCCAGAACTCTACATAAACGCTTTCTCTGAGTGCTATTCATACCCAGCACCTACACACAACGTAACCTTCTATATAAATAAAATTTCATTCCCACGCATTTTCAGCATAGAACAGTATTGCCTGGACGGTGCTACTCTTAAACCCTAAGTATTATTAGTTGAATAAATCCGCCGTTCCACTGAGGCTGCACCAGCATAAAATGCGGCTGCGGTATTTCTATCCTTTACGAAAAACTATCCCTATAATGCTCGTGATAAGATATCAACAACAAATAGTGTCACAAAATATTTTTTAATTTAAAAAAAATGAAGCTGTCCCCAAAACATTTTTTTCAGAAAAACTTTCCCTTTTTTTTCTCCAACAAACCCTTTTTCCAAAATGTAGATAGCAATCCCCCTCATTTCAACTTTATATCAAAGGATCACGCTTTTGCAAACGTAATTTAGCCCTATTTATCGGTAGTGAAAATTTTTATCAGCAGGCCACAAAAAGGGAATGCCAAGGGCAGCCCCCATTGTAAAGCTACAGACAAGCAGCCCCCAAAAAGCAATGAAATAAATAGTCTAAGATCCCAAAAATTTAAGGAACACAAAATATAAATATATAAATTTGCATTTCCCCTTACCTGCAGCGGCATAAAGTCATATTTTCATCAAATTTCACCGAGAAACAGTACCTGCATTTAAAAATATTCTCTTAATCATCCGTTCCCCCCTAAAGAAGTGACTGAAGAGGTAGTCCAAACAAAGGGCCTCGTTGAGAAAAATTATTGCCATCAAGGATCAGAAAAACAAAAAATTACTTATTCCTAATATAGCTCACTTACGACCAAAAGAAATTTGGGGGCATAACAATTTTTGTTAAAGTAGAGTACTAACGATTGAGATTACCGTAAAAAAAACAAAGAGGAAAAAAGTGATAGCGTGAAGGGGATTTTTTCATAATAGCCTCCCGAATACTAAATTTTGTGTTCTACTCACGAACAGGAACGAATGATCAGGACGCCACACCCTATTTATAAAATCCTTAGAATACGGGGAAACTGAGTGATTTTTCCAATCATCATGATTCATAAAAAAGGAAAGCCGTGACGGAACGGGGCAAAACTTTTCACTTATTAACTGAAGTAAACCGACAGCAAAAAAGGCAGAAAACCCGGAAATCAATCAACTGAATAAAAAGATTTAAAAGGAAATTTCAAATCATATTAGTATTAGACTATCATTTACAGTGTTGCGGGGGGGTCTTCAATGCTTCCTATAAAGAATAATATACATCATGATGACTGTACTAGTCAAAGACAGCTTCGGAAATTTATTCTGACAATAATAATTATCTACTTTAATTTTAAGACTAAAAAAAATTCACCCGCCCCCACCATGGCGAGGGCCAAACCCCATCAGACCCTCCAGAATGTGGGGGGCCAAAAACCCTGGGCCCTCAAAAGAAAAAAATTTTATAGCCACCAGATTATAGGCTCTATGTAAAAAAGAAAAAGGTTTAGAGTCAGAGTTGTATATATACGAGAAGCAGTGACTGAATGTAGTACTAATACAAAGAAAGAACAATGACAAACACATGTAGCTACAAAAAACTTGAAAAATAAACATAAACCTATCTTGCTAATTTCAACAAACAAATTGGTTTTTTCTGAACTTTTAAAAATAATTTTATAAATTTTGTTAAATAATAAATTTATTTAAATAAAATTTTTTTAAAGGCATTTTTTGCTTAATAACTTAAATGTGTAAGAGTATTTGAGGAATGAGTCGGTAGGGCGTTCAGCAGGACAAAGTCAGATTACCCCAAAAAGATCCGAACTTTTATTGGGCACAACACCACCTGTAGTTCCAAAGTCGGGACGGGAGTGTAGGCCCTGTCATGCCGTATGTTTTTGTGGCCTGCGCTTTGGGGATGTCCGTAGGCTTGGGATGTCCCTAGGTGGGTACGGGCCTCTCCCGTGAGGTGACCTGCAAGTCTCCGTTAACGTAGTAGTTTACGTGCTGCAGGCGCCGTCGGGAAGCTGCGCGTAGTAGGATCCCTTGGGGTTTTAGCTATCAGACTCCCTTTGGGGGCCCCAAAATGGTTGCCTAAATAGTCACGAGACATGGGCGTAGGTGTAGCGGGGTACCTCTGTAAAAGGGCGCGGGGAGTTAAAAGAGCAGGAGTGGGTGGGTTGGGGGTTTTTTTTTCAGTGTTGCAGTGGGTTAAGCCAGACAAGACAGTGGATGAAGTGCTTTTCCCCCGCAGACACAAAAAAATTAACCAAAAAAAAATTTACGTTGTAAGGTCTGTATGCAGGAAAAATGGGAGTAAGCGGGGCCCGAAAGGGGGGCCAGGGCACAGCCACCGGAAAGTGTCACGAAGACTGTGGACAAAAGGCACTTACGCCCAAACCACCTTAAGACACTTTGTTTTCACTCTAAATATGGGAAAACAATACAAACTTTGTATCCCCCCCCACAAAAATGTTTTCTAAAAGTTTTAAAATCTGCCAAGAAGTAAAGTCTGAAGACCTCAATTCCTAAATAGGTAAGCAAGGGGATTCAAAGCTTCCTTCACGCACTATGCCCCAGCAAGCAATTCATCAAACCTTAATCACTTAACCTAAACTAAAGGAAAACCCCTAAGGACATCAGCACCCAACTTCATGCACATCATATTCACACAAATCCTCACATTGTTACATAACCCCCCCATAACTCTCCCCACACTCAAGTTTCTAATCCATTATAAAAAACCCATGACCCCAAATACAAAAACCTAAAGACCCCCGCTCGACCCTTTAAACCCCCGCTTTTAAAAAATATTTTTACCGGACCAAACTAAGGGACCTTCATGGGGTTTCAATGGGCGATGAAAGCACGACTGAGAGATTCGGGCGAGAGAGCCTTTTAAATCCAAAAAGCCGGGGGTGATGTGAGTGTGGGGGGGAGGAAGCTTGGAGAAGGGTTTTTTTTTTTTGTTTTGATAAATTTTTACGCCAAGGCGTCAGACCCGGACAAGGAAGACAAAATCTTTTTGATAAACTTAACACATTGAAATTAGCAGCCCCCAAAAAGGGGTAGCGGACAAGAATTTTATCTAAATTGTCATGGGCTAGAGGGCCGACAGTGTCCACCAGTGGTCGTCCAGAGGCAGCAAGCCAGACCTCCGGGGAGTGCAGGCAGTAATGCTCCCGGGTTATGTTTGGGTTTTATCACAAGGAGGGGGAGGAGAAGGGGGGCGCGTCTTCGAACCCCCGACCTGCACACTGGGGCTGTAGCCCCCGAGAACCTGGCCGTACCACGTTGTGTCTCCCCACCATTAGCCCCCACGAGGGGCTTGTAGCGATGTTGGCGGAACGCGTCGTAAGTTGAATGGAGACGCTGTTGGCTTTGTTGGCCCTGTGATGGGAGGGAGACGAAAGGTGAGTGGCCCCTTAAAAATAAAAGACAGAGGGGTGGGGGGCCCAGCATCAGGGTGGAGGCACGGGGGCTTTGCTTTTCCGTCGACAGGTCACTATAAAGAATCCCCAACGTGGGACGGAATCCAAAAAAAAAAAATAATGAAAAGGCGCGTAGGGTACTAGGGACAAAAAGGAAGAATACGTGATACAGGGGGCGGTAGGCTTAGGGGGGGAAAAGGGGCCGAAGGGCAGACTGAGAGTCACAAATCACTAAACCATTGAGGCCACGTTGGGGCTGAGGAGACAACAGCATCAAGAACCATACAACTCCAAGGTGGAGTGGCGGAAACGGGGAGTTGCGGCCAACCCAGCCGTAACGGGGATCGAGAGGGGAAAATACAGCACAGCCCGCTGCCCATTGGCTGCAAAGATCCTCGGTGTAGACGTGGTTCATGTGGGGCTTTTAGGAGAAATTGAAGTTTTTGGTCTAAGCTAGCTGCCTCGTAGGGCAGGGAGAGCAGACTTGGAGGTGGGGGTGTAGGGCCGTTACGGTGGGAATCACCACGGTGGAGGCCCGGGTAGAGCTCAGCCTCCGGAACATTGATGTCGAGCTTTGAAGAAAGAAGACACATTTTTTAAAAGGGTGCGACCCAGCCTGAAGAGGAGGTATAGTGGGGGGGTGGCTAGCATTCTAATAGTATGAGAGTAGTGAGGGACGCCCTGGGGGTAATGCGACATTTGATAGTGAGAGGGCCCAGCGAGGAGCAAAATTCTCTATAAAAGGTGGTAGGTGAACCCTCTGTTAACATTTTGACCACTTGTAGACAAGGAAGCCCAAGATAACCTCAAACCCCTTTTTTGGAATTTGTAAAGGGGGGCCCAGGGACGTAGGGGGTAAACTGAAAAAAAGCTGGAGAGAGATAGTCGATGATGAACGGATGAAGGTTACGAGATCATTCGGCCAAGGGGAGGAGAGCCCAGAAGGTTGTTAACAAGCCTTTTGAGTGGTACGAACGTTTGTAGCCGACCAAAAGATCTTGCACGAAGGGATGTATGTTTTGTGCCCTTTGACCCCGGGGAATGGAGACTGGTGCGCCGGGGTAGATGTACTGTCTGCACGGGGGGAACGACACACTCCCCAAAGTAGAAGTCTGGTAGCAGCCTCGGGTTCCGGAGGGGAAGACTTGCTTTTATCTGGGAAAAATTAGACCGCCAGTCAGCGGCAGACATGAAAAGGTTTTTAGTAACTGCGAAGGGGTAGGCGAGGTGGAGTGTATGAAGATATCGTCAGCATAGCACTTCCCGGGGTGTCAGGGAGTAGGGGGTTTGGAAAAGAAAACGGTGGACGAAAACATTAAAAGAAACGGACTGAGAACACCTCCCGCGGATTTCCAACTCGAAGCCTTTGGGTTGCGCATGTCCTTTTAAATAGAGGCCCGGAGAAGTCGTTTGCTGGGGTATCTCTAATCCTTTTCAGTAGCCGCCTTGACACCGAAGTCCACAAAAACGGGTCTGGGATGTGCCCCTGTTGGCAAATCGAAACGCTCTTGAGATCGATGAACGCAAACCACTTTGGGGAAAGGCGTGTGTAGAGGTCATGAGGCAATGATGTGGCATCGTGGGAAGAAAACCCAAAAAGTCGGGATGACAGCCCCCCTCCCCGGGAAAGAAGACGGGGAGCAATACGCGCTCCATCACCTTGCTAAAGAGGATGTGGGGATATGGCCAAAACTTGCCCGCCGGGGGTTTTTGGAAGGGGGGACAATTGTGCTGCGGGCCCAGGCGGCGGGCAAAACCCCAAAAGCCTTAGAAAAAGGTTGTAAAGTGTAGCAGGGGGTTTACCTGGACGTTAGTAGCTGAGGGAGGACAGAATATGTGTCCATGTCCCCCGGAGCCGATTCTCAAACCCAGAGCCCGTCGCAGTTCATCCTCAGTAATGAGAGTGGGCCCATCGTCATCCTCCCGAGCAACGCTCCCATCAGCCTTTTAGAGGCGATGGACCTGCCCCGGGCAGACAGGGCCCCTGAACGGGCTGGGAAGGCTGCCTACCCGCGACTGTGGGCCCAGCATCGAAAAGGGTTTTGGGCGTACTCACCAGGATGGAGGAGGGCGTTGGCGGGTCTTTCTTCGTCCCCTTTCCTATGAGGGCCACTTTGTCCCAAACTCTTTTCGCTGATTGATTTTGTCCCGAAGTATCCCAGACTCGTCCTCACGAGGCCTGTAAGGTCCCAAGTCGCCCCTTGAACCCTGGTTGGGGAAAGGTGAGCAGAAGTAGGGTCCTTTTAAAAAAGAAGGCCAGCGTCCAAGCTGTCCTATGGGCCGAAGAATGCGTTCGTCAAGGGTCCAGGGTATGCAGCCGCCCGCGTGCATGTGTGGCCCGGAAAATATAAAGGAGAGAAAGTTGTCGAATCCCCCAAGAGGAATACAGGGTTCGGGGGGGCTGAAAAGTCAAACGTGGGGAGAAGGGGGACAGTAGGCAATATAATTAGGCAGTATTGGGAGGAAACGAGATGCGAAGGCGGTGATGGGGGTTGCGACTTTTGGGGGTAGATACCGGAAGCTGAGATACATGACAGAGAAAAAAGGGGAAATTTACGGGGGACACGTGACATGGGCCGCCACCGCCAAACGTATGTGTGATCCCGGGTTCCTCCGCGACCGTGAGTAGCACCCCCTTTTCCCAGGGTGAGATGGTTTCGTTGAAGTATTGCAGAAGGCGATGCCCCCTCCCATTTCCCCCTCGGGCAGTCGCCCAAGTCAGGAGGGGCCCAGCGTTGAAGTCCCCCGTAGATACTTCCTGGGTTTTTGGGAAAAGGAAGTGCAGCCACATCAATTTCCCGGGGCGCAGTAACATTGCAGACCCGGATTTGCCATTTCCCCCAGCACCTCAAACACGAAAGGTCGGTCTGCATCGTTGGGGTTGCGGAGAATCGGTGCTGGTGGGGAATGAATATAACAATGAGGCCATTTTGAACGGGTGGAATAGGAAATAAACCCTGGAGAGTTGGTGCAACCGGAATTTAGATGACCCACAAAAAGCT
This sequence comes from Chionoecetes opilio, assembly GCA_016584305.1. Lineage (NCBI taxonomy): Eukaryota > Metazoa > Arthropoda > Malacostraca > Decapoda > Majidae > Chionoecetes > Chionoecetes opilio. The sequence goes on from JACEEZ010015039.1 coordinate 26,411, forward strand.
TCCCGTATTTAAAACCCTGAGGGTGGGACTGTACACATAAGCCCGAAGGGTAGCAAGTTTTTCAAACCCCGTAACACCGCAAAATTCCTGACACAAGTTAGATGTTGGAGCCTGTTATCGAACGTAGTTTTTTTTAAAAGAGAACCCAAAAGTGGAGGAGGAAGCAGCGAGACTAGGTGGTTTGGAGAGGGGCCAGCACGGGCACTCGAGTCCTCAAAGCAGGGCAAAAGGTCCGTTTCTCCGTGAGAAGTGACGCGGAGATTAAACTTTCTGTGACTTGCCAGGGTACGATGGTGACCTGGTGTTGGCTTTGGCTGGTGGCCCCACTAGTAAGCCCGGCATCGATAGCTCCAGGCGTGATTCAAGGGAAGCAAACGGGTCATAGTTTGTCCACAGCAATGGGAGAGCTTGGACCCGGGGGGGAGACGCAGGAGGGACCAGGGGTGTGGCTGCAAGTGAAACGGAGGCGGGGGCGGCGGTGCAGGGTCGAGGAAAAATGCGGCCTTTCGCCTGGCACACCATGCCAGACATTCACTCCTGGCTCTGACAACGAGGACACCGCCGTGTGGGTGTCAACAGGGGGCGGAGGGGGGGGTTTGGGCTCCCGGGCGGGGGGGTGGTGGGGGGGCGCGGGAGGGCAAGTGCGGGAGTGTGACCGCCCCAAAACCATGCACATCGTTCCAGGCCCGAACAGTCCCCGAAAATACCCCAAAACCCCCCCATTGAAGCAGAAGGGTTGTCATTTTTTTTAGTAAAAGGAACTGCAGGGGGGCAGATGGGAAGAAAACAAATGGAAAAAAAGTGGGGGGGGGTCGTGTCAGTCCATGTTACTACATTTTGTGATAGGCTTTCCGTCCTGATGGGGAAACGACGAGAGAGAAACCCACAAGTTTTCCTTGTGAGGGGAAAGGGCCACACCCCCTGGATAACGAGTGACGAGGTATGTCGGCAGTTTTCGGGTCCTGTGGGGAATCTTGGGGGGGTAAGCGTAAGAGCGAGAAAGTCACCATTCGACTTCCCACAACGTCCAAGCGAACCCTAGAGATATAAACAAAACGAGAGGTCACCCCTGACATCTTACTTCAGCCCGGTCACGCTTGAGGTGAAACGCACGATTCACTTCCCCCAGCCACCGTAATTTAATGACCCACAGGGGGCCCCGAACTGAGTTTTAGGTATTCACCCGGGGCGCAAAAGTGGAAAGGGGGGGCGGAGGGCCGGGAAGGCGGAGGTCGGGAAGGCAGAGGCATGGGGAAAGGTGGGTCGGTGTCCGGGAGTCATAATGATCAGAGTTTCCTTCCCTTTAGAGGGAGGCCTTGGAGCAGGAGTCTGAAGCTCCCCACTGCTGTTGAGCACGTCGTCCATGGAGCGCTTGGAACGGAGACAGCAAGGATCACACCGGAGCGGGGGTGGAGGGCGGGCCGGGGAAACCCCCGGCAGGTAATCCTCTGTCCAGCCGAATGAGACAGGAGGGCCCGGTGTCGTTAGCTGCTCGTCTTCCTCACTCATTCGAAGGTTTCCTCTACCCCAGGGAAAGGGCCTGGGGCCCCTGTAGCTCAGGGCCCCCCCACCCTTGGCGGGGGCACCACGAAAAAAAAGGCTGAGTCCACTCGCGACAGACTTGTACTTCCCCCAACAGTAGGAAAGGGTATGGGGGAGGTACGGCGGTGAGGGGCAAGTCCACTCACCACCGTCCCCACAGAGACTGCTCTGGAAAAGGGGAGGAGTGTGGGGGATAAAAGGGAAATTTGGGGGGGAAAAGGACATTATTTAAGAGAAAATACTCAGGGAAATTGGGGGGAAGAGAGAGAGAGAGAGGAGGGGGGGAAGAGAGAGAGAGAGAGAGAGAGGGAGAGAGAGGAGGAGAGGAGAGAGAGAGGAGAAGAGAGGCGAGGTTAAATTGGGCGAGCTCATCGGTTGGGGATGACACTGTAGTCGGGTCACTTAGGGGGGAAAAAAAAAGGCTTTCGCTTACCTTGGTGAAGGAAGTTTTTTAGGGTTTATCCAAAGCTTTTTGCCGTGAATCCGAAAATCGTATTTGGGCCCCTCTTAGCGGTAATTTTTCGCGCAATTTGAAATTTTTGGAAATTTGGCAAAAAAATTGGCAATTAAAAATTGCAAATGAAACCAACGTCGAGAGACCTCGTTTGGACTCAAATTGAAGCTTTTTTTAAGGTGCAAAAAATGTTATTAGTACTCCGGGGTTTGTTTGTTCGGTTTATATCTATAATGAAAATTAGGATAAGGGAAAAAAAAAGGGGGAAAAATAAAAAAGGAATAATTTTGGCCTTAAAGCCGAGTTCTTAATAATTAAAAACTAAATTTTAATTGTAAAAAAAGTAAAAAAACAAAAAAAATTGTTTTAGGACACTTTTAAATTAACGAATTTTTGCAAGGGGGGGGTAAAATTTTTGCAAAAAAAGGGGGTATTTAAACTGAAAAATCTTAGGAAAAGCCCTCAAAATACTTCCTTCACCTAATAAAAGGGGGAAAGCCTTTTTTTTCCGCCCGAAGTGCCCCGATATTAATCCAGAACAAAAATTTCAAAAACAAAACCCGGTCTCCTCCCCCGTTTTTTTGGAAAATAACAATTAGAAACAAAAAAACCCCTTACTTTGCGATAGCGGCGTTCACAAGTTGAAAAAACGAATATCTAGTGGGTTACGCCACGACGCCCTTTCAGCCCATTTTCCTCGTGTTGATCAATCTCGGGGGGAGAAATCGCAAAGCTCCGAAAAAGGAGTCTGCAGGCTGACAGCGGCAGCTTGGCGAGCAGTTCGTCTTGCATCCACACTGATCCCATCCATGATACTTTGGGGGGCGGGGGCAGGGGGAAGGATGGCGCCAGGTTTGGTCCGTAGCCGTACTTGGTGGGTCGAGGGTCCCAATCCTTCTTCCACCCCCTCCCAGACGACGGCCCCTGTAGCTGGGCTCGCATAAGTGCTGGGGGGGTGGCTTTGCTGTCGGAGGGGCCAGTGCTCTCCAAACCTTTTCTCTGAAGTGCCGTCCCTGCCTGCGGCAGAGAGCAGGTATATCCGAAATTCTGCTCACGACGGCACAGCCGTCCAGGCTCTCTTGCGTCAGCGGACCAGGGTTCGGATGTACCCAAAGCGTCGAGGGTTGCCTGGTGGGCCCCCGCCGGGAACACGGGCCAAGCTTGAAACTTCCCTTTTCCCTGAAGAGGGCGCAAGGGGTCGCAAACCAGTCAGAGCATGGAAGGACGTGATCACATCCGCGTGAGAGCCCATTCACGGGATGAGCTGAACGTTGAAAGTCGTTTGCCAAGCTGGAGGACTGTTGGGGGTATCTTGGGGAAGGGTCCGGAGGAGGGGGGAGAGGACGTCAGTGTCCGGAGAAACTACGGGTTTCCCCCACATCTTTGTCGAATGGAAGATGATTATCATCTTAGTGTCCCCTTCCCTTGTTCTAAGCGAACTTGGCCCTCCGGGCCCGAAGTTGCCACGGCTTTGTCGCGCCCCGCGCAGACGACGCGTAATCCCCCTGAATGGTGTGGATTTGGGAGGCAATGAGAGACTCATAGCAGTCTTTTGCTTTTGGGGACAAGTGTTGCCCTGGTCTTCCCCGCTTTGATCCTCGTCGCTGTTGGGTGTCGGGTATCGTATCCTCCCCCCGGCTCGCTGTTCCCCGTCTTGTCTTTGAGGGGGCGCGCCTCAGGGGGAAAAAAAAAATTTTTTTTACCTTGAAGGGCCGGGGGGGGCGGGCCCCCGCCCAAGGTCCCTTTTTCCCTCCCGTCTGCCTCCGAATTTGTGGGGTGGATTTTAGCAATGCACTGTCGGTGCCACGACCAAACGCCCTTTTAGAGGACCTCTGTGGGCCCCTCGAATTCGCCCTTTTGAACCCCCTTGGCCCCGCAAATCCGAACATCCTCCTTGGGGTCCGAGGTCGAAGGACCACATCTCCGTTAGTTGCACCGCAAATGACACACGTTTTTTGCAGACCTGGGAAGGGAAAAAGTGCATATAATAAATGAATTTTTTTATTTACGGGTTTTTTAGCTAAATTTTTAAAATTATAGCCAAAGAAATTTTACATTATTTGGAAATTTCATTACCGATGTATAAAATACACCATGAGGGGACAGTCAGAGAAAAGTTTCCATTTTTATTTAACAGACGGTAGTGCCTTTATGAGAACAGATACGCCAGAAAAATTTCTGACTTTTTATGTAAATTTAAGGCCAAAATTTTTCCTTTTAATTTTTTTTCCCTTTTTTTCCCCTTATCTCTAATTTCCATTATAGTTTAGTAATGCGAACAGACAACCCCGGATACTAAATAAAATTTTATGCACTCTTAAAAAGCTTCAATTTTGAGCCCAAAAACGGGGTCTCTACGACGTGGGGTTTCTCATTCTGAATTTGAAATTGCCAATTTTTTTGCCAAATTGCCAAATTGAAAATTGCGCAAAATTTACCGCTAACGAGGACCAACTACGATTTTGGGATTCAGCGGCAAAAAATTTGGATAAGACCCTCAAAATATTTCCCTTTCACCTAATGTAAGGCGAATCGCCCTAAGTGACCCTACTATTTGCTTGACGTAATGGCGAACTACCGAGACCACAACCTTGTTCCCGTTTCTCCCGATTTACCGACCGTAAACGGCCTCCGAAACTCAGAAAAAACTCAAAAAACTAAACCTATTTAAATGAGGTTTTATGTAACGCCCGCTCAAGAGCTGGCTCAGCTCCCGGGAGCTTCAAGACCCCGACACAGGGAAAATAGCATACTTCAGTCACCCAATTTAATTATCGGGGAGAGGTTTTAAAAGGGTTTTTTTTATACTCCAGCGACCCCCCGAGACGGGGTATACAGAGAAATCACAAAACAAAAATAACACCACTTAAACCTAAACCAAACATTATCTAATCTTTTTCCTACTACTTATTTTTTCAAAACATTTCAAAAACAACAAACAAACGGGAAAATTGTACATAGTAGCATTTTTGTACGTCAAACAACGTTGCATTTTCAGAACATTTGGGTTATCATGATAATTTTTCTTGAGGTATAATCTCCTTTTCCCCTCAAAGTGCTTACACCTAAATAAATAATGAAATTCAACCAATCCATTTGCAGTACATATAAAACATAACCTTTCATCTATACTAACTTATTGTCCCTTTCCCAGCTAAAAATTGGGTAATTTGCTGTTTCCACATTTTAAATTTACTTTAATTAATGCATACTGTTTGGCAATTTCAATAAGTATTTCTTGAGTTCGTACACGTAGTATTAGTCTGTATTTAACAACGCCAAATTTTTTTTCCACTTCTTCAACCATTTTTTTATACATATCCCGACCGCAACTTAAACGCTTCTTTAAGCCAGCTTTTTAATAGATGCAGCTGACAAAATTGTTTTGACTTTCCCCGTGGCTATTTAGGCATCTATTCCCCCTAGTTACCCAGGGGATTTATATTTTTGCATTTATGTAATCTTTTTATGAAAAAATATAATTTTTTGAAATTTTTACCTCGCCTTTGGCAATACCATCCCAAAATTTTAACCTTTCTGTTACTTTAAACCCCCTCAAAAACTCTTACACCCCATTTTCACCAATAATCATACGGTTGATGGGGATTTGAAAGCTTAAGAGTTTTTTTGAAAAAATTTTATTACGTGGGGGTTTTTAGTGTTAAATTACCATAGCCCCATATTTCACAACCATACAGCTTACAAGTTGTCATACACATCAAGGCATTACCCAAAGGGAGATTAAGTTTATTAATTTTTTCCCTAATAACCAATATGTAGCACTTTTTTCAATTTGCTTCTTAGTGTTTGGGGGTTTGCCGAAACTACACCCGGAGGGGGACACAACCCCCGGCTAAAAAACCCGGCACTCCAGCTGGGGGGACAGGAATGGGGTTTTAAAGAGACCGACATTTTTTCTCCACTCCGCCCGAGGATCGCCCTCAGGAATTTCTTTTAATAACCGAGGTGCAAACCCCACTACCCTACGGAGCGCTAATGGTGTATGTGTGTGTGTGTGCTTTTTTAATAACGTTTATAACTCAATAAGAACACCCCCAACACGCACACCACTAGGTCCAATCCTGTTTTTACCCTTCCCCCTCAAAACAATACAAACGTAGAGAAAACACGCTAATCACCCCCCAGACTCTACAAAAACGCTTTTTTGAGTGCTATTCATACCCAGCCCTACACACCGTAACCTATATAAAAAAAATTTCATTCCCACCATTTTCAGCATAGAAAAGTTTTGCCTGGAGGTGCTTCAAACCATAAGTATTATTGTTGAATAAATCCCCCTTTCCCCACTGAGGCTGCCCCAGCATAAAATGCGGCTGCGGTTTTTCTACCCTTTTTACGAAAAATTTCCCCTAAAAGCTCGTGAAAAGATATCAAAACAAAAGAGGTACCCAACAATTTTTAAAGTAAAACTGAAGCTGTCCCCCTAACATCTTTTTCAGCAAACTTTTCCCTTTCTTTCTCCAACTAACTCTTTCCAAAAATAGCAATCCCCTCATTTTCAACTTATATCATTAAAGGGATTCACGCTCTTGAAAACGTAATTTCTTTCATCGGTAGTTAATTTTATCATGCAGGTACACAAAATGGGACATACACAACGGCAGAACCTTGTAAAGTCGAAAGTCATGGCCAAAAGCATAAAAAACTAACTAGTGAAGATCCCAAATTTAAATGGAACTACACAATATAAATATAAAAAATTTTGCATTTCCCTTTACCTGCAGGGGCATAAAGCTCAATTTTCATCAAATTCACCGATGCAAACAGTACCACTGCATTTAAAAAATTCTCTTAATCACCCTTTTTTCACCCTAAATAAGTGACTGAAGAAGGTTGAGTCCAAACAAAGGTGCCTAGAGAAAAATTTTATCTGCCATCATGTGATTTCAGTAAAAAAAAAAACTTCCTTATTCTAATACATGTTCACTTACGACCCAAGTAATTGGGGAGCATAAAAAATTTTTAGCTTAAAAAGTAGAGTACTAACGATTGAGACTTACCGTAAGAAAACAAGAGGTAAAAGAGATAGCGTAAGGAGTTTTTCAAAATAGCCTTCGAATACTAAATTTTTATTTTCATACCCCGGACAAAAAACAATGATCAGGACGCCAATCCTACTTATAAAATCCTTTATGAATACGCCGTTAACTGAGTGTATTTTCCAACAGACTTCATGATTCGATAACAAAGGAAAGCCGTGACGCAACGGGGCAAAACCCTTTCACTATATTTAAACAAAGTAAACGAAGTAAAAAAGGTCAGAAAACCCGGCAATAAACTGAAAAAAAGTTAAAAGGGAAAAAATTTCAAATATGTTTTAGAAGATCACTTACAAATGTTGCGGGTTTGTCTTAAAGCCTCCTTAAAGAAGAATTACATCATAGGCTGTAAAAAGTCAAATGTACAGTTTTTTGAGATTCTGACAATAAAATTAGTCTACATTAATTTAAGAAAAAATCCGTGCGCCCCACGGGCGGGGGGCCAACATCATGACCCCCCAGAATGGGAGGGCCAATAACCGGGGCCCCCAAAAAGATAATTATAGCCCCCAGTATTATGGGGGGCTTACTGTAAAAAAAAAGAAGAATTTTTGATGATCAGAGATTGCTCATATATCGAGAAGCAGTGACTGAATGTGTAAAATACAAAGAAAAAAAAATGCATAACACATGTAGCCAAACATTTGTTAAACATAACCTATTTTGCTACCTTTTCAAAAAAAAAAAAATCGGTTTTTTTGAATTTTAAATAAATTAAGTTAGGAATTTTTTAAAATATGATAAGTTTATTAAAATAATATTATTCCCCAAAAATTTTAATGGCATTGTATGTTAATAACTGTACATTTAAGAGTTTTCGAGGAAGGGGTTTCGGTGGGACGTTCAGAGGACAAGGAGTCAGATTACCAAAGAGATACAGAAACACCCTATATGTTCCATAAGTCGGGGGGGAGTTTTAGGCGTGTCAGCCGTATGCTTGTGCTGGCCTGTACGTTGGGATGCCCGTAGGCTTGGGCAGTCCGTAGGCTTGGGCATGCCTGGGCTTCCCCATGTCGTAGGTTTGCCTGTCCGTAGGCGGGGTACGGGCCCTCTCCCGTGTAGGGAAGCTGCCTAGTGGGGATCCTTTGGATTGTAGCTTCACGACTCCCCTGGGCCCCAAAGGGTTGCCTAAATATCGCGACGACATGGTCTAGGGGTAGCGGGGTACCCCCGTAGAGCCCCGGGGGGAGTTAGAGAGCAGGATTGGAGGGGTTTGGGCTTGAAGCAGTGTTGCATTTGATTTTAAGCCAGAAAAAAAGCAGTGGATGAAGGCTTTTCCCTGCACGCACGTATTCACAAACAAATTAACCAAAAATTTTACGTTGTAAGGTCTGTAGCGGAACAGGGATAAGCGGGGCCTAAATGGGCGCCAGGGTCAAGCCCCCAGGGAAAGCGTCACGAAATCTGTGGACACAAGGTCATTTATCCCAATCCACCTTAAGCACACTTTTGTTTTCGCTCTTAAATAGGTTAAACAAATACAAGCCTCTTTGATCCACCCAAAAAAAAGTTTCTAAACTTTAAAAAGTCTCCCAAATGAAGAAAAGCTAAAGCACCTCAACTTCCTGAACATAGGAAATGCGGGCATTCAAAGCCTCCTTCACGAAATTTGCACAGCAAGCAATTCTCTTGAACTTACATCATTTACACCTAAACTAAAGGGAAAACCCTCCTAAGGACATCAGCACCCAATTATGCACTCATTACACAAATCCTCCTTTGTTACTCCCCTCCCTCATACCTCTCCCTCCTCAAAAGTTCCTCAAATCCTTTAAAAATACCATGCCCCAAGTACAAAAACTCTAAAGCCCCCACTCGCCCCTTAACCCCTCCGCTAAAAAAGATTTTTGTACCGGACCAAACTTAAGGGACCTTTTGGTGTTCTCAATGAGGCGAGAAAGCACGACTGGAGTTTCGGGCAGAGAGCCTTTTTTATCCACAAACCGGTGTGATGTGATGTGGGGGTGGAGGAAGCTCTGGAGAAGGGGGGGAGGATGGGGATAAGGAGGAGAATTGGGGGGTAAGGGGAAATTTTGTTAAGAGAAAAAAAAAACCCGGAAAAAATTTGGGGAGAGAGAGAGAAGAGAGAGAGAGAGAGGGGAGAAGAGAGAGAGAGGAGAAGAAGAGAGAAGGGGAAGAGAGAGAGAGAGAGAGGAGAGAGGCGAGTTTTAATTGGAGGAGCTCATCGGTTGGGGATGACATGCTTCGACGTGTGGCAACTACCGAGACCACGAACCATTGTTTTCCGTTTTGCCGTTTCCCAAACCCTCAAAAAAGGGCTCCGAAACTCAGCAAAACTCAAGAATACTAACACCTACTTAAATAGGATTTATGTGAAGCGTCCGCTCAGAGCGTAGGGCTCAGCTGCCCGGGGCTTCGAAGAGCCCCCAGGGAGCAGGGAAAATACAACTTCAGTCCACCAAGTTAATTTCAGGGGGAGGGTTTTAAAAGGTTTTTTTATACCCCGGACCCGAGGGGTATACAGTGTAATCACTAAACAAAAAAGACACCCCTTAAACCTAAACTCAAAAATATATCATATATCTATTCCTACTACGTTATATTTTTTAAAAAATTAAATACAACAAACAAAAAATTGGCTAAATTGTACAAGTACGCATTTGTAGCGTCAAACAACGTTTGCATTTTCAAACATTTGGGTTCATGATAATTTTTTGAGGGATAATCTCCTCTTTCCCTCAAAGTGCTTACACCCAAATAAATAATGAAATTCATCACCAAACTCATTTGCGTACATAAACACATAACCTTTCATCATAAACATTATTGTACCTTCCAGCTACAATTGGGAATTTGCTGTTTCCACATTTTAAAATTTACATATATTAATAGCATATGTTTAGGCAATTTCAATAAGTAGTTCTTTAGTTCTTACCGTAGTCTTAGTCGTAGTTAAACACGCCAAATTTTTCTCCCCTTCTTCACACCCTTTTTTTTTTACATATCACTCGACCGCAACTTAACGCTTTTTTAAACTACACTCTTAATAGATGCAGCCTGACAAATATGTTTGACATTCCGTGCTATTTAGGGCACTATTACCCTAGTTTGCCCGGGTGTTTTTATTGTTGCATTTTTAGTAATCTTTTTTTTAAAAAAAAAATAATGCTTTTAAATTTTACCTCGACCATTGGCAATACCATGCCAAAAATTAACCATTCTGTTACCCATAACCTCCTTAAGCTCTTTCATCCCCCGTTCACCAAAAATCTAAGGTTGTGTGGACTTACTAAGCTTTAAATTCTTTTTTAAAAAACTTTTACGTGCGGGTTTAGCTGTTGAATATTACATGCCCATACTTCACAACCATACAGCATTTAAAGGGATTACAGTTTTTATACAATCAAAGCATATATTCCAAAGGTAGATTAGTTTTTTAATTTTCCCTAATAACCAATATTAGCCCCCTTGCATTTTGACTTGCTTTCTTTGGCTTTTTGAAACAGTCCATTGAATTGAACTTTACTCCTAGATACACGAGTCGTCAACAACATCAAATAATTTTCACCCAAAATTAAAATGACATATTTTCCCAACTTTTCCTTTAGAAAATACAATTACCTTAGTTTTATTACATTTAATTTCAGCGACCAATATTGCAGAATCAAAAAATGCACCCAAAGCACACTGGAAGAGTTATATTTTTTGCAAGTACTATTTGTCATCGGCGTATAACAAACAAAATAAGCGTAAATAAACCAATCTCTTCATCATTTTAAAACATCTATAGCTTTATCATGCAATAAGGAAAAAACCAGTGTAATGTGTGAAAGTAGGAATTAAAAAAACTTTAAAAAAATTGCAAATAAAAATGGGGGACAGTTTCCCCTTTCCTTACTCCAACATTTCAAGGGAAAACACTTTAAACTTTATGCCAATTTTAAAACTTGACTTTGATTTGAATAAGTAGGAGGGAGAATAAGTTAGCCCCGCACGTGCTGAGGATCCCTCTCCCGGGGTGCTACCCCCCTTCCTGCCCCCTGCTGCCCCCCCCCCTGCTAGTAGTACTTCACTGCGGGAGCTCACAGCCCCCAGTTGTTGGGTTGGTTTTGGGCTGGGGGGCAGCTGGCCCCGAGCAGGAAGCAAGATAGGAGGACTGCTGCTAGCAAGAAGAAGTAAAATATAAGAAAATGTAAGACAAAGTGTTTAATTTTGTGTAATATTTTTTTTTAATGTATAATTTCCCTTTTTGAGATAGAAGACATCATTTTTTTGAGTTATTTGATATAAAATTTCAATGAAGATGTTTTAATTTAAATTTTGAAAATTTTTAAAACAAGATCGTATTTTTGAAGATTAATTTCTATAATCTATTAGTTATTGTCCCAAAGGTGCCTCTGAAGTTTTTCGTGACCAGACCTCGGTCAGGCCTCCCAGGGTTTTTTTCCCCCCGTGAATTTCTTTATGTATGATGACGGCGGATTGGAATCTCGATTCTTTCAGAAACTGTTTATTTTCACCAAGAAGAGTTTTTTCCTTTTTTGGGGAACAGCTTAAAGATATAACTTTCAATGTATAATACCGGAGCATACCCCCCAAACTAGAGAATTTATTGAGTCATTTGATTCCCCTTATTTCTGAAATTGAGTTTTTTGTTTTTTTGAAACGAGACTTTGTAGTGAAATTGAGCATTTTTACGAAAAGGGGTTTCGGTATGTTTACGAAGAAAAGAAATCGTCAAGGGGGAGGGGTTGCCATATTACAAGGATATAAAAGTGTAAAATTTTAATGAAAATTTGTGCAATAATGATTTTTTTGAGCATATTTGTTGAGTGGAAACTGCGGCCCATATATAGGGGTGTAGTTTTTCCGTAGGCCTAAATTTTGAATGGGGGTGTTTAATAGTTTAGTGGAGGAGGGTTTTTGGGGGAAACAAATTGTCAAAAAAAAATTTTTTTAACTCTTAGATGAATAAATATTAATTATTAACTTTGATATAATAAAGTTATTCAGGATTATACAGGTTTTTTCATGGGCAGGTTTTTATTTATGTATTAAAAAGCCCACTAGAATAACATCTCAGGGGCCTCACTTTTTGACATATCTGGTCAAAGATTTAAATATGTTTTTTAAAAACCGAAATATTTGTCATGATGTAACGATTTTGCGCCATTCATCATTTTCTCAAAGAAAATAGAAAATTATACGCAAAAAAAAATCCCATAGGGAAATTCAATAATGTTTAAACTAGGATTTATGCTCTCCTTAGAGGCATTTCTAAGTGATTGTGATTTAGTAATGAGTAAGTAAAAAAAAATTTAAACTTTACAGATTGGGACACGACAAAGAAAAGCATGTTTCTTGTAAGACTTTAAATCATTCCCTCAAAAAATAAGAAAACCCTGGATAAAAAAGGCATTACAATTTTAATTAAACAAAGACATAAACTTATAAGAAATTTCCAAGAGGCCCACTGACATACGGAGAGGGTAAGAAAAAATATCGAAATATGGTTAAAAAAAAAAATTAGATTCTGCGAGGGAAAGATTATTATAAATTGCAATTTAAATCACTTTCAATAGCAAAAAAAATCGGAGTATAATTAATGACATACTTTTAGCATTTTTTACTATTATAGGCCTGTCAAAAAGTTTACATTTAACGGGCCCAGCCATGTTTATATACCATGTATATGATCAAGCTTGTATAATTTTTTAGGGTAATAAATATTGAAGAATTGAATTGAATTGAGAGAGAGAGAGAGAGAGAGGAGAGAGAAGAGAGAGAGAGAGGAGAGAGAGAGAAGGGGAAAAGAGAGAGAGAGGGGGAAAAGGGGAGGAAAAGGGAAGGGGAGAAGAGAAGAGAGAAGAGATTGATAACTTTTTGTCAATGTAACAACACAAACAAAGGATAAAAAAAGATTTTTAACACAAACCCCCGTAAACCCATCCCAATTACAAATTTCATTTCATGAAACATTCCACAATCCAAAACACTTGACAAACAAATAACACCTACATAAAAAAAAAAAAATAAAAAAACCGCCAACATTAGCAAAGAATATTGCACTGAAAAAATACCACAAAAAAAAAAGTCAACATTAAATAAAGTGGGACTGAGAACCCCCCCTTTGGGGGGTTCCCAGCTCAAAATGGCAACAACAGAACATTTCCCTTATACCAAACCCTTTCACTCCTATCCTAAGATATTTAAAAACCAACCCAGCATCCCACCAGAAAACCAAGATTAGCAAATATATAATATCTGGACCATTTGCCTTATCCAAAAGGCCCCCTTTTTAATCCCCAAAACTCTGAGTAATTCTGGATTCGAGAGACAAGCAATGACACAATCAGATGTACTTTACCTTAAAAAAAACCCCTACAAATTACGGAAAAATTTTTCACCCCGCAATATAATAACCTATTTTAAAATTTTTCTCTCCATCATCTTACACATGCATGATGTTTAGGGACACGGCCTGTGGCCTCCGCTGCTCTTAGGAACCGAACTACAACAGCTTCCTTCTATTTTCTTGGTAGTCTCCCTAAGCTGAAACTCATATTAAATAAATCTAACAATGGTCCCTTCTCCATACTCGCCAAACAATTCAGAATTTCATACGTAATGCTATCAGCACCAGGAGCTGTGGATTTTCCCTTCTTGACCGCAGCCAACAGTTCATCTCTCGTGATAGCAGCACACGAACGGTCACTTCTGTCAATACAAGTACGTATAAAAGCACTCCTCCCAAACTCATGTTGCTGGAAATCTCGAGTAATTTCCCCTGGCAAACAAGACATGCTGGCTGCACGAGCCCACTTCTCCATCAAATCATCAGCTACTGTCTGTGGATCCCCCACCACCCTGGGGACTCTGCTACCGGCTTCCGCTGGGTGCAGACGTGCTTCGGCCTGCTCCTGGTTCTCTCAGCTTGGTTCCTGACACGCTGGCTCGACTCCTGTTTCCTGTGAGTGCGCACCATGGAGCCCTCGGGCCCTGTCTCTCTTGTGGACCTTCTTGATGCTGACCTGGCGCTGAACGACGATGATGGTGTTATGTCTCTGGAGGACTGGCCGTCGTCACCTCACCATGGCCGCCATTCTGCGCTGGTCCCGGGTGCCGAAGCGGCCCCGCCTTCCCCCGTGCCGCCCCTCGCTACGCTTCACCACGCCCAACAGGCCCCTTCCTCCCGTGCGGCCCCGTTGCTGCTCGCCCCTCCGCCCCCAGCGTTCGCGCCCAGGGATGCCTACATTAAGCTTCTGTTTCGGGACAACCCATCTGTGGCCATCAAGCTTCGGTGGTTGTCTGAGGTCAACGGGGCCTTTCATCTCGACCGTGACCAGGCTGAGGTCAAGATGGCTGCCATTACATCTCGTTTCGTCTACATCTCCCGCCACCGCCCGGACATTGTCACCAGCGTAACAAAAGGAGAGTTCTTATCCCTTCCTCTCGAGATCCAAGACTCACCGGACAAGCCCCGTAAGTTCCCTACATACTCCTTACCCGTTTACCCTGTCTGCAGTGATCCAGCCCTGGCCAAGGAGCTGCCGGGCGTCTACTCGGCTCGCCGCTTCTACCAGAAGGGCTCGGCTATTAACCGTTTGGTCGTTACTTGGAGCCTTCCTCAGCCACCTCCCCCGAGTGTCGCCTTTAGCTTCCTTCCCAGCCTGCCATCCTGTGAGTTTCGCAGGATGAAGGATGAACAGCCGTGGTGCTTTCGATGCTGGGGCTTCGGTCACATCTCTCGGTATTGTTTCGCGGCGGAGCGGTGTGCTTGGTGCTCAGGCCCCCACGACTCCCGCTCGTGCCCTCACCGCGCCCCTCCACCAGCTGCCCCTGCTTCTGATTCAGCCTCGACGCCTCCTCAGGTCTCCCCGCCGGACACCTCTCTCTGGGAGTGTCCCCGTTGTCACCAAGCCGGGGTTAACGTCTGGCACGGCTGTGCAAGACGCCAGACTGTCGCCGCTCCTGCTGCAACGACAATTCCTCAACTCGCACCTCCACCACCACCTCTCCGCAGTGCCCCTCACCCTGCCTTACCTACCACTTTGGTCTCTCCGCAGGTGACTGCACTCAGCAATACTGTTGCTGCTCTCCAGTCCCGGATTGCTTCGCTTGAAGCGGCTATTGATGGAGGCGAGGCTCGCCTGGATCGTTTGGCTGAACAGCGCGCCACTTTGAATGCTTCCCTGCAGACCGTGGCTGAGTCTCAGAAGGTCATTATTGCTTCCGTCGCCACCTTCGCGGAGAAGATGGATGTCTTTGCCGCTCGTTTCGAGTCCCTGCCTGCTACCGTTGCCCCCAGGGCGCCTCCCTCGTGTGGTGCCCGCGCCACACCCTTTGTCCGCACCTCACCCCCTGCCCGCGCCGCCGCCGCCTCATCGCCTGGTCGTCGTACTCTTCGGGGCAGAGTTCGGTGACCAGGTGGTGCTTTCTTTGTGCGGCCCGATCGTTGCAGATTCCCTTTCCTGTCTACGTATTTTTTTTTTTTGTCCCTGTGTGTGTGTGTGAGTGTGTGTGTGTGTGTGTGTGTTTGGCGTGCCCTGCGTGGCACGAGTGCTATGTCTCAATTCCTCCCATGGCCATGCTTGTTACTAGGTTTGTCGCCTTCGGGCGTAATAAATTAATAAAAAAAAAAAAAAAAAAAAAAAAAACCACCACCCTAACACCTCTGTGCACCCCTCGCACCCTATTAACCTCACTCCAGATTTCTGTTGTGCTCCGTGTTGCAGCTATGTTGTCCAGAAAACCATCCCAATACTTTACCCTAGCCTCCTCTCTAACCACACTACACGCTTTCGCTACTTCTTGCAATGCAATCCTCGCTTCGTCAGTTTTCCCGGACCGAATCCACTCCTGATGAGCTCGCCGTAGAGTGGTATTCCAAGCTCTAACTTGCACATCCTTGGTATAATTTCTCCTTCTTACAGGAGTACTCTTGCGCTCTGCCGTATTCTTATCTACTACTGTAACTAAATCTTCGTATACTGTATTGTTTAACTAAATCTTCGTAGAATGTGTCTACATCGTGTGGGCGATAACGACTATACCAAGCAGTCAACTGTTTAACAAAACGAATCTTTTATTACTGGTAATCGTATATCGCACTCTTCCATGATTGGCAAGCGCCTTTCCCAGAGGTAACTCAACATATAACGCAAAATGATCACTTAGTAACTCAGAAACCATTTCACATTTACCCTCCATACCTTCAGTGTTAAACAGGCACGCAAAATCAATCCTCCCCTCCCTGCAAGTGCGTGGGTGAGTCATCCCCAAGTAAACGCACGTCATCATAGTCATTAAGGAACTGGTGCCAAACAGTACCATTTCCAGTTCCGGCTGCCAGTGGAACCCAGCGAATCATGTCTGGCATTTAAATCCCCAACCAGCAAAGTAGGTCACGAAACACTGAATCCCGGTAAGTGTTCAAACCTTAGTGAATTCTGTCTCACATATACATTAACCAAAGTAAGACACCAGCAGCAAGCCTGAGTTTTAACAGCAATGCACTCAAATTCCACCATGTTTCCAGGTGGTGACACCAACTCAACTGGTATACTACGTTTAACATACACAAGCATGCCTCGACACCCTCACCCGCCGCGAGAACGAAATGTTGATAATGACGGCTTTGAAAGTATGAAAAGCTGTTTTTGGGTCCCTGACAGAGCTAGTGCCTAAGCTATAGGATAGGAAAGATCGCCAGCCAGGCAAACCCGGGGTTTATACAGGCAACCAATACCCACATCTGGTTAGTATAACCAGGCTACACTCAGATCTGAAAGAAAAAGAAACCACACGTCTGGCAACGCCGTGCCAATCCTGCCGAGGCCGGTGGTCCGCCAGCCGGCCCGGAGCTAACATAATCATCCCAATAATCATCCCCGGGGAGAGGGGTTGAAAACTTGGTGGGGAAGGAAGGGTGGGAGGCCGAAGGCCGTGCACTAGCTCTGTCAGGGAACCAAAAATAGGCTTTTCATACTTCAAAGCCGTCATTTTAGGTCCCCTTAGAATTAGTGCACTAAGCTACCTGCCACTTAGAGACGGGGCAAGAAGCCCCCGACCCCCGCGGGGAGGCAAAAGAGCAACTGCATAAGAACAAAACGTTACCACTAGTATACTCACCCGAATCAAGCGGAGACGTCAATGGGAGGCCCGGCGTACACCACCCCAGCCCCTCCGGACGGAGGGAGTCCAGGGCAACACAGGGGAAGTCCACGACGGAGTGGGACAGATAACGAGCCACGAAGCACGAGGCCGTACTCCACTGTCCCCCTTCCCGTACCCTCTCCAAGGAATGGGTGCGGAGGAAGGCCAGAGACACAGCAACACCCCGGACGTCATGGGCGCGTGGGGCGTGACCCGGATCCGCCGACTCGATGACGTCCCGGAGCCGGCCGGCAATCCCCCTGGTGGTGAGGGGACGACCAGTGACAGCATCGCGGAACAGGAACTGCAGGTCACACGGCCCAGGGCCTCGGAAGCATCCAGGTAACACCGGAGCGCCGAAACCGGGCACCAAGGCGGTGTGCGGCGTCCCCAGCAGACCAAGCCGGAACGACGACCGGTTGGAGACGTGTGGTCCTGCCCCTCGTTTTACCAGCACCTTGGCGAAGAGGGAGAGGGAGACAGCGGAGCCGTCCCCGCGAGAAGGTCTTTCCACTGGGGGAAACGGGTCAGCGCCCTCAGTGAGAAGCCGCGAAACCCCGTAGCCAGGGCCACCAGGAACAAGGTCTTCTGAAGGAGGCGAGGTCCGTAGCGTCCGACCACACCAAACTGGTCGCCCTGCGGGAAACCGGAGAACCTTCTCCAGGGACCAGAAGGGACCAGGACGACGGGGAGGGGGGTTTTGGTGGAACAAAACCCCTCTTCAACAGGGTCACTGAACGCCGCTCCAGGACCAAACCCCAACCGTATTTGAGGGGGTCAGCCAGGGCCGCCAGGTGAGTGGAGAGAGTAGCGGAGGACCTCCCACGGTCGTGGGCCAGGAAGGAGAGGAAATCCAGGACGACCGATTCAGAGACGTCGCGGAGGCCCTTGAGTTTGAGGAACGACTGAAAGGCCTTCCAGTGAGATTGATACTGTCCTCGTAGAGGACGGGCGAAGTGTCGCCAACATGTCCTCCGCTACCGCGTCCGAGACCGTCCGCCCGGAGAGAGGTACGGAGAAACTCAGGCGTGTAGCTTCAAGGTGGAAAGAAGCCTGGCCGGGAGCTCCTCCAACAAAAGCGAGGGCCCCTAGAGGGACAGGGGAGGGACACAGGCCTTCAGTTCGGAGAACAGCACGGTTGCGCCGGCCGAGAGGAGCCACCATGGTCACCTTGCCCCTGTAGGAACGCAGTTTGTTGCTACCTTCAGGAGGAACACTGGTGCAGGGAGGCGGAAACCAGGTAAAATCATGGCGCCCACCTGTTCCAGCCCTTCCGTGAGGGCGTCCGGGCCTCCCACAGCTGTCCGGTCCCCCCTCGTCAAAAATGGCCTTGTAGTTGGGCAGAGCGCCGGGACGGGAAAAGGTCCACCCCCGGGAAAGTGCCCCACCCCCGACAGAGAGCCGCAAAGCGCTCCGGGCGAAGCTGCCACTCCACCGACGAGCCCCGGAAGCGAGACAGGGCGTCGGCCCACACATTCTCCACTCCCGGCAGGAACCTGGCAGACAGATGAAGGTGGAAACGGGCCGCCAGGCCGAAGATCTGCTCCGAAAGGGACAACAGAAGGGCGGATTTGGAAGTCCCTTGGCGGGCGAGACAGTGGACCGCGACCATGTTGTCCATCTCGAAGCAGAGAGCCGTCCCTTCTGGGATCGGGTTCGATCGGAGGAAGAGAAGAGGAACCAGCAGCTCCTTGACGTTGATGTGGAGTCTGCGCTCCACCCCGGACCACCCGCCGAAACCCTGCCGGCCGTCGGAGGATTGGTAGCCCCAACCCGACGTCCGACGCATCCGACATCACGAAGACCGTAGGGGGCGGGAGGCAGCCACCCGGTCCACGCGGAGAAAACCGCCCTCCACCAACCACTCGTCCAGTAGTGTGAGGGCCAGGGGAGGGACGGGCCGGAGCAAGTCGCGGGGTCGCACCGGAACGGCTGTGTTCACCACCCGGACAAGGCGACGGAGACGAAGGCGGCCTAGGGGAGTGACCTCTGCGGCGAAGTTGAGCGAGCCGAGAAGGGACTCCCAATGCCTCCTTGACAAAAAAAAGGGACACCGAGGCCCGGAAGAGGGGGTTGATGAAGCTTGGCCGCATTTTCCCCCGAGATGCGGACCGCAGCCGAACGGGAGTCCCATTGCATGCCCAGCCAAGTAATGCGGGGAGAGGGGGTAAGGACGGACTTTCCCTTGTTGACTAGGAACCCCATCTCCCCCGCCACCGCCAAAGCTCGGTCCAGCATGCGAACCGCTTCCTCCTGAGACGGGGCGGACACCAGCCAATCGCCAAATACATGAGGCAACTCACCCCTGCAGACACCATCCGCTGAGCCACCACCTTGGTGAGCCGCGTAAAGACCCTCGGAGCAATGGAGAGGGCCCAAGGGTAGTCTGGTGAACTGCCACGTGTCCGATCCCACCTGGAAGGCCAAGAAGCGCTGGAACCGAGGATGAATGGGGACATGCCAGTAGGCGTCCTTGAGATCGAGGACGCCATCCAGTCCGCTTGCCTCAGCCGGAGGCAGACCTGGGCCAAGGTCAGCATACGGAACCGGTGGTGCGCACAAATCCGTTTAGGCGGCTGAGTCCAAGATAAGCCCCCTTCGAAGGTCCTTCTTCGGCACGATGAAAATGCGGGGAAAGAAAGACCTTTCCCCGCGCCTTCTCCACCACCCCGGAGGAGTGCATGTCCGACACGTGGCGGCGAGCACTGTGGAGACCGGCGTCCAAGAAGGAGGTCGCCGAAGGGGCGGTAGGGCAATCCAGGGCCAAGAAAGACCGTTTCGGACCACCCTGGCGGCCCAACCTCTCTGCGGCAGGCTGCCCGAAACCCGGACAGGAGGCCCTGGAAGGGAGGCTCAGAAGCGAGAGCGACCCTGGGAGGAAGGCTTGTGGACAGTAGCGGCCCCGAGCGAAAGGCCGAGACCCAGAGCCCCTGAACCCGGAAGGCCCACCCCGACTGGGACGACGAGGATCCTGGGGGCCATCCACACGGGGGTGAGCACTCCTGGACTGCCCCTCCCGACGAACACTGCTGGACCCCATCCCGGAACCCCCGGCCGAGACGTCTGGGGCCGGAGTAGGACACCAGAGTGACGGTGGGGGGGATTGAGGCGAGACACTGCTGCAAGGAGGGCTCCGACAAGACCTCCGAATCGAAGGGACTAATCCGGAGAATCTGCTGTAGAGTCAGGGTCCGGCAGGCCCCGAAAGGCCTCGCGCCGAAGAGCCAAGCGGGCAGTGACGGCCCTGTCAATGGCAGGGCGGACCGCGGGAGGAGGGAGGCGCCGAACGCATCACAGGCGGTCGACAAAGCCCGACAGACATCTGACCAGGAGGCCGGGGAGAGGGAAGGTGATCCACGGCGAGGGAGGAGAGCCAGTCCGCCAGCTGACTGAAGAAGACAACAGAAGAGGTCAACAGGGAGGCGTGTTGCCGCTCCTTTAAAGTCCCGGCGAAAAAGCTCCTCCTTCACCGGTTGCGCCCGCCACGGGAGGTCCTGGCAGAAAGCCGGGACACCCGGAGGAAATCAGCCATCACACGTGGAAAGCCACCAGAGGCCGGGAGAACCGGGATCGGGGCCCAGGACGGAGAAGGACCCCGGTTCACATGGTGGTACCCGCTCTCCACACTTCGGCAGGGTCCAGCCGGGGCCTTCATCCAGGCAACCGTTTCTGGCCCCCGAGAAAGCCACCTGGCATCCTGGCTTCCTCCCCGCACGGGAAGCCATCCCTGACCAAACTAGGCTCAGCCAGTAAGGAGGCCAGAGCATCCAAAGCGGCCGCCGAAAGAAACCCAGGCTGCTTCGAGGGAGCGTCCAGGCGAGAGAAAGGAATCCGGCGGTAGAGGTAGGACTCCTGTCCCCCGTCCTCCCGGGAGCGACGCACCTCCAAGTCCGGAACTGGGCCCACGAGCCGTCCTCCAGACGACCGATGGCAACAAGCCGCCCGTCAACCGTCTCACAAGCAATCGACCGGCGGAATCGGGGCCCAGGTAAACAGGACGGAGGAAGAAGGAGGGAGTCCAAGGCATCCTCCGCAGCGGGAACCCAGGGAAGTGCACCAAGAAGGCACCTCAGAAGAAAAGACGGAGGAAGGGCCTGGCGAAACAGGAATCCGGGGGGCGGAAGTCAACCTAACCGTCGTCTCTGGGCACGGGTAGGTCAGATCCTCTTCCCGTCGGAGCACACCAGTAGTCATCCTCGACTACCACAGACTCAGAAGGAGGCACCGGTGAGAGGGAAGCAGGCGATGGGGACCTGCGACGCCTGGCGTCGGAGAACGGGACCCCGAAGTTAAGTGACCTCCATTCTTGCCATGAAGGAGTTCACTGAAGTCATCCAAGCCGACAACCCCGGAGGCACAGGAGGTGAGGGTGGGAAGGCCCAGGAGGACGCCTGACCAGCCGTAGGAAGCCACAGACCCACCCGGCAAGTCCTCGGGCCTGGGAGTCGCGGTCAGGTGGGGACTGAGGAGACCGCCAGTCTTGCTCCACCGTCAGCACGATCGACGCCGAGCTCATGGAAGCAGAGGCAGGGGGTCGGGAGGTGCGAGACGAGGAGGAGATGGACGACTTGGCGAGGCCCAGTGAGAACCCAGAGACCGGTCCGCCCAGGACAGACGGAAGTGGCTGCGTTGGCGAGACTTCAAAGCCTTCGACCACCACTCCTTGAGGTCAGCATAGGCCTCGCCGGTTAAAGCAGGGCACACCCCCTCGGAGATGAGCCGCAAGCCATCCACAGCATACCGGGCATCGGCGGGACGAAAGAGGTCCGACAGAAGGGGACGGGGCGTGCGAGGAGCAGAGCTTGTGGCCTCGGGACCTGAAAGACACCGAGCAGCCCGGGCCTCACAATTGATCCGCTGGAAAAGAAGGGTAAAACAGTGAGAGGGAAAGAGACTAGACGCAACACGAAACGCCCCCAAACCCCCACCGCATCGCCACACCACTGCCCCGACCCCCAGGAAAGTGGATGGTCGGGGGAGGGGGTCGACATGGCAGCCAGGGACCGCTCAACTCCCCTACCCGGCCCATGGGAGGGTCCGGGCGGGGGTGCGGGGAGGGTTGGGCACCAGCAAGCGCAACGTAACCATCCGCCCATCTCAGCGCACACACGTGGGAGGCAGGGGAACCACCAACACACCGACCGGCCCCTGGGTGGGGCGTGGCTGGGTGAAACGACGTAAACCATCGCCCATCTCTGCTCACCGTGGCAGACCAGGAAACCACCGAACCCCCGCCACCTTGGAGGGTCGGCGGGGGTGGGGCGTGGCTGGGTGAACGACGTAACCACCGCCCATCTCAGCTCACACGTGCAGACCAGGGACCACCAAACCCCCGCACCAGCCCTTGGGGGGGGGGGGCCCCCTAAGAATGAAGCTGTCCCGGGAAACCCCCCCGGCCGGGGTGGGCGGGGGGGGGGGGCGCGTGGCTAGGTGTACGACGAAACCGTACAGGTGTCAGGCCAGGGACGCCCTGGCGGGGAAATAATGCCCAGGGGAGAAAGGGTGAATGCCGCGCCCCTGGGGCGTAGCGTAACACCACAGACACAGACACCAGCCGAATAAAATATATTGAAGACACAGCTGGGCCAGACCAGGGATGAAGAATAATCTACACTCATGCCCGTGAACCCTACAGAAGGATTACGAAGCATGAATGGGTAAAAACTTCACACACACCCACGTAAACACGAAAAAACAGCAGGTGCTCACCATATGGCCTGAAGAGAGACAACACGTGTTACAGGAGGACGTCAGCAGGTGTTGACTCGATGAAGGCAAAAATTAGAATGACAGCTCGGGCCGGCTGGCGGACCGCCGGCCTCGGCAGGATGGCACGGCGTTGCCAGACGTGTTTCTTTTTCTTTCAGATCTGAGTGTAGCTGGTTATACTAACCAGTGGTGGATTGGTTGCCTGTATACCCAGGGTTTGCCCTGGGTGGCGATCTTTCCTATCCTATAGCTTAGTGCACTAGCTCTAAGGGGACCTAAAATTACGTAGTGGCACAAGAGTGCCATCCCGATCCAGTGGGTTTTCCTGCAATGCCACCACATCAATATCATTATGCAACACATAACAATGCAGGTCAGTCATCCGAGCACCAAGGCCATTTACATTCCAGGATATACATTTGAGAGTATTTATGCTTGTTCCCAGTGCTGCACTATTTCCAGTAAAAACCTTGTTTAAATCAGACCCTTGCATCTCATCACCCAACAACACAGCCTTTTTAGCGAGAAACTCGGTCAACATACCAACGAGTGAAGTGATTTTTTCTTTAGGTATCACCAACCTCCACTCAGCTCCGTTTTCTGTCGTAGAGCTGCCTGTCGCCCGTCCCTTGCCGCTCTTCTAATTTCCGTAGTCGTTCCCGCAGCTTCCTATTGTCAGCCTCAAGTCTGGTAACGCAAACTACCAGGCACCTGAGGGCATCATTATCCTCCCACATCGTTGGCCACATTCCACTGTCGCAGAGAAGGCAGCACAGCTTGGCGCTTGGGGCTCTTAACTGGCGGCGATGGTGGCGCTGCCTCCTCAGACGCAGCCCGCCGCCCCTGCCACATCCCGCCCGCCGGCCCTGCTGGGAGTCCAATACTTCAGAGTTGGTTGCAGTCCATCATCAGCAGCCTGCTTATGAGGCTGAGTCGTACGTTTTGGTATATCACGTGAAGCAGGGACCGACACTGCCACTGCCGATGCCTCGTCTTGATCACTCAGTGCAGGGAACCACGCATTCCTCAGGAGGGTGTGCAGGCACAATCTGTCTCAGGGGCTTCATTCGGAATGACCTTGACTGCACTCATTAACGAGGGTCTTTTCGCACACCTTGTAGAGCCTGCGTTATGGGCCTGACCACAGTTACAGCACTTAGGTGGAATCATCACACCCTCCTGAATCTTCGCAGCACAATCCTTACTGCTGTGCTTGCCACTACAAAAACGACACACTGTGTCATATCGACAACGCCAAGCCTTATGGCCATACCTACAGCAATTAAAGCACATAGGAGGCAGCTCCACATATTTTCTCACTCTCCTCCATCCATTTCCTGGCACCCAGATGCGATCTGGAACCACACCCGTCATAAGTGCCACAACACTTGCCTTCTCTTGCTTGTTAATCACGTGACGCTTGGCCCAAACAACATTAACGTCACTGGTCAGCATCAACTCCGGGTCTAGTTCCTTATCATAGGGCGCTATAAAGACTTTGGTATATCTTTCAAACTTACCAAGGTCAACAAGGACAGTATCTTGAAACCCAACTGACGTTAGGTAGTCCACCGCAGCTTTCCCCTCCACAGTCACAAACGGCCTATTCACTCCCTCCTTCAACAACGGGCGGAACTCACGATGCTTCACAGCCAACCGCGCTGCCCACACTCTTCTGGGATAGTTTCATTAAGTCCCCAGTGGGAAAATACAGACGCTTCCTCTGATTCAGTTCTTCCTCCAACGCGGGGGCCTCCTGCTCCTGCCTCTGATGTTGTTCTACCTCCATCGTAGGGGCCTCAAGCGGAAGACGACTCGTAGAATGACTGAAGGAAGAGGCGAAGATCTGCAGGAGAGTTGGAATGAACACATATATCATCAGCGTAGCAGGTAACAGTCGTCCCAGGAATGTCGGGAAGAAGAGTGAGTAAGCGGTGCACGAGGACTTTAAAAAAAGGAATGGACTTAAAACACCACCTTGCGGAGTACCAAGCTCGAATTCTTTGGAGGAGCTGCACGCCCCCTTGAAAAGCACACGCGAGGTTCTGTTACGGAGGTAACCACCGATCCACCTCAGGAGATTCCCTTTGACACAAAATTCCACCAGCTGATCGAGGATAACTTCTCTGTTGGCAACATCAAATGCACTCTTGAGGTCAAGAAAAGCTACCAACACTGGTGGGGGAGAGGCGGGTATACAGATCCATCAGACAATGGTGCGTACTTCTCTGTGGCAGGAAACCATACAGACTGGGAGATAACTTGTCCTCCAGCCGAAAACATGAGACGGGTCAGGAAGATACGCTCGAGCACCTTACAGAAGCAGGAAGTGAGTGGAAATTGGTCTGAACTTATCAGTGCCAGGTTTGGGGATCGGCACAATCGGTGGCTGGAGGTCAGGCATGAGGCACGTGTCCCAAGCGGAAGCAAAGATTGTAAAGCTGCAGCAAGGGATTGTCAGGGACCTTCAGGAGTAAGCGAAGGACCGGGTAAGTAAGACCATCATCCCCGGGGGCTGATGCCTTACACTGGTGAGAGCTCGTCGCAGTTCATCCTCAGTGATCAGCACGTCGTCATCCTCATCCGTCCGCAATAACGCACCATCAAACTAGAGTGCAAACATTTTGGGGAAAAGAGAGAGCCTTTAAATTGGGCGGGAAAAGGTTCGTGTTTGTGCTTTTTTTCAGCCCAGGTACAATCAAATCCTGTGCGTACTCAGCGGGGCTGTGGTGGGGGAGCGCTGGGGGGTTTCCTTTTGAAAACCCCTATTTTCAGGTGCCACGGGATCCGACGTTTGTTTGGTGATTTATGCTGTCGGTTGTACTTCTCCAAGAATAGTATAACGACTGCTAAAGGGCGAGAAGATCGTCTTGGAGCCTGGTACTGGTGTCACAGAGATTTTGGTTTTTCCTTGGGAAAGGCAGACCTTTTTCCATGCCTTCTGTTCCGCATAAAGGATGCTTTGTCTAGGTCCGGGCATGGGTTTCAGGGCGTCTTTTAATGTGCGGTCTGGTGAATAGCGGGCGTGGAAGTCACGTGTCGGTCAATAGGGGGGGAATAAAATTTTTGAGGCGACGTAAAATCAAGTGGGGTTATAAGGCTGGAAATGTAAGGACGTAGGTATGGCAATATTTGGGAGGAATAGTGATACGGTTTGCGATCATGAGGAAGGGAATTCGAATGGTGGGGAATCCGGGGTTTCCCAAAAGAGCGACATGGTCTGAGAAGAGGGCTGGAATAGAAACACACTCGACGTTGGACCCAACCAGGCCAAAGGGTAATAATGTGGTCCAGAGTCCCCCCAACAGAAAAACGGCCCTAGTGGATAAAAACAATTAATGCAGAAATTTGGTACAAGCTTAGCATGGAAGGGAAAAAAACCAAAAAAAAAAGGCGGTAAAATTACTTCGGTTTCCCCGACAATTTTAAAACTAAATGACAATAATTTCACAATATACAACATAGGGGCTTTTTTAACATAAAAAATCATCGTCTATTTTTCCCCCCCATCAATGCAGTAAAAATTGACATACTATTGATTATATCCCCTTGTATGTTAAGACAATTTTTTACCAATGAACCCACCCCCCTAGTAAAAACTTATTACATCAAATAATACATTCAAAA
This sequence comes from Chionoecetes opilio, assembly GCA_016584305.1. Taxonomy (NCBI): domain Eukaryota; kingdom Metazoa; phylum Arthropoda; class Malacostraca; order Decapoda; family Majidae; genus Chionoecetes; species Chionoecetes opilio. The sequence goes on from JACEEZ010015039.1 coordinate 52,919, forward strand.
AAAATTTAGTTTAATAAATTTTTACCAGTCAATCTGGGCAACAGAAAATCAACTTAGTTTTATTCAATTGCCATTTGAAAAACCTGTTTGTCCTAGTCGGCAATATGTAAAACTAATTTTTTTTATTATGTTTGTTTCTCTACAATACTTCTTTGTCATGTGTATCGTAACCTGTAACGATGAAAATTAACACATTTTTCCCCCTCCTTTATGCATGGTGATAGTGATAGTGTAATGGTATGTCATGACCAAACTTCTGTGGGGACATCCGTAGTTCTTTTGGGGGGGAATATTAACTCAATTATAGCAGCAGAGGAAAACAAAAAAGCGAAAAAAATATTACCACATCTGAAAACCTAAATGCCCACCCTTATCGTACACGCAATAGACATCGAGACTATGGTCCCTTGATAACTTTCAGAAATGTGAGAGAAACCCAAAAAAAATTACCCCTATCTAATGAAAACCCGTGAAAATCAAAGGGCTGAACCTCTAAATTTCACCTCGCCGTAGGAAGCAGTGTGTGCTCGAACCAGAGACTCTCGAAGAGTTTGACTTGGAGATGATGGAACCACAGCCCATTTTCCCCAGCGCTTCACAGCAAACTTACACGCTTGAATGATTCACCGAGCTCATGTCCACGAAGCATCAACTCTCCGCGCAAAACTGCATTGCTGAGATTTCCCAACTATCCCACCAAAGTATGTTCTGCGAGAAGTTTGAAATAGGGGTATCTAAAAAAACCGAGAGAAACATAAAATTTTCCTAAGGAAAAACACAAAGAGCCTGCTTGGAAAAGCATCGGTCCCAGGCCCTTGAAGGGAAAAAGACTCGTTATACCGACAGGTAAAAAGGAAAGGACTTATTTGCCGTTGAAGCCATTTTCCTTTCCGAAGCAAAATGCCCTTTCACCCGGAATATCGAAATCACACCGGGACAGGAGCGAAGGAAACCGTAACTAGACATGATCACCCCCATAGGGCTGCTGCCCATAACGCACCCTTCAACTTGGGGTCAGGTTTTGACTTTTCTGTTATTTGTAATTATCCCAAAATGCAATTACTCACTTCTCCTGACAGCTATCAGCTGTCCTACATCACTTTTTAAAGTTTAATAGAAAGGAAACATTGTTTTTGACTTTTCTCGAAGTTTGTATTTGACAACAAAAATTTTCACTAAGGGGGGGGTAATTAGTAACAATTAATGTATGATAGTTATATGTATGTCAATTGTTTGACTGCATTAGAGGGGGGAGTAATAGACATTTTTTTGATATTTAAACTGACCAGTATGTTGTATATTAGTAAGTTTTTGTCTTTTATGTTAAAATTGTGGGGAAAACCAAAGTTTTTTCCCCCTTTTTTTTTGGGTTTTTTTCCCGTTCCGACTAAACTTGTACAACTTACTGCTTTAATTGTTCTTATTAAAAGGGGGCCTTTTATTTTTGTCACGGGGGCCCCAACTTTAAATTTTAACTACATTATTTGTGATTTTATGGCTTTTTGGGTAATTTCGAGGGTCAAATATTTTTGATCGACGAGGGCCCCCTACAAACCCCCATGGGCTTTAGTTGACAGTTTTAACTTGTTTTTTTGTTTTCTAGACATATTTGGCATCTAAAAAAGTAGGCTCATAGATTAATTTGTGCACGTGGGGTCCATGGATACTAGACAAATAGGGTTGCTGTACACAGGCAGAGTGCGAGCCCCCCGTTCACGTGCTGCCAACGCTCTGCAGAGCGTGATGTTTTCACGTTAATGGCGATTTTTTTTCCCAGTAAGTGGAAAACCTGTTTTGTAAGCTCTCCGAACCAGCGCTCATGGACAAAAGCTTTTCGTTTCAATTTTCCTTGGAGGCTTATTACGGGTACGGGGGAATAAAAACTAAGTTTCTTTCCTCAAAATAGTGGTCATTGGGGTCCTAGTGCAGCATATTCATATTCATATCTGGGGGATCTGCCCAAAGGGCCCCAATCAAACGCATAGGCCGAGAAGGACACCGCAGTCTTTGTTATTAGCCTGTACTGTAACAACGGGCAGGGGTGTAATGTACACCTTTTGCACCAAAAATTTAAGCAAAATTTTTGCTGCAATTGCGGTGAAATGCTCAGTTATTCTAGAATCAATACACATTGGCATGTTATTCGCATAAGTTAGAGGACCCAATGCCCAATTCCCTCGGTTCCCAAGAGGAACATTAGCACTTTTTCGGCGTTTCCAAGAGGTCAGGAATCAAGTGTAACGCGGGGAAATACATTAATAGGGGAAGAGATAAAATAAATAAGTATCAAAAAAGCACGAGGAATTTCCTCCACGCCTCTTTCCCTAAATCACTGGTTAGGCAATTTTTAACCCGTGGTAGTTGCCCACGATCAAAACGAAGTGAGAAGGGGAGCTGAACGTCGGGTTTAGATTTATAGAGACGGACTCCGGGTGGGAAGCCCACTGGGGGGTGCCTTTATCCTCCCTTGTAAAGGTATGTTATAAAATTATATAGTTAGCTAAGAGTAGGTTATTTATTGGTGATCCTTTTTGTTAAACCAGGACTAATGACTGTTTTACTTAGGGTCCCAAGGTGGATCTGTTGGCGGACCAGGGGGGCCAAGCGCTCACAAATGAGCGGGGGGGCAACCACAACAGGCCAGCCCCGGGGGACAAAGGGGAAAAAATTTTTAAAAAAAATGTATGTTGGAAAGAATGAAATCATTAATTATTTCTAATTATAATAATTCAAAAATCTTTTCTGTTCACTTCCCCAAAGGTGACATTCATAAGTTTTTTTAATATTAAAATCTTCCCTTCCCTCCTAGCGATACGCACCGAAATGCTCAAGTCGTTACCCAATATAATTTACTATCTTTTGGGAACTTCAGTCGCACTGTTTCCCCTTTAAAGATACGCAATGTAAAAGCTCAAGTCTTTTTCCTAATATATTCTATTTTGGGAACTTCAGTCGCACTGTTTTCCCCTTAAAGATACGACAGAATGCTCAAGTCGTTATCCTAATATAATGTATACGTAGTCTATCCACTTTTCCAACGTTTCCGTCTCACTTATTTTTTAATTTCCTTCTTTTTTCCCCTTTTCCTCAAAAGGCGGTGTGCATGTTTTTGGTTTCCCCCTCTGCTCATTTTTGAGCGCTTGGCCCCCTGGTCCGCCAACAAATCCTACCTTGGGGCCCCCAAGTAATACACGTATTATCCCTGGTCAACCCAAAAAAGGGTCACCCAAAAATCACACCACATCTTAGTAACTATAATTTTAAATACCTTTACAAGGGGGGATAAAGGGCCCTCCCGTGGGGTTACCCCCCGGGAGTCCGTCCCGCTATAAATGCAACCGACGTTCAGTCCCCCCCTCACTTCGTTCGATACTGGCAAAAACCACTGGCTTAAAAATAAGCCTAACCCGTGTTCAGGAAAGAGGCTGGAGGAAAAAACCTCGTTAGCTTTTTGATACTTATGTTTTTTCATCTCTTCCCCTATTAAAGTAAATTTTTCGCGTTACATAGTTCTTTCCCCCGAAATTTTTTTTTCCTATGCCTCAGTCCTTCTCAAAACATCCTACCCGATATCTAACTAAAAATAAAAAAAAATTTTTATACATCAACATAATTTCATATAAAATTTTTTTAGGTTTTTTTATCACTAAAAAAAATATTCTCATCCCCACATTCCCCAAACTTCCCAAAAAATTTACAACAAAAAGAGTAGTAGTATTCTTAACTTTTTCATTCCCTCACCCCGATAGTTTGCCAGTTTGGGAAATACGTATTTAAAGTAATGCCTTCACCCCTTAAAAGGAACCTTCCACTTTCTTTATTTGTCAAGGCCCAAACCCCATAGAGTCGCGACTGGGGTCGTCCTTGTTGCAGGTATTTTCTTTTACCCCCCTAATCCCGGGCGTAGGGGCGTAGGGAAAATCACGACGGATTTTCTCCATACCTCAATCTTGGGGTAAGGCTCACCTCCTTTGCGAGGTAATCTCCTGCGTCTATCCCCCCAAGAGCAAAACTCAGAGCCAAGCACATCCTTGGGGCTCGACAACCAGCGGGTTTAGTTTTCATGCAATCTGTTGCACCCTTTTTAAAACAAGAATTTTTTAAAATTTTTCATTCTTTCTAGGGGACATTTTCTCTCTCTTTTTTCTCACTAGAGAAAATGGGGAAAAATTTAAACTCTTTCTCACGAGAGATTAACACTTCTGTCATTATAATAAGCACGTATCTCTTCACTGGCCTCCCTCAAGATGGGGTTAGTTCAAATTCCTCTCCCTTCTACCACCAACGCAATTTTTAAAGGGGGTATTATACTGCCCCACAACCCGTAAAATTGCTTACTTTTAGGGGGCAGTTCACATGAGTGTTACCTTTACCAATGTTAATCTAAAAAGTAAGGGACGGGAATCTAACCTTACCGCCCTTTTACAGACATCCTGCCCCACATTAGGGTTTTTAAATGTGGAATACAAAATCCCATCCACACATTCATCATCCCCCCACTTCCACACAATCATATCCCCTTCCCCTCGGCATCGTTCCACCTGCTCCACACGGGATTAGGGTCACCACCCCCCCCCCAAATCAACGCCCCCTACCCACATCACTTTCATGTTCAACAGGGGGTTGGGGGGTGCAGTTCGTTGCACCCTTTTACTACTCCGCTTTGGCTTTTCCGGGCCCTACTAAGTCTTTATCAGCTCTAGTTAGCATGTGGGGAACCCGGGGCCCACGTTAGTTAGTATCATCTTCCTCCACGGTCTGAGCGAACTAGTCAAACCTAACGGGGACCTTTTACACCCTTTTCTATACACACCAACTGTACTGTTGGTCATAGGAACTGGGACTTAACTAACAAAAATGAGCAGAGGGGGAACCACAACTGTCCAGCCACCCCTGTGAGGACAAAGGGGAAAAGAAAGGGAAATTGAAAATAAGTGAGAGGGAACAGTTGGGAAATGGGATGACCGTATACATATATTAGGATAAAGATTGAGCATTACATGTGGGGTATCTTAAGGGTACAAAGTTTTTGATCCCAAGGTGGGCACTACATAATGGTAACTTTGGATAGTGGTCGAAATGAACCTACATTTTGGTGGGAGCGGGGGATCCATTCGATGGTTTCCGCGTACCCACGACCAAATAAGCCTTTGTTATTTTTTTTTTTGTCAAGTGCCAGTTACCTATTTAACATCAGTACATATGGTGTGTATAGAGTATAGGTGTACAGAGTACCGTTAGTGTTATACTAGTTCGCCAGACCGGGAGGGTGATATAAGTAACAGTAGGCCCCGGGTTTCCCACATGCAACAAGACGCGATAAAGACTTAGTGTGGCCGAAAAAAAAGAAGCGGAGTAGTGAAGGGGCGGGATGAAATACGCACACCTCCGACCCGTGTTGAAATGAAAGTGATGTGGGGTTTGGGGTATGCGGTGTTTATGGGTGATGTAGGATGCGGAAGGGAGTGTGGATGTGGGTGATGTGACACCAAAAGTAATGGTCTTTTTACCCTCTACACCTTTGTTACCATTAGTAGGCCCACCCCTTTGGGGGTGTATCTACAGTCCTGGTTCTCCGCTGCCACCCCCCCACATTAATGGGGAAAAAATTTTTAGAAAAATTTTGTGTGATGTATATGAAATTTATTTTTTTTTTTGTTAAGATATAGGTAGGGTCTTGAGAAGGACTGAGGGAAAAGGGAAAATTTTTGTTGGTTTTTGATACTTAGTTATTTATCCTCCCCTATTAATGTAATTTCTGGTTAAAATATTCTTTATCCCCCCTGTCACCAAAATTAATGGTCTTTGACCCTCTTTTCACCTTATTACCCTTATGTAGTGCCCACCTTTGGGAGGTACCAAGTCCTGGTTCTCCGCTGCCCCCCCCCACATTAAATGGGAAAAAAAATATTGATTTAAAAAAAAATAAAAGATTTAAGAAAATAGTAGTTGAAACTGAATGATAAAATCGTTAATATATTTCTAATTAAATAATTCAACTCTTTTACTGTTCATTCCCAAATGGGTACATCATAAGTTTTTAATTAAGTCTTCCTTCCCCCTGCGATACGCACGTGTAAGCTCAAGTCTTATCCCAATTAATTTACTATCTTTTTTAATTCGTCGCACTGTTTCCCCTTAAAATACGCACTGTAATGCTCAAGTCGTTATTTAAAATAATTTACTAATTTGGTAACTTCAGTTTTCACTGTTACCCCTTAACGATACCCATGTAAGTCAAGTCGTTATCCTAATATAATTTTACTGTTATCCCCCTTCCAACTGTTTTCCCCCTCACTTTTTTTTAAATTTTCCCTTTTTTTCCTTGTCCTCCACGGGTGGCTGGCATGTTTTGGTTGCCCCTTGCTCATTTTTGAGCGCTTGGCCCCCCGGTCCACCAACAGCATCCTACCTTGGGGGCCCTAAGTAATACACGTCATTATCCCGGTCAAAAAAAGAATCACAATAAACACACCTACATCCTTTCTAACATATATTTTTTAAAAATACCTTTAAAGGGGGATAAGTTCATCCCCGTGGGGTTTCCCACCGGGGGTCCGTTGCTACTAAATGCTAAAACCCGACGTTTACTCCCTTTCATTTGTTTTGTACGTGGTCAACTACCCTGGCTTAAAAAAATAAGCCAACCTGATTCAGGAAAGAGGGGGTGGAGGAAAATTCCCCGTTAGCTTATTTATACTTGTGTTATTTCATCTTTTCCCCATTAAAGTAATTTTTTCGCGTTACACAAGCCCCGGCCAAAGGGCATCATGAGGACGTAGCTCGACAAAGTGATGCCTATCTCTACCAACATCCCCAATATTGGTTTCAATGGCTTCATCAGTTTGTTTGCGACCCAATGAAAGGGCCCCAAATGCGGATTTGTAGCAGCGGCCATCCCAGGCCCTATTGATAGTATGATTTAATGACCCCACTAAGGCCAGTCCCCAAAGGAGCAAGACCAATAAGGGTATTAGTATTTTCCTTAGTACGCATGGGTGGAGCGCAAAAGGTTCCTTCCGTGCTGGCCAAAAACCATATAAATAGGTCTGCCAAAATCCAACCCGATATTCATTCTCGCGTCATGACGTCACCGCGAGTCCACAGAGGGAGGAGCTGGCATTCGGCAGTACAAAAGTATTAAGCATCAATGGTTACTAAGTATTACACAATTTTTTGGGGTACGCAAAAAAAAAAATCTTTTATCTAACACCCATCACCCAAAAAAGTGTGGTGGTGATGAATGAGAAAAAATTTTAAATTTAAAGGGGTTGTTTTTTGGGGTTAAAAAAG